>OY987334.1:64349209-64910209 GCA_963920685.1 Polydrusus tereticollis | reverse complement strand
AATAATACCTATTTATTCATAAATCACTGGCTTATATTGGCTAAAGGTCATATAATTATTACAGATAAGAAATAATTTTTCCTGGGATTTTTTTGCACCTGCAGATTTCTTATTTTCGTATTATTTGCAATTAGCACGAAATATACAATAGGCAATAAAAGTGAATGAAATTATATACCGTAAGCCTCATAAATTAATTCGTTAACTTGGCTTCTATCCCAGGGTATTAGTATCTATATAATCCCCATATATGCGGAATATTGCCTGCATGCATTTAGTTGAAACTTGAGCTTTTTTGCAAAAGTGTGTTTTTTTGAAAAATCGTATTTAAACATGGCTTCTACAAGCAGGCGTATTTGCGTAAACCATCCGGGCGTTGTTTGCTACATATGTGATGACTACATTTTAAAAGAAAGAAGAAAAGTGATTTGTGACTTTGTGAGAAAAGCTTATTTGGCCTATTTTGGTGTTCACTTAGGAGACCAAAATAAACCCTGGGCTCCGCATGTTGTATGCAAAACCTGTGTCGAACACCTGCGACAATGGACAAGAAGACAAAGAAAGTCTTTAAAGTTTAGTGTTCCGATGGTATGGAGGGAACAAAAAAGCCACTTTGACGATTGTTATTTTTGTCTTGTGAAGATAAAGGGCATCAATCGTAACAATCGGCATAAGTGGAACTATCCTCACCTGGAGTCAGCAAGAAGACCTGTTCAGCATTCTGAAAAGTACCAATTCCAACATATAGCAGCCTGCCTACGTTAGCGGAGGATACAGTCGAAACGTCATCTGACGAGCTGCAGAGTGACCGATTTGAAAAAGAGGACAGCGATTTTGCAGGAGATTTAACAAGTCCCGAACGCTTTACTCAGGAGGAGCTAAGTGACCTTGTCAGAGATTTAAACCTCGCAAAAGAGTCTGCCGAGTTACTTGCCTTTAGACTAAATCAAAAGAATCTTCTTTATTCAGGTACCAAAATGACGTACTACAGTACTACCGTAACAGAGAAAAGGATATTTTGCTATTTTTCTCTCAGGAGGATAATATGGTTTTTTGTAATGATATTAAAGGTATGTTAGAGAAAATGGGTATAACAGAGTACACATCAGACCATTGGCGTCTCTTTATCGACAGTTCCAAACGAAGTTTAAAGTGAGTCCGTCTACATAACGGTATATGTATCTGTTTTACTAGTCTAGGATCATTATCAGTTCGCTCGGTCATGGTCTGGCAAAACTCGTTTCTGCGGTCTGGATTATCTTCGAATAGCTCTTGAACTAATCGAATTTTATATGGGTGCCACTTTTCCTTTTTTAAAAATTTTGTTACAGTCGACCTATGAATCGTGTTTTCTAAAGCCAGCTGAGTACTTGAGAGGTTCGGATTGTCGTGTAATGAAACAAAGATGTCCAGGTTTTTGTCATTAGGAACGCCAGGCCTTTCAGGTTTGCCAAGATCCGTAACAGTGCTCCACTTAGCCTCAATTCTACTGATTGTAGATTGACTTACAGGTTCTCTGTTCGGATATTTATTGTTGAACATTGTTCAAACTTTGTTGTGTATTCTAGTTTTCTCACCACAGCCAAGCATAGTTAATATTTCGATTCTCTGAGTCTCGGTTAAACTTTATTTAATATTTTCGATTAACAATACAGTGACACTTTGTCAAATATTCACAAACAGAGGTGTAAATTATTTCGTGGGCAGTTAAAGATAAGTTTAGGACATTATACATGAAACATGTCTAGAATTTTCCGGAGAATCCGAAAATGCAATAATATACATGGATTTCCATTTAAGGAAGACATATTTTTTTCTGCCACACTTTTGTGAGACAATTACGTGTTATTGCACATTAGTTGTACAGGGTTTTTGCGTATATTTTGGAGCACCCCTAGAGCCTTTATTTTAAACGCTAGAAAGAACTTTAAATTACGAATATTGAATGATTTTTTCTGAATCGTCAATATTTGTCATCGGATAAAACAAATGAACATCGTAAATTTGTTTAAGACACCAAGTAGTTGTTTTTTTAAATGGAACACCTTGTATATTACTGAATATTTTATTAGGTCTTAAAATTACATTTTGAAAAATATATATGTTTACTATAATCGGTTCAGTGGTTTTTGAAATATTTAATTTAAAATTCGTCGAAACATAACGCATGGATCGATAAAAGTAAACGAAAGTTACCATTTTGAAGACAGATTTGCATCCCAAATGTTATTAACTGACAAGAAACTTATCTTTTAATTAATTTAAATATTTCAAAAACCACTGAACCGATTATAGTAAACATACATATTTTTCAAAATATAATTTTAAAACCTATTAAAATATTCAGTAATATACAGGGTGTTGCATTTAAAAAACAACTGCTTGGTGTCTTAAACAAATTTACGATGTTCATTTGTTTTATCCGATGACAAATCTTGACGATTCAGAAAAAATCATTCAATATTCGTTATTTAAAGTTCTTTCTAGCGTTGAAAATAGGGGCTCTAGGGGTGCTCCAAAATATACGGAAAAACCCTGTACATTATTTATTGTTATAGTTTATATCTTATAGATTTATTTAATTTATTGTTCCCTTAGTGATTACTACTTACGTCATAGTTTAGAATATTAGGTTAAGTGAGCAAGCTTTGCTTCAACAACGCCTTTTGTATTTTATTTTTCTTTAATTACAATAAAGACATAATAAATAAATATAGGCATAGGCTCATTGCTGCTATTAGTGTTACCCGAAATCTCTTCAACTTTTTTATCATGACTGGTTGAATCTATCTCTTGCCCCCTTTTTGAAACTACCAGTTTTAAGCTATTTATCCATGATAAATAAATATTATACTTATGCTCTATTACCGTTTGATCACTAACGATAAGTCTTACTTATATTTTTTCACATTTTTTTGTGGGGTGATACTATTTACTACAATTTATGTAGGAACCCAGGTTCAGTAACACTGGTTCAAAGTACAGTATACCCTCCCTCCCCTCCCCCCCCTCCCCCCTCCCCCCTCCCCTTAAGTCGCTACTGGGTCATTCATTCTTTACTGAACTTTAATTTTATAAATACTCTCCTAACAAATGGCTCCAAAGGAATTTGAGCTTTAGCTACATCTTTGCATATTATGTTGCCAATGGCACTCTCAGTCAATAACATTGATTTATTATTTCACTCTGATGCAAAGTATTGCTCAGAATGATCACGTCTTTAAATTGTTGAACCGAAAGTAAAAATATTATTTCTTGTCAGGTGCTATTAAATCCAGCTTACATATTTCCCATTTTAACACTGTTTGATTATTATATAAACCCATACTTAATAGCCTTATTTATGCACAATGACTACTTGTTTTATATTTATTTTTCCCATTATGTTCTATTGGCCAATAAATATCGAATTTCTTAGCTCAAAACGCGGCACCTCATAGATGTATTTTATTTAAATTTCGGGTTTTTTATATATAATGCTTATGTTGGTATAAACATTATTTTTTATCTTATTACAAGGTTTTTGTTCTTTTAATTATCATGATTGTGTTTTTAAGAAGGCCCTGGCTCTCGTAGCCCACCTGATGAGAGATGTTTTACCGAAATTTATGATAATTTTCAACTAATTAAATATACAATGGGGATCCACACTTTAAGGAATAAGAAATCGATTCAACTTGCTTAAAGTTTAAAATTTGCAAACACATTTTTACTAGTCAGTATTCGAGCGCCAAAGTTCACTCTAAGCTTTTTTTACTACCGTTAAAAATCCTATAATCTATAAGGAACACCCTTCATTTATGGTGTTCCTCAATAGAAAAGCAATAAAATGATGGTGTTTGAGACATTTCTTAGCTATTGCTAAGCACACAACCAACTTCAAAAAAAAAACTCTCCCGAACAAGTCACTTCATTTTATTCTATAGTTATTCTAAAATATTTTGTACTATACATACGCAGAACATTAAGTTAGGGGACCGTCTCAAAAATCTGGCATGAAAGACTCCTATGTGCCAGTTCAATGAGTTGGGTATCTATACTCTTTGCGAAACAATTTCCGTGGCACGTCATACCCTTCGAGTAACGTCAGTTATCGGCAGTGTTGCCACTTTGTAAACAAAATAACCGAGTGAGGAAATTACACTGTTTTTTTTTTTCATAAAAACGAGATAAGTTTACATTTATCGTTTCATTTACTTTAATAATAATGGATTGAATGTTCAGTCTATCTAATACATGTTCTCTTTCATACCATTTTAATATCCCGCTTTTTGTGTGTCGAATTGAATTTTTCCAAACATCAGGAATAGCAGTACACAATGATTCTTTCCACATATTGATACAGTCAGTTTCTGTACTGCCATCTCGACCAATATGTCTGTACCTAATAATAATTTTTGGTAATCCCCTAAATATTATTATTATAAAGGAAACCGTAAACTTTTATGTCCATATTGCTCAGCCAGGTCATCAACTAAATATTTTTTACCTAGGTAAGTTTCCCATAGTTTATATATTTGTTTACTGCATAATACCTTTTACCATCAACTTAAGTAGATCTAACAATTCTTTTATTTCCATCTTGCCAATATCGACCAATGATGCCATTCTGAATAATCCATGTTTTATTCAAGAAAACGAATTGGTAGAAGGATGCTTCTTTTCCTTTCATATATTCTTTCAAAAATACCAGTCGTTTGAAAGCTACAGGAGAAACTTTCATAAGCCCTCGCCTCGTTTCATCTTTTTTCCATCCGAAGCCTATTTCCTCTAAGAGGCTTCTTAAAGAGTTAAGACAACCATCAAACAGTTGTCTGTCTTTTAATTTCTTACTTAAAGTTGTAGCATAATCAATGTAAAATATTTTAGATTTTGAATAATAGGTACACCTTACTTGTTTCGTACATTCCATAAATAGTGTCATAATATTCAATCTTTACACATTTACAATTCCCTTTGAATGAGAACGTTTCTTTTTAAGTGATTCTAATAATTTATTTTCCTTAACTGTTGTTGAAACTGCGCTTACAGTGGAGATATTCAAATTTTGGGCAGCTGCTACACGCTAAAAATTAGTAACGTAGAAATAAAATATGTAGACCGTAACATACTCTTTAGAGTTACTTCGCTAACTGCTTCGGCATTTTTCGGAAATAGTAGACAACGTAACCTACAGAGATCTAGAGTATGTGCACTCTTGTTGTTCCCAAAAGAACAGTTTCTTAACGCTGTTTATGAAAAGATCTCGAGTTCAAAATAGACGCACAACAACAGGAAACCACAGAACAATTAAGGTTAGTTTTTCACAAAACATAAACAAAACGTCAAAACAGGCCAACGAACGAGCTGGCGCCACCGCACCGTTGAGAGTTCTGTTGCCAACTGTCGCCCAATAAAACTCAAATTATATTAATTTTTACAAGCTTAAGTAAAGAAAATATTTGATACAAAAGGGTTCGTAACAAAGAAGAATACTTTAAGTTTGTAGTACATTAAATATCGCATGAAATTTTAATATTTTTTGCCCAAATTTAATTTCCCCATGTTTTCCTATATACGGATTTACAATTCGTCCACTTAGAATAACAAGGTTCTAACTACACTTTTTCCCAAATTCGATGTTTTAGCATAATATGCTTGCACTGCTATTTTCTGTCTAATATTAACAAAGTGGCGACATCTGACCATCGTAGGATGATTTAGAAAAAGTACAGAGTTCTATCTACAGTAAATATTCGTTATGTTATTTCACATAGTTGTATGTACAGGCATATAGAACTTTGTTATTCTGACCACAGCAGTTACACCCTTGTTATAGTAATACGGCAATCGGCTACGTGTTTCCTGTCAGTTCTGTTATAACCTTAAAATTAATCATTATAATTGGCTGCCAAAATTGTGAAGTTATAATGAAAAGAACAACTTTAATATTAAAATTGGGTAAGTATTAACTGCTTTAAAATATGGCTAACAAGGGCTTTATAAAATTTGAGAGATCTGGTTATATTAGTTTCATTATTTTTAGCTCGTGAGAAATGTCGTAACGAGATCCCAGTTCCCGGCAAAGACAATGATGATTGTGAAATTTTACCTATATCTCGGACGCCAGAAATCACTACGGGTAATGTAATCGAAACCGATACGTCCACACAAGATATGATAGCAAACGCGGAAATAATTATGGACTTTGGCGAAGCTGCTGCCTCTACGTTCATTGTTTCTAAACCTCTAGAGCGGGAAATTGTTATAGAAACGAATATAGTGCAAGAAGTAATAAAATAAATCTCAAACATAAAACCAAAAATTACAATTTTTTTATTTCTAGCTTAACGAATTGGAAATTCACAATATTGAAGAAATTACATTATTGGACTCTCCTCCTAAAATCATGCAAAATTCTGAACTTCCAGACCAACATGACCAACAATCTTTACATTTAGAAGAGATACCTCAAGCAGTCGATATTGAAACAAACATAATAAGTCAGGTAATAAGAACCTACATTTTCATAATGAAATTTAAAATAATCATATTTTTTTATTTTTAGCACAATGAAATTCAAAATACGGCACAAAATAAGAGATCCAAAAACGGTATGGAAGTTTTAGGGTCAGGAGATGAGAAAGAGGGCAAAATTAATATGCCAAAAAAAGAAAAAAAAGTACTCGTAAGAAAAAAAGTATCGAACCCAGCAACATGGAAAAACAATATTCGAAAAAACCTCTGCCAAACGGGTAAAGAATATATCAGCAGGAGAGGACAGCAGGTTAGCGCTAAAACGATAGTAAATAAAAAAGATTGTCTAAATCACTGCAAGTTCCAGTGCGCCAAAAAAATTGGGGAGAATGCTAGATACAATTTGTTTCAATACTACTATGAATTAAGTCAAAATGAAAAGTATGTGTTCCTTAGGCAAGTAACAGAAAAATATGTTAAAGGGCGCAAAACTACAAAAAGTATGTCTCGTCGTGCCTATTCATTCAAATACTTCTTTAAAGTTCAAGAGGAGAAAATACAAGTATGCAAAAAATTTTTTTTAGGCACACTGAATATTTCTCAAAAACCCGTATATACTGTACATTCTACTGATCACGAACTTCCGAAAAAAGATATGAGAGGAAAGATTGGCACTAGGAAATTAAGTGACGAGAAAAGGCAGATTGTTATTGACCACATTAAAAAATTTAATGTGGTCGAGTCTCATTACTGTAGACATAATAGCAAGAAAAACTATTTAGAAGCAACATTAACTATTCCAAAAATGTATGATTTATATCTTAAATATTGTGAAGAACATAACATAGAAAATCCAGTTATACTCTCAATGTACAGGTACATATTTTGTACCAATTTTAACTATAGCTTTCATAAGCCTAAAAAGGATGTTTGTGAGATCTGCGCCACCTACTATTTGAAGAAAAAGGAAAACAGTCTAGGCGACACTGAAGGGGAAGCTATGGAAAGGCATAGTACAGAAAAGGCAGCTATGAGACAAGAAAAGGAAAATGATAAGAATAGTGAAATTCCTGTTTTATGTTTCGACCTGGAAAATGTCATAACTTGTCCAAGGTCGTTTATTGGAAATTACTTTTATTTGCAAAAGTTGACTATGTATAATTTAACAGGTCATTTATCCACAACAAATAGAGCATATTGTGTATTGTGGATTGAAACTCTCCAAGGCCGAAGTGGGAATTGCCTGGCTAGTGCCTTTAGAAAAATTATTGAGAAGGTTTTAGAAGATAACCATTTCAATGAACTTATTACTTGGAGTGACAGCTGCGTCCCCCAAAATCGCAATTCCCACATATCTTTTTGCGTTTTAGATTTACTAAGAAATCACCCAGATCTTTACCGGTTAACTATGAAATACTCAATTCCTGGACATGGTGCTGTGCAGGAGGTAGACAATATTCATAGTCAAATTGAGCGACACATGTCACAAATAGAATTTTTTTCACCTCTGGGGTTTATAAAGGAACTTAAGCAGGTGAATAAGAAAAATCCGTTTATTATCATTCAGATGAAAGAATCAGACTTTATGAACTATGAGGAGTGTTCAAAACAACTGAAGTATGATAATGTACCATTTACGAAAGTCTGTGCTATGCAATTTGCTCAATCAGATTTGACTGAAATATGTTTTAAAAGAAGTCACACAGATAATGAATTTGTTGAAGTTTCGATTAGTCCTACTATTCCAGCTCTTCCACGCCGTCGAAGCAATAAAAATGCAGAAGTAAAAGCTCCACCTGAAATTAAAAATTTAATACCAAAAGTTCTATTAACCAAAAAAGAAATTTCCAAGGAAAAAATAACCGCAATCAAAAAAATGATGCCATCAATGCCGCACGTGGACCAAGAATTTTATAAGGCACTGTTACATTTATGATTTGACTATTTTTTTTTGTATTTCATTTGTTTTGATTTAGTAAATTAAATAAAACCTTTAAGTAATTTCACATAGAACTCTGTTTTATTACAATGATTAATTATACATAGACTCTCTAATTTAACAAAGTTGTAAGTGACAGTTAGAACTGTGTGTGATTAAATATTTCCAAAAAGGTAATTTAACAAGGTTGTATCTTCATTTATTACTTGCAAATTAGAGTATTAGATAAAGTTCTATCCCTATGAGTTTAGAATTAAATTTTATAATAAAAATAATTTAAAATATAAAAATTATCCCGATTTAATATTATTAATTTTACGGCGATTACCCGTAAATGCAAACTTTAACCCTTGATTTCTCAAAATGGCTGAATGTCCAGATACAACTTTATCATTCTAAGTGGACGAATTATTGTCAGCTGATTGACGGCGTACATCGAAAATTTTTTTGCAAGAACATTTTTGTTTTCGACATGTAGAAAGGGTTTATCAACAATGTTTTCGATAATCTAACCTGAACTATCCTTATTTACTTGAATGTCCAAAAATTAAAACTGTCATGTAGGTACTGTCAAAAAATGTGAGGTTATGTCCCTATGATTTTTTTATTTTTCTTCTGCTTTAGGTTTCTTGATGAATTTTCACGTCATTTACCTGTCGAAAATCAGTTTTCTACTGTTTTCTACCTAGGTAGTTTCCTACTGACTCAACCAGCGTCGCAGCGCTCCTGACAATATTTGAATTTTGCGCCCCCCAAGATTTATTTTCTAGGAAGAGTTACAACACAATAACTGGGAAAGTATAATTTAAGTTATGTATACATTTAGGCATAAATTTGGTTCTTACTTACTATTATGTAGGAAGGGAAACATTACAATACGATAATTGTGGTAGCTCACAACCTACTTTAAATTTTAAAAATCATAGAAGCTTCCGTGAGTTGTAGATTTCGCAAATTCTCAAATAAAACATAAGCAGCGGCAACACTGCGGTGAGCGATCTGCCGCCATCGTCTCTATGCTGGAATCGGCTATAGCCGACCAGTTATTCTCCAGCTTAAGAGAAGTGAATGTTCTGTGGAGAAAAGTGACTATTCACATCATATGGTCGTTACATCATATGTTTAGTAGTGGTTAGTAGAGACCAATAAAAAATATGTAGAAGTTATAGGTAAAAATATATGTAAAGTTTTCCGCAATTTCTCTGTTACTGCTGCATTATCCATCAATAAGCGTTGTGTGGAAATTTTGTGAAACTAAACAGCGTTATGACATTGGTAGTAAAAACTGTGAACAAGATTAGCGCTCAAGCGTTACAAAGAAGAATATTCAAAACCTTGGCCGATGAAATTGACTGTCAATACGGGGAGCTAGTTCTCCACTTTGAAGCCCCATGGTTAAGTAGAGGACGAGTGCTGAAACGTTTTAAGGATGTCCTATCTGCTATAGTTCCATTTTTCCAACAACGCGATGAACCGATTTGGAAACTGGAAGATTTAATCCGGCTTAGAGATTTTGGTTTTCTTTTGGACGTTACTAAATGAACTAAATTTTCAACTTCAAAGGGGAGACTTGCGGAAATGATTAAGTACTGTATTACTACAAATTACTGTACTACTACAAATTCAATTGCTTTGCTGACGACAGCACGTGTCCCGATAAAGACCGAGAAGAGATCCAGTCTTGGGGTGACAATAACCAAGCCCACGTTAATTTTCTTCTCCATTAGACAAACAAGGACAAACTTAAAAAAATATTTTACATAACAAATTAACTTAATTTGATGTAATAAATTGTTTGCAATTTAAAAACATAATTTTTTAATTAATTAATAAGCAATGCCAATAAATAATTCGAATATTAACGCTTAAAACAATAAAAAATTACCAATGGAGTTTGAAAAAATGTAAAAATATCCATCAGCCATAAACTTAAGCCTCAATTTAAATAAAATACCAATATTACTTGTCGAGGTTTAACACAAAAATGTAATATTTATTGATTCGATTCAATTAATAAAAAATATATTTTAAACCAGGAACTTTAAGATAAACAGATATCAATAAAACCAGGGTAATAAATATCACGACTAAAAATGCTGTTCAGCTTAAATTAATAATTCGGTTTTGCTCGTCTAATTTTAAACTGTTTGATCTTAATAATTAGGAAGCCCAATAAACTCACGGTTTTTAACACCTTAACCGATTTTTTATTGCCATTTTTAAATTTGACAACTCGTTTAAAAGATATATATCATTTTTTATTGTCGTTTGTCTTTAACTTCTCCTAACAAGTTTATTAGATATTTTTAAATATCATCACCCCAAGGATATTTTAATTTTAATCAATTTTAAAGCAGTAGCTCGTTCGTAAATACATACAATTATTCTTACTCCCTGTCTACAACGATATATGCTGAAACTCCCAATATACTTATGCATACACATTCGACCGACCGGAAACTCTATCAATACAGCGAACACGACTCCAACAAACCGAACAAAAGGGGCCCATTGTACCCCAAAATCCATTCTCAGACGTGGCAAAATCGGGTCCGATTTCTGGCCATTCTGCCATTCGGTTCTAATTTCCCGCACACAATGCTTTTGGAATCATTCATCATCGCCACCACTCGTTCTTACACGTTCGTTTTGCTTTTAACCTGGGTTTCACTTTCTTTTGTGCCACTTTTAGTCTTTTTTCTAGTATACCTACCTGGTGTAGGCTGTAATAACATTGGACGGCGACTCTATGTACAGGGTGTGCGATAATAGGCCATAAAAACTCATAAAACTATACTGCAGTAGTAATGGAAGATTATTCCTATAGTGAATATGCTGACATACATCTGATCTATGGACAAACACTCAGCAATTATGTGGAGGTGAGAAAAATGAGATTGCTAAAAGTCCCTCTAATAGTGTAAGAAATTTCACAATTATAATATAATTTAGTTGCCTGGCACGTGTTTCGACCCTTGCGTATCATTATCAAAGAAGTACAAGACAATACTAAATTCTACGTGTAGTTACAAAGTTAATATCTAAGTAATAGCTATGGTAAACATGTCATTAAAATAAAATTAGGGAGATGAAGTGAATTGGCAGACAGATTATGGGTTATTTTGGTCTTTAATTTTCAGGTATTGGCCAAAGGTACAACTAAGTAACATGTGTGATTATAGAGGTATTTACATCTAAGTAATAAAATTAAGAAAATTATATTGTGTATATAATTATGGGTTTTTTTGTTCATAATTATTGACAGTGTTTATTGTATATTTATCCTAAGTTATTAGACTATTACTGTGACTGTGATGCTATCTATATAGGTCAAACAGGTAGAAACTTTAATACTAGGCTTAAAGAACATAAAACATCAATTTAAAAACAAAACAAAATATAACAGGAATAGCGGACCACTATATAATAAATAACCACTCAATATCCAACAAAATAAAACCGATATATACTCAACACAAGGGTAGAAAACTCAACTTATTAGAAACATTATCAATCAAAAAGCTTTAAAAATCGATGTAATGTTGTTAATAATCAAATTGAAATACCTTCAGGTGCCAATCTAATACTTAATAGTTTAATAATAATAATATTACTGTTACTTAGATATTAACTTTGTAACTCACGTAGAATTTAGTATTGTCTTGTACTCCTTCGATAATGATCCGCAAGGGTCGAAACGCGAGTCAGGCAACTGAATTATAATTGTGAAATATAACAAGTAAGACTTTAATTTCCTATACCATGTTACTAGTATTGTTTTGTTCTCAAACGAAGACGGTTTCACCCGAGACGGAGTAATAAATTGCCATAATTTGCATATCTGGCATGAAGAAGAACCCTATGCAACAGTACAGACAAAGCACCAACAAAGTTCATGGTTAACATATGAACATCATCATTGGACCGTTCTTTATTGAAGGCCGATTAACGGTTGATTAAAAAATATATCTTTCTCCCTAATAATACTTTTGATAATCGATGGATAGGTCAAGGTGGGCCTCCTATTTGATGGCCACCGAGGTCGCCCGACATGACACCACTGGATTTCTTTTTATGGGGTAATTTAAAGAGGCTTTGCGTCGGGTGCCAGTTGAAAGTCCGATTTTTTTTCGATGAGGGCTGATGCTTGGATACTGTTGATTGAGCCTCTCTTGATATACTCAGTCTAGCGAGTAGGCCTTGCTACGTTTGTCTGCAACTGGCACGTGGTCTTCATTCCAGCAGTCTTTGTCGAGCCTCAACCGAGCCACATCAGTTTTGCAATGACACGTGCTCGATGGTATTCAAGAAAAAACAGATGCGTCCACGAAAATAGATCTGATGGCCACTATTGAAGGCAAATGTGGTCATGGTGTTAATGTTTATGGTGTAGAGGGATGCCGGGAGATGCTAATTTTCGTTTTTAATGACACAAATGATTTAAGCTTAAATGGCATGTGGTTTCAATCGCCACATGTCACGCTGCACATGAAACGGTTTTACATTGCTTCTGTGAGACCACTTTGATCTTGCCATCCTAATCCCATGGGACTTTTCCCCTGGGGCTATTTGGAGGAAACGGTTAATACCAAGCAGCTATACGAATCCACAGTTTTTTTGTTTTTATTAAAATTCAATCGGAAACACCCATTAAAAACTCAAATTTCTTACTAATTCTACCCAACATGTTCTACTATTTTGACAAAACCCCCATATAACAATAAAATGGGTGCTAAGGCACCGTGTTCACAGACCTTTATTTTGCCGTCTCTTTATTCAGCTGCGAGTTAAAGACTGAGAATCTGCTTAAGTCTTTTCTTTTTTTCTGACAAATAAAGAGACAAACAATCAGGACAATTGCAGCACTAACTCAAGGCGCAGAGATCGAGGATAACAGTGTCGCTATAGAAGCACTTGCTAACAGCGTTGCCATGTTGTCATCAAATTAATATTTGGTTGTAGTAAGCTGTGATAAAGCAGTAGAATTTATCATAAAATTCAGTAGCCCGGTATCTGCTTGCCTGCTTTCTGTCCTAATTGTCTTGCAGGAACGATGTCAAGCACCACAGATGATAAAATCAAACCACAATAGTTATTAAAAGAGAGCATCGACTACTAGTAAAATCTGGCAACTCTGCCAATCTCTGACTAAGCGATATATCTTAATTTGCTTGTGATATTCAAATGGGTTGTCTCCCAAGTGTGCCAAGCCACATTCGAACTGGTTTGCATGTGTAATGTGTATGAGTTCACAGATCGCATCTTTTGTGGACAACTATCAAGACAAATCGATTTAAATTGGTGGATTTAGAGTAACGATGAGGGTATAAGACACAGAATATCGATTTAAAGTTTCAATGTTATCTTTATTTAATACTAATAACGATAAGGCTTCCTAGCATTAGCAATATGTGTTATTGTAATAAACCCCTAATGTTATTACAATCTATACTCTGTTGCTTAATGCCAGAGAGTAGTAAAGTGTAAATTTGCAATGACAGGACCCGTTAAGCAGGGTGGACAACCTAAAGGTTGCATTGCAAATTACAGATAAATCGCAATGATAGTTTTTGAAAATTCCGTATTTCAGACCTACACACCCCGAATCGGTCCTAAATTAGGGTCACCCTAATTTGCATACAAAGGAAAGACGAGTTTGAATAAAATTAAGGTGACAGAGGTTTTATACTTGATTATATTTATAAAGAGAGGCAAATAATTGAGATATTAATTATTCTAATATTACGTAGTTGAAAACGTATATATAGAAGTAAGAATAATATGAAAATAGATAAATTGGAATAAATATTAATATTTATAAAAAGAACTAGAATGTACAATACAACAACTTAATTTATAAATTTTAGTCATCATGTTCCGAGTAGTCCGATGAACCATCGTCGTTGGGATCCAGAGAAATAATAAGGGGCTCTACAGTGTTTTCTAGCATGTTATCAGCATCCCACATTCTTCCTGCTATTTCAATCACATGTTCGATGCACTTACTTCATTTTTCATAATCCACTGTCTTTATTCCCTCTATCAAGAGGTTTCCAACGTGTCTCATTTTTAAAGTGGTATTATGCCTTGCTAGAAACCCTAGTACTTGTGCCCACACCAATTCTATGGGGTTTAATTCACAGTGATAAGGCGGAAGGCGATGTACCGTTATATTTCGTTTTGATGCGATTTCATCGGCAATAAATTTCGTACAAAGAGGTTTATTCGACTTTACAATCTCCAGGAGCTCCTTTTTCAGCATACACAGTAAAAAATTCAGTGTTAAATTTAACACTCAATGGTGGTACATATAGGACCACACTTAATAGGACATATTAACCAACCAGTATATCTGGTAAAAATGATATTTTTGAATGGTTTTTTACTTTATGATGTGTTAATTCTTCTCATTTATGGGTAGCTACATTTACACTATCGTGTGTAAATTAAACTCACAGATTGTAAACCTATCCTTCTAGGGTGTAAAAGAAATAATGAGAGGTGTAAGTAAACCATTTTTTAATGGTAATTTGTGATTAATTAGTGTAAATATCATATTATTGTAGTGTAAATTTTATTTTATTTGGGTGTGACTTTACTATAGTGAGTGTAGTAAAATAATCTACCCAGGGCTAGAATACTTTCCACTTTGATTAAGTCATTTAATCCCGTAACCGGGCGTTTATAATTAAAATGTAAAAAATTATTCATTCAAGATGTTCTACATTATTAACCTCTGCTTAGTTTGATACATGATTGAATGACTTAATCAAAACCGAAAGTAGTAGCTCCTAATATATATAAGTCATCAGATCGCTTGGAAAAGGTTTGTTAAATGAATGAAAATATTTATCGTTTATTTATAAACAAAATGATGGTTACAACAGAACTGGAAAACCCTGTGATTTTTTTTACATTTATTATTATAACTAGTTGAACAAAATGACACACCTGTTATATAGTTTAACAATTCAGTAAAATAAGCATATATATATCTACGTTCAATGTACCTCATTGTTAAGCTTAACAAAACAAATAACATAATAAATATATGTATACTTAGAACACTAAATAACTAAAACTAAATAAAAGTATGCTTTGGAACAATATAGAAGAATGAAAATGACGAGTATTATATTAATCGTATATTTATTTAGAGATCTGTGAAGTAAAATATGTAGGTAGGTACTTAAGTATTTATATAAAAAAGGAATACATTTATATTATAAGCTTATATCAGAATAATTTAAAAGCTAAAGGGAAAACTGTAGCAATGTAAATACCTACTTAGTTTCTTAAAAATGGCGTACTTATTAATAAGGTTTCTAATAAATTTCGTTAATATGCTTACCCAATTTAACAAGATCCTCATAAGAGGCACTCTCATTTGGCACTTTACAGAACTTTGCTTTGTTTCTATATTTTAATTTAAATATAACGTTATTCTGTATTTCATTCGAAGAGCACAATCAGACTGACTCGAAAGTTGAATTTGCACGTAGTGTCGACGTCATGTGTCAATTCCTAGAATTTCACACCACTTGTTGCCGCCTGTCTTTTCGGTAACACGGGTTTAGGTATTTTTACCCGGAGCCGTGTAAAAAAAACGATTAAAGACTAAGTTTTACACTCAATGTGTTAAAATAACCTTCTAGCGGGGTTTATTTACACGCTAATATGGTGTAATTACTTGTCATTGTATTTAATTTTCCTGATAGAGTGGAAAATGGAATAAATAATACCCATTCAACAAAATTAACTTTTTAGAGAGTTAAATTCATAGGCAAATTTGATACAACAACTTTGGTCCCATATGAGTGTAAAAAAGTGATAAATTATGTTGATCCGAACATTAACACTACTTTTTTTTACCACGTCTGAAATGATTTTTACCAGGTGAATATTTTTTACTGTGTATGGAGTACGGCGAAGACTTGCTGTATTACCTAAACTATGAAAATTTTGTAATTTTGCCATCACATTTAATTGAATAGGTTAGGATAGGCTTATTAAAATTGATTTAAACTTGGCACATGGGTTTATTATATCGGCCTCTTTAAAAAATTATAATACAATTTTTCTCTAAAATATACAGGGGAGCCAATATTTAGCCACCTCAAAATTTACATGGGATTTCCTATGTTCAACTAAGCCATGCATCACCCGATATGATAAAATATCTTTATTTGAATTGGAATGCTGCAGTGAAAAATGCCTAGCTTGGTTGAGATACAAATTAAATACCCTGCAAATACCCATTAGAACTTTCCTGTGCTTTTAATAAGTTAATAATAAAAATTGGAAACCAGAACTACGGCTTCCCAACGCCGGAATCGTAAATATACTCATCACCTAAAATGATAGCCTACTATAAACGGTTCACTTAACTTAATTGAAACTTAATTTGTCCCGCTTAAGAAAAAAAGTAGGCGCTACTGTGCTAAGCCCCATGATTATGGGTTTAAGCTCGAGTCGTACCTCCTGGTTCCGCCTCCCGGCTTATTAATTTTACCTTTGGACTTTTACGTACGGTTCGACAGGTGTTTGGTTTCTTCTCGAGATTTGTTTCGACTTGTGCTATTTCGGCGTGGGATGCGGTCGGTTTTTCTAAATCGCTTATCCTTTAAAAGTCACCTGAATATCATCAGTTCGAGAAGAGATGCGAATTAAAAACAATGCTGGGAATCAAGATAGAAGTACCTCAAGGAGCGGTCTTGGGCCCTTGGGCCTATATCCTATGCTGACGATATACAGGGTGTTACTTAATGATAGGCCCTAATTCCAAGGACGCATTTCTGAACCAGATTCAAGTAGAAAAAATCATATAAACGTGTGTCCCAAGAAGTCTGGTTTTAAAGATACAGGGTGTCAAAGTTTAAAAAGAAGCGTTTTTTTACTAATATCTCATTGATCCTCTTGCCGATTTTGATGAAATTTGACAGTGTTGTTCGTGGTGATAAGAGGCTAAGTTCGCACTAACTAGATGATAACTTTGAGTTCCAGTGGCGTCCCTGGGGGCAATCTCACGATAATATTGACAAAAAAAAATGTACGCCACTGACTTGCTTAAACATTTTATAATGTTTTCGGGTTAGGCAGCTAAAAATATCACTTTTTTGCCTCTTGATGTTTTTGCGTATCTTGCTTCGTCTTCAAAAAATAAAATTTTTCGACATGCAATGAAGTGGCTTTTATCACGTCATCATCCTCATCATCATCAATCAGCCTGGTTGCGTCCACTGCTGAACATAGGCCTCCCGTAGTGTAATCCAACGTCCCCTATTCTGTGCTGCTCTCATCCAACTTGGCCCCACTCTCCTAATGTCGTCGGTCCATCTTGTTGGTGGGCGACCTCTGTTCCGAAAGGCTTCTTGTCGGGATCTCCACTCCAGAATCAACTTTATCCATCTTCCGTCTGACATTCTTGCCACATGCCCAGACTTTCTCTTTAAACAAGTTGGAATATCTGATTTTACTCAGTGTACCAAAGGCTGCCCAGCTTAAGCCGATTCTTCGCGCTATTTCTCGGGTTTAGTTGTCTCTGCCTATACGAATCTCATGACCTAGATATCTAAGCGTCTACTTACTCTATATAGTTAGCACCCAGGCAAATTTGTTCGCTTATCACTAGGTTGGTCATATATTGGGTTTTACTGTGGTTAATTTTTAAACCTGCCGTTCTCCAAGCTTTGTCCAGTCTCTTAAGCATCACTCTCGCCTCATCGATTTTGTCGGTTATTAGAACGATGTCGTCTGCAAATTTCAGGTTGTTTAGTCTCTCACCATTAATGTTCAGTCCCACTTCTTCAAAATCTATCTTTTTAAACATGTATTCCAGGAGCGTCGTAAAGAGTTTGGGAGATATAACATCGCCATGTCTTACATCTCGTTCGATGGGGAAATCCTTCGTATAGCCGTGCAGTTTTATACAAGCTTTGGCATTCTCATAGACTTTTTTATAATCGACAAAGATGAGGACTAGGGGTTTATTGTATTCTATGCATTTCTCGATAACAGCCTCAATAACCTGGAGATGGTCATTTGTGCCAAACCCTGATCTGAAACCTGCTTGCTCTCGTGGTTGGTAGAAGTCTAATTTTTTTGGTGATTCGTTGGGTAAGTATTTGCATAAAGCTTGTACAGATGAGAAAGCAGGCTAATGGGACGGTAGTTTTTTAAGTGTGTTATGTTCCCTTTCTTATGCATGATTACTGTTACTGCACGTTCCCACTGGGAAGGTGTTGTTCCATTTAACAAGCACGTGTAGTGAAGTTCCTCCTTGCTTTACAGCTTCTATTTCAATCTGATCGTCGCCAGCTGCCTTATTGTTTTTCATTTCTCGCAGGGCTGCTTTGAGCTTATACAATGTTATATCTGGGATATCTGAAGATCCTTGATTCATTACTGTTGGTATATTAATATTGCCAACGTTTCCATCCGTGTTGCTGTAGAGCTCCTGGCAAAAAGACCTTCAGAATCTCGTCTTTGTTCTTTCTACCTTCCGTAAAGGTTCTTTTAATTGACTTCACGCCCTTATTTCCCTCTATTGATTACGTCAAGCACACCTAAAGCAAGAATTATTCTCCAGTTTTATAATAGTCCCACAATCTTTCGATGAAAATTAAACTAAGGAAGTTGGAAATACTCTACTATGAAATAAGGTATCTATTATCGTCACGCCTATGGTTTATTGCGATTTTCTGGCTAATGACTCTTCGCTATGCTATCAAACATTAATACATAGAGTATAAAAAGGTATTAAATATTATACTAAACTCATTTTGTAGACATATTTTTTAACGTGTGTGCCTACTTAAACGAAACGATTTTAAATTCCTACAGCACATAATTATTATTGAAATAAAGAAATATTAAATTTTAAAAAATTTCCACCGCTAAGCTAATGCCTACAATCTAGTTGTCCTCCACAAGGAAAGTTATCAACTAAAATGGCATCTAAACTTAATCCTAATATTATTCAACCAAATACATTTGTCATTACGTCTAAGTTAGGGTACCCATTATATTTACTTAAGAACATTTAGTATTGTATGTATATGTTTCAAAGCCTTTCTTTTATGCCGGTTCTGTTCAAATTTGAATATAATACCCACAAAAAATGGGCTTTCAAGTGGTACTTCCAACGAGGTGCATGAATACTCCATAATAATGTCATTAATTTTATAATGGGTTCCTCGTAGTATAATTTTGTTATTATTTACTAAAAGGACGTATTGAACAGGGCAGCTATTCCTTAACAATGGTTGAAATGACTTCTCGACTTGGATTGCTAAGCCGAATTTACGTTGGGATTAGGTACTGTCTTTATTGCAGTCAAATTACTGGATGATGATGTGGGGACTTCAACAAATTGAGGAGAATGTCCGAATGTGGCCCCTGCATTTAATATGAGCCTCCTCAAAAGCTCAATAGCACATCAAGCGACATCTGTGTAAACTAGCTGAAAATACACATACTGGACGCCAACTGTTTTCTGATAGTTTGCTATAGAACAAAAATAATTTTGAATTAACTGTTTTTTCCAGGATCATCATGCCACGTAATCAATCAAAGTACTCCGAAGAATGCTAAGGGCTTTGAACAATGTAAATCTTTTAACGTACCAAGATAAAGTTTTTAAAAGTTTTTAAAAAGTAACCTGACATCTGAAGAAGTAGGTTAAACCCAACTAGGAGAAGAGATAGAAAAAGATCTCGTCAATTATATTTTAACCATGCAAGCCAAGTACTACGGAGTAACAAGAAAATATATACGAAGATTGGGCATATACTTTAGCTATCAGAAATGGGAGAGTGAATTTATTCAAAAATGAAATTGCAGGGCCCAGGTTGGCTTGATGAATCTTTACGTCGCCATGGCAGTTTACTTTCCATTCGTATGTCTGAAACAGGTACACCCTTCGACAGAGCATCGGTGGTCAACAAAGAAAATGTAAAGGAGCCCAAGTAATTGGAAAGAAAGGAAAGAGACAAATAGCGTCTATTAGATCCTCAGACCGTGGCTTAATAGTTACGTTTATGCTGGCGATCAGTTTGTACCACCCATGTTGGTCTTTCCTAGGAAAAATCGTAATGGTCAGCTGATGCATGCTCCAGGATCAATATACGCCGTTTATCCCAGTGGGTGGGTGCAACAAAACCTATTTACCGATTGCATGAGACGTTTCGTCAAACCTACTGAAGAATCTTCAGTTCTACTTCTGCTAGAGACAGCCATAAAAGAAATTTAGATGTCATATAGCTGGTATGGGATAATCACATTTCCATCATTTCATTGCCTCTCCACGCCACGCACAAACTTCAGCCGCTGGACAAAACCTTTATGGGTAGTTTTTAAGTTTATTTTAGAGAGGAACTCCGTAACTGGCTTCGTACTCATCAACGTGCTATTAGTCAGTTTGATTTACCCGAGCTTCTAGGGAAAGCATTTCTTAAATCGTACAGTGGTGAAATTGCTGCGCAAATGCTTTTAGGGCTACAGGAATTTTTCCCTTTAACGCCCATGTTTAATATATAAGCTGAGGCGCCATTTTTACCGGCTCTTGGTTCGCCCTGCACTACATGCCAGGAGCCTGTTGTTGATGTTCAGTTGAATAGAACCCCCGTGGAAAAGCCAAGAGATAAACAAGATTCAAACATTCACAAACCTTCATCAACAGGCTCTGAATTCCATGTATCTCCATTCCTGTCATTAAGAAGCAAGCATCGAATAGCGGAAGAAAACTATGCAAATCCCAAGGTATCACTTTATCACCATATAAAAATGACTTGGAACAATCACTTTCAACCCCTAAAATGTCACCCCCAAGACGAGAAGTGTTTTCAAAACCAAAACCGACAAGGGAGGCATCTAAGAAACAAGTCATTCCAGATGATGAAGATCCCACATGCCGGTCGCTTTTCAGAAGATCACAGAGAGAAGTTATGGGTTCGTTGCCTTATGTACAATATATGGGTACATGAGCAATGCTAGGGGGCAGAGAAAGACAACTATGTTTGTGATTTGTGCAGATAATTTATCGTTTCCATTTAAAATTTGGACTCACATCTTGGATCCTTGCTCTAAATAAGTTAAGAGGTGTACAAAGTCCCTTCTGAGATGTTTCAACGGCCTAAACTGAATTTTAACCCAAATTTTTGTTATTGAGTACCAAAAGTGGGCATTTCTAGAGTTTTAAAACTGTAGCTCAAAAATAACATCAGAATTTCATCAATTTAATCAAGTTTTGCGACTCCTACCGAATTCTTCTCAAAAATTTTCAAGTTTTAACTCACTAACACAGCTACATACATTTAAATATAATTATTAATTATAAATTAAACAATATAATTCTAAACTCCGCCAATGCCTGTAAAATATCTGATGATGTCATAATGGCAAGCACATTGGCACTCATTCAATATTATTTACCATAGAAAGAGACAAAGCAGTTATCAAGGCACAGGTGATAATTTGTAGCCCAGGAATTCGCGCTGTCATAAAAATGGGTTGCCAAATTTACTAAAATAAATGATTAACTAATATTTCTTAAATTGTATTAAGCGATTATTTGCCAGGTAAGGGGAAAACAAACGGGATATATGTTACAGGGTGTATACAATATACAGGTACATGCATACGTCTGATTGTTTTACGTAATATATTTGAATTACCTACAAATTAAGATTATATGGAAATTTAAACAGAATAGTATGGCAAGAATGTTTATTTTTTTTTGTCAACGTTTCTTGAATTACTTTCGTAGCCGACGAGCCTTGTGGTGAACTATAGATCGCGTCAAACCCCCTTCGTAAGTTTATATATTTTTTTTTCAACTTGAAGATAAAATAATATGAACTTACGATGTTATTGTCATGCGATCTATATAAATCCGAGCGATTGGCTACGAATTCTGGGACATCCTATATGAACTTCACATTAACAAATTACTCCTGTTATAATCACTATTATTTAATGGCATTGCATAACTACCAACTGTTTCGTAAAATATTTAATTTGTTTAATAAATCTCTTTAACTTTATAGTACATTCATTTTCAAAAGTCGTGCACCACCCTGTAAAACAAAAAATATTTACTTGTATTGAATTTTAGCAGTGTAGATATTTACTTGGTAATGTTTTTGTTGCAAAAAAATAAAAAACATCCCAAAAAACGGAGCACATTAATCCCTATCACAATCGTAAACGACGCCTATAGAAATCCGTTTAGTAATGAAATTCGTTTGCGAATAATCTTCCTTCATGAAGAAGACCTATCACATCGACAAATAGCCGATAGATTAGGCTGTAACCACAGTACGGTTACTCGGACCATTCAAAGGCGCATTGAGACGGGTTCTGTGGAAACTAGACCTCGAAGTGGGCGTCCAAGAGTTACAAACGAAATAAAAGACCGATATGTAGCTCAAGTGACTCGAAGAAATATATTTGTAACAGTCATAAGTCTTCAAAGGCAATTCCAGCATACATACCACCAAGTCGTTTTCACCATCAGAAGACGCGTTATTGCCCCGGGTTTGCTGTCTAGAAGACCTCTACGAGCTCCAAGGCTGTTACCTAGACATAGACGGTCACGGTTGGAATGGGCTCGTGGTCACCAAAACTGGCTTTTGCGTCAAATGTTATGTTCTCAGATGAGACAAGGATTGGATTGGTTAGTGACGATCGTCGATGTCGAGTCTGGAGAGAGCGAGCACAACACCGATTTGCTTTTGGCAGAGAAGTGGTACCATTTGAAGGCGGGAGTGTTATGTTTTGGGATGGAATCATGTATGGAAGAAGAACCCCTTTAGGTCATGTTTCTGGCACTATGACCGTCCAAATTTATATAGATCTCATCCTTCGGCCTATTGTGCAACCAATTCGAGACGAAGCGGGTCCCAATTTCATCTTTATGGACGATAACGCTCGTCTACATCGAAGCCGAGCCGTTCAAGAGGGTGAAATTGACAGATTGGAGTGGCCACCTCTTTCTCCGGACATGAATCTCATCGAGCATGTCTGGGACTACTTGTCTATATCGATTCGTCATCGTTTGAACCAACCTATGAACGCCCAGGAGCTCATTGTAGCCGCTTCTGAGAGATGGAATAACATTCCTAAAGAATACCTAAATAACCTCATACGAGGCATGCACAGATATGTTTATGCCTTGCTACAAAGTATGGGTGGCAATACAAGGTACTGAAAATAGTGACGTGTGATTAATCTAATTTTTTCATAAATAAAGTTACTTTGCAACGAAATTTTTGGGTATTTTTCCTTTTTGCCGTAATAACCTTTAATTAGGTAAGTGTCAACATACTCTTAAATGCTGCAAAAGACAATTAAATACCTAATAGTAAGGATATATTTTTAGAATGAAAATTCTGTATTCTTCTAGATGTAATTTCAAACTGGTGCAAGGTTTTTGAAAATGAGAAACATAGATCCCAGAGGCGATTGTTTAAAACCAAGAAAGCTACGAAAAAGAAGAAAGTATTTGCAATTTACTGTAACTAGAATACTTTTATATAGTAATTAAACATGTAAAAGACCAGAAAAGATATCACTAACATTTTAATGAATTGGTGAGGGGACCCACCGTTTGCCAGAGTTCATAAATTTAAAAATTACACGGTTAACAAGAGAAATTTATTTAACAAATGTTATTGCTGTTTGAGACAAACGAATCTCCAGATTATTAACATTTATGATTTATTAACCAAACGATGCTAGATAAATCACACGCATAAGCACGTAGAAATTAACAAAAAGCGTAATTGTCTACTTCCTAGAAGATAAATTCAGTATATTTATCGTGTGGTCTCAAAAGGCACTACAAACATAGTGGTAAAAATGTGGCATTAAATCACAGCTTTATAGTAAACTAATATATTAAGTTTTTAAGTTGGGACTCAAAAAGAATATTCAATTAGGTAAATGAATGGGATCCGTTATGGGACGGACAGATATTTAGTACTTAAAATTGATAATGTATGAGAATATTAATATGGTCAAACATACACGAAGTGTCAAAGACGTTGCTGGTTCGGAATAGTACTGATAGGAATTGTCCAGCAGCAATATTCGATTTCGAAGGACCAGCAACTTTATTAATTGATTACAAATTGTATCTCCATAGGCTTAGGGGCGAAGGAATATTAGTGAAAACATTAATAACAGTTAATAAATTAAATAACTAAAATAAAATAAAGTCTGGGAGAGAAAAACGAGAGGGGAGAAATGCTGGTCAATTTTCTTAATAGCGAACGCCTGTATTGCTTGAACACTTTTTTCAAAAAACCGCATCATCGCAAATGGACATGGAGAAGTCCGAACGGTTCAACCAAAAACAAGATCGATTTTATCCTATCCAGCTTTCGACAATACTGTAGGGATGTGACCATTCTAAACCAAGTGGACACGGGAAGCAACCACAGAATGGTCAGGGCCTGCTTCCAACTAGATATCAGGAAGGAAAGAAATAAACTTATTAGCAAACCCCGGTTACCGACAAGGGATGAATTGGAGGCAAGGAAAGAAGAATACCAAAAAGAAGTCACACATCGACTGGAAACGAAGGACGCTGTTGAAGGAATGGATATCAACCAAGTAAATGAGAACATAAAAGCTGCTCTACATAATGCAACAAAAAAGATCTGCTCCAAGACCAAGAAACAAACAAACTCGAATCTTAGTACCCACACTCTCCAATTGATAAAACAAAGAAGGAAAACAGAAAACACAAACTCCTAAACAAAAGAGCAAAAAAGGCTATTAGAACATACATAAGAGGACACCATACCAAAATAATACACGAAACAATCGCGAATAACGCAAATATGCGGGTTCTCAGATCTAGACTGTCAAAGGGAAGAAACGAACTAAGGAAGATAAAGAACAAACAGGGAATGGCTGTGTCGGATCCAAAAACGACCTCTGAATCAATCGAATTATTTTACACAAAATTATACTCTCCATCTACAAATAACGCAGGTGAAGATCCAAATATCTCCATTCAGGTAATGAACGTAGGTTCAGAGGAGATGTCAGATATATCCCTGGATGAAATAAGAAAAGCCCTAAAGAATATCAAAAATGGCAAGTGCCCCGGTGAAGATGGAGTGACAGCGGAAATGTTGAAACTGAGGAGAAGCAACCTCAAAAAGGCCTATTTAAATTTATACGTGCCGAGAAGTCTTGCACGTCCATGGAGAAGACAGTTCTGATTGATTTATTACTTCGCATTATTTAAAGATAGACTATAGCGTGTTTTTTTTAGTCATTGTTTTAATCTGCCCCCGCCCCTTTAGACCGCCCTAACGCCCCCTAATTTTCTCTGAGCCTTCTACTGCCCCCCTGATGTAGAACAAATAAATAAATCAATTACAATACTGAAAAGCTAATTTTTCCGCTTATTTAAAATCTTGTTGTATCTAAACCTCTGTTCAGTAATGTTCAGCGTTTCTTTACGTTCTTGTTAAATTTAATAATGAATCGGTGAGAACGGTCACAAGTAAAATTTACCTTAAAACAATAAAGGCCTGTTTACACATAGTAAGATAAGTTCGGTATTTTCTCACTTCTCCGACGAATTTAGCGTTGTTTCTTATTGTGTGCTTAACATTGTATGCACAGATCATTACATCGTTATGGTACAAGTTTAATATTTACACAGTTGTCAACCCTGCTTGTCAAACACAGAACAAACGAAAAGCGTACCTATGTGTATCTTAGATTTTATTTACGACATGGAGACATAAGGTCTTTTTTTTTTAATTCGGCTTTTGTTATTAATTTACGTGTTGCTAAGGTGTGTGTCATTCAGAGTTACGACCATCAATTGTCTAAATAAATTATTATTAGTTATGACATTACATGTTTATGCACGAGAAATGCTATTTGATGGGACATATAACTTTATTGTATGAATATACATTTTTGCCTTTTGCCGAAGGAAAGTATACTTAATACCACTGACGTTTAATGCCGTCTGACGAAAATTGCCATTATGTAGTTACTTTTGATTTCCTTGCAATTTATATTGATATTCATTTGATGAATTTATCGATCAATGCTAAAAACACAACGAATAAATGCAATTGCATATACAGGGTGTTTTATTACTTAATGGCAATATTGAAGGGAATTTGCATGATTTTAAGACAAAAGGCTCATATACTGGGTGATGCATGGCTTAGTGGAATATAGGAAACCCCATGTAAATTTTGAGGTGGCTAAATATTGGCTCCCCTGTACAGGGTGGCCAACTAAGAATGCGAGGTACTGTATCTGGGAAACTATCCATCGTAGAGGCTTGCGGCAAAAAAAAAATTATTACTAAAACGGCCAAGAGAAAAACCTGGAAAATATTTTCAAGTTTCTGAAATGGCCGCTAGGGGGCGTAACTGCAATATTAAATCTAAAAAGTGATGTTTCTGTAAATTCCGCTATATTAACCTAATAAAAAAAATACTGATCTTTAAAGTCGAGGATAATCTGAACCTTTTTTGTTTGACACTTTTTGCAGTATGTCTAAAAATAAAGTGATGGGGGGTATTCAAACGTTTCCGTAAATAACATCCTGTATCTTCGAAACGGCTAAACCGATTTGAACAAACTTGGGCTCGTTAAAAGGAGCTATTCTTGGGCTACAAACCACATTATATTTGAAATTTTGTAAGTTTCACATATCGCCGCTAGAGGGCTTTTTTCGACATTTCGACATTCCAACAGAAATGGTTAATTTTCTCAACAAAATAAAATGCATTGGTATGATTTTTTTTTCATGAAAAAGTAGCTAAATGATGCCTAAACTAGCTTGCCAAAGCCGCATCTCGATATCTTGTTGCTAACCCAAAATATCGGCAATAGAAAATTTTATACGAAAATCCCTTAAATTTTCATTTTATTGTAACTATATTTTTCTGGAATTATTTCTATTATGTAAGTTGTGGCCCTAAAAAGGACCGATTTATAAAAGGAAGATTTTTAATGCCCCCGCAAATGCTCGAAATGCTGACCATCACGTTTCTATGCACAAAAAAGACAATTAATAGAAGCAGGCCATGGAAACAAAACAAATACCTAATCAAAACATAAATAATCCAAGTTGTCAATAGTTGTCAAAGTTTTGCATTACTTTAAGTAATTTTTGTGTTTACAAAATGCATTTTACGAATGATGAAGCTGTTGATATGCTTGCGGTTTATTTTGAATGTCTTTAGAATGCCGCAGTAGCTAAAAGAGTTTACGCCGCTCGATATCCAAATCGGCGTCCTTGCGATGTGAGAGTTTTTCCCCGATTAGTGGCGAGTTTACCAGCCAATGGTTGTTTTCGGCCTAAGATTCAACGGCAAAGAATTGGAAGAACACAAGAAAATATTAACTACGTACTGGGGTATATTAAAGGAAATCCTCATGTTGGCACAAGAGCATTATCCCTTGAGTTGGACATATCACGAACAACGGTTCAAAATATTTTGAAGGACCATAGGTAAGTTCTAATGGCCATCAAAGTTAGGTATTCGTTTAAACTTTTTTTAATTACTTTTAGAATGCACCCATACCATGTCGTTTTGCATCAGGCCTTGAAAGGAACGGGGAAGATTTTGATCGGAGGTTGGATTATTGCCATTGGATGTTAGGTATGATTCGCCAAAATAGAGAATTTTTATTTCAAATTCTTTGGACCGATGAAGCCACCTTTAGTAGTGACGGGAGAGTCAATCTACATAATATGCACTATTGGTCTGCAGAAAATCTGCATTGGTTGCGTGAAGTTCAGCACCAAGGACGTTGGAGTTTAAATGTGTGGTGTGGCATACTGGAAGGCAGAATTATTGGGCCATATTTTTTTGAGCAATCGAAGGGTATGACGTGCAACGGAGATTGTTTTGCAAAGAGTATATACTTAAAATGGTATACCAATTAGGGATGCAGGTAATTTGTACTCCGGCTCTGCCCGAAAAGATGTAAATTTGGGGCAGATTATGTCCAGAGGGTTAATTAGGGTTTTATGGCAGTCAAAAGATCGATGGTATGGTGTAAACTTTACTATACTTTACGTTAGACATTGAATTCTCTACATAACTATGCTATCAAAAATTCCGTTTAAAATTTCTGACACCCTGTATATCAAAAATAAGGCGGTTACGGAGCTATAGTTATACACACTTTTTGAGTCTACGATTAACCGAATAAAATATTCAAGTAACATTAAGTAAGTAGCAGCCTGTACACATATTCAGATATCAATAAATCAGGACTATATTTCTATACCATTATTATTTCAATTCACACAGACATTTCATAGCATGCGCCTAATAATGGGTTATTGTTCGAACGCCACTGACCAACCCCTCCCGGCGAAATTCCCCATTTTTCAATACGACTTTTATCACAAGCTTATTATAATAATTTGTAGGATAAAAATTTGCATTGGCAGTAGCTCAACAATTTCATACTCTACAATTTATTTTCTTATCTCTTTACGAGTGCGAGTTTTCTGTGTGTGTGTAAGTAGGTATGTTGATCCAATTATTAAGTCTACACGAAAGACTATAACTGATTAAAATATGCAGCCAGACGATATTAAAATGGTAAAAGCAATTGTGAAAGGAATCGTTTTATAACTATCTTTTGCAGTTTGTTTTTATTTCTTGCGCCATTTATAACATGGGAATTTATTTCAGGCAATATTAGACATAATTGAACGTCCTATGCAGACCTTATCAAGTAATTGCAATGAATCCTTAATTTAGAAGTAACTAAACAGTTTATCTGCATATTGCCTACGCGTTTCGGTTAAAAACCATCATCGAGGCATGTAACTTAAAATTTAACCACTGGGAATAACTACACAGTAAAAAAGTCAGTGTTAAATTTAACACTTAATGGTGGTACATATAGGACCACACTCAATAGGATATATTAACCAATCAGTATATCTAGCAAAAAAAATAAATTTTTGAATGGTCTTTTTACTTTTTGATGAGTGTTAATTCTTTTAATTTGATTAATTAGTGTAAATATCATATTATTGTAGTGTAAATTTTATTTTATTTGGGTGTGACTTTACTATAGTGGGTGTAATAAAATAATCTACCCAAGGCTAGAATACTTTCCACTTTGTTTAAGTCATTTAATCCCGTATCAAGCAAACCGGGCGTTTATAATTAAAATGTAAAAAATTATGCATTCAAGATGTTTTACATTATTAACCTCTGCTTAGTTTGATACATGATTTAATGACTTAATGAAAGCCGAAAGCAGTAGCCCCTAATATATATAAATCTTCAGATTGCTTGGAAAAGGTTTGTTAAATGAATGAAAATATTGAGTATTATTTATCGTTTATTTATAAACAAAATGATGGTTACAACAGAACTGGAAACCCTGTGATTTTTTTTACACTTATTATTATAACTAGTTGAACAAAATGACACCCCTATTATATAGTTTAACAATTTAATACCTCATTGTTAAGCTTAACAAAACAAATAACATAATAAATATATGTATACTTAGAACACTAAACAACTAAATAAATGTATGCTTTGGATCAATATAAAAGAACGAAAATGACGAGTATTATATTAATCGTATATTTATTTAGAGATCTATGAAGTAAAATATGTAGGTAGGTACCTAAGTATTTATATAAAAAAGGAATACATTTATATTATAAGCTTATATCAGAATAATTTAAAAGCTAAAGGGAAAACTGTAACAATGTAAATACCTACTTAGTTTCTTAAAAATGGCGTACTTATTAATAAGGTTTCTAATAAATTTCGTTAATATGCTTACCCTATTTAACAAGATCCTCATAAGAGGCACTCTCATTTGGCACTTTACAGAACTTTGCTTTGTTTCTATATTTTAATTTAAATATAACATAATTCTATATCACGCTTAAAGAGCACAATCAGACTGACTTGAAAGTTGAATTTGCATGTAGCGTCGGCGTCATGTGTCAATTCCTAGAATTTCACACCACTTGCTGCCGCCTGTCTTTTCGGTAACACGGGTTTAGGTATTTTTACCCGCGGCCGTGTAAAAAAACGATTAAAGAATAAGTTTTACACTCAATGTGTTAAAACCTTCTAGCGGGGGTTTACTTACACGCTAATATGGCGTTATTAATTGTCATTGTATTTAATTTTCCTGATAGAGTATAAAATGGAATAAATAACACCCATTCAACAAAATTAACTTTTTAGAGAGTTAAATTCATAGGCAAATTTAATACAACAACTTTGGTCCCATATGAGTGTAAAAATGTGGTAAATCATGTTCATCTGGGTGTTAACATTAACACAACTTTTTTTACCACTCCTGAAACCAGGTCGATATTTTTTACTGCCAAGGGAATCGAGAGTCGCCATGACTATATCCGGTTCTTCAACATTAACTTTTTAACTTCTTAACTTGGTTACTGTCACCTCAAGACAGAATTTCTTCCAGGTCTTTGTTGAGATGTGAGACCTCTTGCTGCCTATAGAGATGTGCATTAGCAGTCCATGTTCGAGCATCCAAAGTAAAAGATAAAACAAGTGTGCTGTCATCAGCGAGGGACTTTTGGTTTTTTCCAAAAGATCGTTAATATATAGTAGAGAAAGGGTGGGCGATAATATAGAACCTTGAGGGACTCAGGCATTGATGTTAAATGTGTCTGAAAGTAATCGGTCCATCGCCACTAGCAGAGAACGGTCTTTAAAAAATCTTGACAGCCACGAACAAAATTGAACCGGCATTCCGTATGCTCTCGCACTCCAGTGCTACCACATGATGCATGTAACAGATTCGATAATAATAATTAATATTCCTTCCTATATGATGATGCCAAATGACCAAAACTTAAACCAGTAGGTATGAATAAGTCACAAAAAAGGAAATCCTGTAAGTGAACTCATTATATAGGTTCGACACACTAATAAGCACTTACCGTATTTACATGATGTATGTGACAGATTCGATAATTCATTCTTTGCAACGTTGACCACCCTAGTAGCAGAAAAACGCTAAAGTATCTGTGGTTTATCGTCTCAATTTAGCATATAAACAATACGGACTGGTCCGGTGACCTAGTTAAGTCATATGACCCCATAAAAACCGAAACAAGGCAAACCCCAAAGCAATTAATTCGGACAGCGAGGCGTTAAAGTTTTAAAGGTTTGCTTTTCACGATGTCTTAAATAATCATTATATGAGTTTGGCAGGCCACCTCTTTGTATTATCTGGGTAAAGTAGATTATTTCTCTTGGGGTTGGGGTATGATGTTGTTTATGAAATTCGTTTAAAAGTTCCAATGACTGTCTCTAATGCCGCAACTTCGTGCACGTCTTAACCAAACACAGGAATGCAGTTTATTTAACTGCGAAACTCACGGTACTTTTACTATACGTTTAAAGGAATGATAACCTCTGTTACCAGGCACTCGTCTCCGAAATATTAATTACTTTAACATTAGAGAATCACTTTGCCTATCTAAAAAGTCTACTAATGAATAGTTTTTTCAATTTTGATATACTAGTAATAGATTTTACATTATTTGGCATTCTGTTTTAGAGCCTGGTACAGATGTAATAAGAACTTTTTTCTGTGACAGTTAAGCGGTGACGAGGATACAATAAGTTATTTGTTTTTGTGTAATTACCATGGGCATTCACAGTTTTAAACTTGTTCCTATTTATTAATAAAAACATCAAACATTCAAAACCATAAACTCCGTACACTGTACTGTTAGCAAAGTCCATCCGAACATATTTCGTTTGACCTAATAACTGCAATAATAGTTTTATTATATTGTAATCACCCAAAGAAACTGTTCGATTGCCAAACTTGCGTCTTTAAAGAATTTCTTGGTAAAATTACCCAAATAAAACTGTCGATGAGCGTGTTAACGTGAAAACTTTCTTTATTAGTTCTATTACACTGCCACTAAGAGTAGGTGTGCTATTCTCAGGTCTCATTTTCTATTTAATTTGATGCCACCTGTGTTCAATAGGGTTAAAAATGCAATAATCATCCAGATAAAGTATTGAACGTTTTTTGGATCTAAACTTTTTTATTTCTCTAAGGTACGGAAATCTCATTTTTCTTAATCTTTCGGACTCCATAATAATTTGTCTCTTGTTTATTGTCTTATACTTAAATCCCATCTCTTGCAAAGCGCGGTGAAGACTTGTCCTGCTTCATGATATCGTTGTATCGTCAGTCGTTAACCGTGTTTTAAAGAATCTAACGTGGGCACATCCTTTTCTCGATACATTTGGTATATTTTCCTGCGAATAACATCTTTGTCAGAATCATCTACGCACTTTATTTTTCCGGTATCTTTGCGAACTTTTTTTTTAAAATGCCCTTTTAGCATAATATCCCGTACCGTCGATAATGGAACTTTCGTCATTTCACTGGTATTTTTAATGGCAATTACTTTAGGGTGGCCGCTCTTTAATAACGATTCACATACATTTTTCACGATCACTTTGGCGTCAGAAGATAAATGCTTCCTGGAATGTTTAGGGTAGCTATAGATATCGCATTAGCTGAAGATTCCCAAGGTATCCACATACTTTTAATATTAACTTGTTGCACACTGTTTCAAAGTAAAATAGATAGGTACTAATCTATTTCGAATATTATGTTTACTATTTATATAAGCTATATAAACCGGTACCTGTAACTAAAAAGTTTTGAGAAATATCCTAATAATTAAGTTGTTTCTAGAAAACCTTAATCAGTTTATTAATTTTGATAACAAATCAAGTAATGTAGCCATCTATTGTTATTATAAACTGGCATTAAAAATAAATGTATGGGTTGACACGTCTCTGCGAATGCGAAACCCGAATTTATGAGGGGTTTTATTGCAGTCATTAAGCCAAACGAAATATATTGAGAAGTACTTTACATTCATTTCTTTAAACGCTCCTCGACCAGAAACCAGAAAGTTTATTTTATTGATTGCCCTTATTGCACTTTTTGTATTACAAACACTCTTTGTAGCTCAGACCTACTTCCCCAAAACAGTATGCCATATCTTAGAACGGATTCAAAATTTGTATGGTTTAGAATTTTTGGGGTATTTAAGTTCACGTAATTAGCCACCATTTTTACTCCGTAACCTATACCACCTAGTTTCAGACACAAACTGTTAATATGATTTCCCCATGACGATAATACCTAAAAACTTATGCATTATTTTCTAGAACAAAATCTTTGTCACCTAAAGTGATTTTGTTAGGTTTTTGTAATCTATTTTGTTTAGTACTGAAAATAATTTAAGGAGATTCGTGTCATCTGCATAATTTGTTATTAAAAAACTGTTATTGATGCTGGCAACATCATTTAAAAATATAATGAATATTATAGGCCCTAGTATACTCCACTGAGCAATATTATTTTTTGTAGGACAGATTTAATTGCTCTGTTACAATCCTGAAACACTACTCCTTGCTGTCTATCCGAAAGATAGGACCTTATTCACGGATATGAGTTTCCCCTAATATCATATTTATTCAGTTTGTACAATAATAAATCTCTATCTATACAATCATAGGCTTTGCTTAGGTCCATAAACATGCCTAGAGGCAGGTTTTTATTTTCTACTTGATCTAAAATAGCGTTCATGAACTGAGAAATGGCAGTTGTGGCGGACCTACCTGTCAAATAGCCGTGCTGTGTATGCGAGAATAGCTGACATTTATTCATGAAATGAATCAATCGAAAGCACATTACAAGTTCAAAAATCTTTGAAAAGCTGGGAAGTAAAAATAACAAGGGTTGTATCAGTGGTCTTACATAAATAGTGCAGAGATCTGAATGTAAATATAAAAAAAATATAATAAGAAAACAAGGCTTGTCTTTAATTTCCGCTTACATAAATTTATCAACATCTTGACAGGTGGACAAGCAAACAAGACCTTTAAAACGACAAAACTGGCCGCACGGGGCGTCTCCCCCTTAATTATCGAGAATTGAACGTGGCTACTGCGCTTTCAGGTACGCCCCTCATTACTGGGCCCCCAGTTTTACTTCGGGCTATAATTATTGCCATTTTTGATGGAAGGTAGTTTTTAACATGCAGAAGATTAAAATGTTGTAGACAAATTGTTTAAAGTGACCTTAAAATTGAGCAAACCAAAGGCCTAGAAAGTCGTAGAAATGTCCTCTATCATTCAGGAGCTACCGGGAAGTTTACTTACGGAACCTCGACAGTTTTCTTACAATAATAATAATTATACTATATTAAATACGTCCTTTATTTAGCACTAGGCTATTTAAACTAGATTACAAAACAGCAATCTTAATCCTAGGTACACTGAGAAAACTAAATTGGTTGATTCAACAGTCACGTGACTGTCAACGATGAGATGTTTGTTTCAATTAAAAAACCATTGGGGTAATTATTTTTACGCGTCTAAAGCAACATTTTAAATTTGTTAAACCTTAACTGTTGGAACAAGAATTAAATTTTTAATTCAATGATAAATAGCATATAACTTGTTGAGTTGATTCTAGCAAAGATGTTGAGTGAAATAATAACAACATTATCTCAAAATGTTAATTGTTTAATTCAACAGTTCAGACTGTTACTTCTACCGCTGGCAGTGCTGGCACTACTGGACTAATGCCGCGTATCTTGTTCCGCACTTGTCTTTTAGCGCTTGTCGACGTATGATGTGTGTAGTGTACGCATTAAAGATGTAGACGCGCTTTCATAAAACTGAGCTTCTGATTGCTCTTATTAAATTAGTGGAGAAAGACTTTTTGACTTCCTTTCCTTTCCCTAAGTTTCAACTCCACTTTGAGGATGGACTATTTCTTCAAACTTCAAGAACAGTTGCTATATCCATACCATAAGATGTCAGTTCAAGATCTTTTATCTAATGATCCTGAAATGGGTCTGGTTTTTACTCGGCTTGTTCATAGGCAAAGAGAAGAGAATCCCAACTTTGCCAACAATATTTTGTTTACCGATAAAGCATGTTTCACAAGAAGAGGGATTACAAATTTTCATAATGAACATGTTTATGCGGATGAAAATCCACATGCTATCAAGGTAACACATTTTCAAAATGAGTTTAGAATTATTGTGTGTGCTGGAATAATTGGTAATCACATTGTTGGTCCTGTCATTATTCCACAAAGATTAACCGGGGAAATTCATTTGCAACATCTACAAAATACGCTGCCAGATTTGCTAGAGGATTTACCTTTACAGCTTCGGAGAGATACGTGGTTTATGCTAGATGGAGCTCCACCACATTTTGCATTAAATGTTAGAAACTTTTTGAATCAGCAGTACCTAAATAAATGGATTGGTAGAGGTAATGCCCCTGTAAATTGGCCACCACGATCTCCGGACTTAAATCCATTGGATTATTTCCTATGGGGGCATCTTAAGACAGTGGTTTACAGGACAACTTCAGATAACGCAGAACAACTATGGCAACGTATTCAAGATGCAATAAATATTGTTAAGGTCGATGAACAAGTTCTGCAAAGAGTGTGTTTTAATTTTCTTCGACGTATAAATCTTTGTATTCATGAAAATGGTGGACATTTTGAGCAGTTTTTATGATATTTCTATTTATTTCTGTTTATGATTTAGTTATTTTTTTCTTTTTTTGTAAAAACTAATACGTATTAAGTAATAAAATGCAAATTTCTCGAAAACCGTCGGAGGAATCGAGTCTTATCAAGAGTACCTTTTTTGTAGCAAATGAGTTGATTCATTGCTCAAACCCCTCTTGTTCCATTGGCATAGAAATCTGAAACAAGCAATTAGTAAAAAACCCAGGTTCCACGCCCATGGACTGATATTAATCAGAATTGTGGCATGGGTTTTTTTGCCCCATAAAGCTATGCCAACGTACCAAATTTCGGCAAAATAGTATGAGCAGTTTTTGAATTAATCCAGAAAAACGATTTAAAAATTGTCACTTCAGCGCCGTCTAGCGCCCAAACTAAGCAACTTTGTACTAAGGTAAGTTTACTTAAATCGGCTAATTTTGGTCTGAAGAATATGTGCTAGGTTTTTGTAAAGACCTTTTACAGACACCCTGTATATACATATTTATATGTCATATTATGATTACCATTTGTCAAGTAGTATTCTTTTGCTATTTATCATATAAGTTAATATCAGATTCGCTCTTTTAAAAGTGTACTTTGCTAGAATGGAAGTGATCTGGACATTTTGGGTCTTTTGAGTTGCTTTTAATCGAACCATTTTGCCGTCGTTCCGCTCCAACAAATTAAGAATGACAAATTATTAGCGCTTATTAAGTAGTACCCCAGATGACTTTATCTGGGGTAGCACAACAGCGCTCACGATACGCCACAGTTCGTTCACAAAAAAAAAATCAATTAAAAGCAATAAAAGTGGCAAAATTATTGGTTTGGCAGTCACGGTTAGACAGAGAGAAAAAGCTAAATCCAAAAACCACCCGCTGATCTCATACCAACAAACAGCGAAAACCGAGAACGTTCCCATAAATTTCAGCCCGGTCATATGGGTACAGGGTGATACTTTATTTTCAATTGTCGGAAATTGATTTAGGAAGTCATGCGAGGCTCCGTTTTATTTCGTAAATTAATTGGATCTTAAAGAATCTTTGCGTTTATAGTTTGCCGCTAAGTTTGTTTTCATTAAGGAAATGTCTACGTATGTAACGACCATTAATATCAATAAGATGTGCGATAAAAAGCGTTTAAACGACTTGAAAAAACAAGACTCCAAGGTGGTTCGTTTGCTTTGGTGACGGTTGCCATACAAAGGGTGTATGATGGAACTAAATAAAGGACAGTACCTAAAAAGAAGTGAAATGGACAATGAGATAAAGAAGAAGAATTGTTATGAAGATGTATTGATAAAAGGAAGAGCTACGAAGAAGGAAGAGAATAAAATAATTTTCAGCAGGAACACGTTACAAATATTTAGCTAATCTAGTAATCTAGTGCAGGGGGATCCAAACTACGGCCTGTGGGCCAAATCCGGCCCGCGACAGATAATAGCTTATTGTTGTTTGATGAAGCTACAGACATATCGTGTTGTTCTCAGTTATCCATTGTTGTTAGGTATGCGCTAAATGGCAATGTTTACGGGAGATTTCTGGGTTTTTGGGATGTCAGTAAAAGTCACAAAGCTGAGGATATTTTTACAGTTTTAAAAAATAAATTTTCAGATTTTGATCTGCCTAATAGATTAGTTGGCCAAACGTACGATGGCGCGGCTGTTATGTCGGAGGAGCTAAACGGGCTACAAAGTAAAGTTAAAAGTGTTGCTCCACAAGCTTTATTTACTCACGGTCATGCACATCGGTTGAATTTAGTTTTGCAAGATACTTGCAAAAAAATTAAATAATGTAGAATCTTTTTTGCTAACTTAAGCGGATTTGCGGCTTTTTTTTCAAATTCCCCAAAGAGAACACACGTTTTAGAACGCATTTTAAAAAAGAGACTACCAAATGTTTGCCAAACACGATGGAATTTTAAATATCGGCTAGTGACTACCGTAGCAGACTTCCGCGAACAGCTATTAGAAGTTTTTGAAGAAATCATTAATGGGGATGATTTCGAAAAAGACGGTATCTCAGTACGAGAAGCTGTCGGTTTAAGAACCCTTTTAGGCGATTTTGAGTTTAATGTGTTGTTAAGCGTTTTTAAAAAACAGCCTTACTACTCTTCTTTAAAACACTTAAGATTTGTCTCTGACAACCTCTAATACAAATGTAGTTAGATAACATAACCTAAAGAATTATTTATTTCGTGATTTCGTGTGTGTAAGCACTGTAAGCAAGCAAAAGTGAAAAATACAAGTAAGTAGATTTTAAACAGTTTTGTTATGATATTAAATACCCATAATAAGTGTATTATTGGTTTATTTTACCTATAGTAAGTGTAATATTAGTTTATTTGCAGAATGGCGCGAATGGGCATGTTCCATGACATATTTCTACACATGGGCGGCGCAGGCGTTAAGAAAGGTGTATTCATACTTTTATTCGTATGATATACAATCAATTTTTAAAAGATAAAAATACTAAAAGTCTCGGCTTTTATACTTTTAATAAAAGGTTTTAACTTAGCTTACCAAAGCTATCAAAAAACTATTAGGTTTCAAGGAGCCTTTACCAATTATCGTTCAAAGGAAATAGTATTTATGATAACATATATTAAGGGTAAGACCACTTAAGAGTTATTCGTTTTATTGCTTGATCGTAAGGAGTACTTAAAAACCATATTTTAAAACTCCCATAAAACCCAGAGATTTATATATGTCTACCACAAAACTTAAAAGATTTAAAATCCTCTATAAACTCTAATGAGTTTATTGTGGTTTTGATTAATGCAGCAATTAAGTGGTTAGATAACCAATAAGTCTTAAAGAGTAAAACGATTTAACAACTTGCTTTAAAAATAGCTTGAAGGCCTTTTTTTAAGTACATATTATTTGCAGATAAATTGGTATGCACAAAAGAAATAATAAAACCCACCTCGGTTAATTTACCTTCTTAAACCTGTGATATAACCCTATAAATACTTGTTGGCATTTAAATTGTTACTTGGGACGTTGGATAAAAAAAAACACAGAATGATAATAACTCGGTTTTATTTACTTGCTAGGTACAGCTTAATGACAGTAATACGCAGAAAATTTAACTTGCATAATACTAACAAATAATTGAAATGAGTCCAACAAACATTATAAACATATTTAAACATTATAACATATGAAATACTAATGAGATTTACGTAATTGTGATTTTCCACTGACAATAGTGAACCACCATCATTTTCTACAGTCTTTGACACAAAAGCGACCACTACCCTGTTTTTACCACACATGCTTTTGCCTCCATCAGTTGTAAAAGATTTCAAGTTTTTCCATCTAAGGTTCCTTTTATTAATGGCATTTTCAACTCTCTTAAAAATATCTTCACCAGTAGTCGTGCCGTGAATACTATCAATATCAAGATGTTCTTCATACACTTTATAGCTTTCATCTACTCCTTAAATAAAAATCAACACCTGAGCAGTATCTTGCACATCCGTTGACTCATCCAAGGCCAGAAAGAACTACTCAAGATATGCATTTTTGTGAGACAGTTGAGTTGATATATTTTCTGCGATGGCTTCTACCCTCCGAGCCACAGTGTTGGCCCTTGGAACTTACTGGAGTAATCAGTATGGCCCTAAGGCTGGAAAGTTTGGAGACCCCTGATCTAGTGGGTTGTTGTTATTACCTCAGATTTTCGTTCGTGTTTTTTTGTTTTACCCTGTTTAGGCTGCTTCTTGACGGTTTGGTTTTATTTACGTTGTTGATTGTGTGGGTGTGGGTCCCTTTTTGTGCAGTTTTTTTGAAATATTTGTTTTATTTTTCTCAAACTTTGAGTAATCGTGTGCCTGTTTTGGTGATGCCAATGGTATCAATTATAACAAGTGTCCGATAACAGGTCAAAATATCCCTAATTTGTCATAGAAAAAAAATTCCTAAACCTAACGGAGATACGGAGATACAGCGCCCAAAGGGATACCCAGCGGCTTACCTTTTCGATTCTAACTTTTGAACCTCTCCGATACCTTGTATCCTTGTATTTGTTCCTGATATCTGGGTAAACATTTCTCTAACATTGTTTAGGAAACGTATCTATGTATCATTGTCAAACCCAACTTTGCCTGTCATTCCAGCCATTTTATCTGCGTTACTCCCGATTATTTACATCACAAATCGGTAGTAAATTACGACAATTATTACGCTCACAACAAAAACACCGAAACAAAAAAACGACAAGGACATTAATTTTTTTTAATGGACAGGTTTTCTTCCTTTTCAAATCTACCGTTCTGATAAACCGTGTACCTTCTTCGGGGCCGCACAAAAGTTGTCCGATTTTACAATTAAAAATGCATCGTCCAACAGGTCTGAGGTGGTTCCGATCGAAACTGTACATTGTTTTAAAGATGCAGCTTACTGATAAGCAATATGACAAAGTCTAAATTATTGAAGCGTCATCTAACAGACTTTCTTCAGATTTCTTCTTCTTCTTTGTTAAGAGTCCTAGTGAGTTTTGAACCGCTGCAAACCAGCAAAAGAAAAGTAATAAAGTGCATGTTTGATTTTAACCTAAACTATAGATTAACATTGCCGAATCTTTTTATCCTTAAAGTATAGCTATTATACAGGGTGTTATTTAATAAGTGTCCGATATTTTACAGGACGACTCCTCAGTTATTTATAAGGTGAAAAGTTCATATAAGCATGGGTCGGCAAGCCCTTCATTATTGAGATAGAGGGTGTTAAAAATTTATTTTTATTTTTATTTTTCGTAAATAATTTTTGAAATAATGTCTAAAGTTCCCGTTCAGGTTAGTTAGAGGAATAGCCCCGCGCAGCGTTTTTACGATCTTACGATCTCCGTGTTATCTGCCCTTACTTGTTGTCCTATCCAAGTTCTATTCTCTGCCATAGCCTTCCTCTATATCCAGAGCGAGATTTCTGGCAGTCCCAACAGTACGTTAAGAGCATTGCGCCGGTTATTCCTAGAAAGGGTAGTCTTTGCAGGCCCGCCAATTTCAGGTTGTAGGTGTTTTTTTTGTCTGCAGGCCATCAGACCATTGATGAAAGAGAACAAGGCGAAATTAAAAATTATAAATTTGAAACCGGGTCACAAATCTTTTCTTTAAATTGAACAAGTAATCAAAAACAAAATTATGAACAGATTTAGAAAAACCTCACAGTCAACAATGACCTATGAGGAGGTATATTAAGGTTTAAACTCCTTGTATGTTCATAGGTCGTTTCTTCAAATATCATAGGAGATAACTTCGTTTGAGAAAAATCAATTTTTCGTAAAATTGACTATAGGTATCTTGAAAACTATGCAAATTTCAGCAAAATATCAAAGGATCTTTCTTTTAGCGAATTAAATTTCTTACAACAAATAACTAGACAATTTTGTCAGATCTCGCATATTTTTTTAGTAAATCGTAATTTAATTATTTTTCAAAGGCAATATTCAACATAATATGATTTCAAATAATTTCCACTTTTGTTGCAGAGGGTAATGCCGCAAATAATCCATTTATAGAAGATATTAGGTTGCATTAAAACCACAGTTTTCACAAATGTGGCTATATTTTTACCAGCATTCAAATAATGAAAGTCAAAGTGATACAGTTAGGAAAATATATTCCTAAGGAAGTACTCGGTGTCATAATTTACAAAGCAAATAATGTGGTCGCTGTAAACCATATTAATATCTTGATAATAAAATAAGTAAATACAAATTATAATACTGTAACTGTGCGTTAAATGAATTTGTTAAGAATATTTGCGAAAATTTAACGCCTCAGCTATTAAACGCAAACTATACATCAGCCCTATGTATTGTTAAACTTGAAAAGAAGCACTGTTTAATGCTCCTGATGAAATATCTAAACCAATTAACTAAGAAAAACAACATTTACTTTTTTTAAAGATGCTTTCACCATATATGTACGTAATGCAGCCACAGCAATGATAAAGCATAGGCGGAGGCAAGCAAGTGTATCAGAAGTAACTGACACTATTTTAATTAATTAGCAGTATAATCAAATCGTTTACTTTTTTGCAGGAAAGTTACTATTATACACTATGTGGCAAAAAGCAACTTACGACATTATTTCAAAAAAATAGAAATCTACACACTATGTGGGAGAGATGCCATGACACGACGGAGAGATGCAATACATATTACTTTGTTTGATTAAGATTTTCTGGCGTACTATTTCCCTTCCACAATTATTGCCATGGGGGAAGTACACTGTACATGTCTTATGTAGCCTTTTTAGGCATACACCACAATTGATCCAATCAGTTTTCTTCTTTGTTCGAAAATAATGTGCCCAACACTCAACGCACACATTATTATTATCCTAAATAGAATCATACTCATCTTGTTGAGAGGTTAACGATCCGGAATCAGTAATCTTGCGTTTTCTAGCTTGTCTTTTTATCAAATTCAGCTTATCAGTTTTTTTTATCTAGGTTTTGCGGAGATGCGAGAACACAAGTAACTTGTTTGCGTTTTACTGTTGAGGCAAGTAGTGCTGGAATTGAGTTTGCTTGTTCGAGCACCTTTGTAGGTGTCTTTTCGTTAGCAAGCGTGACTGACGTAGATAGTTTAGCTGGTGATACAACTGTAACACTCGCAGAAGGTACTGTTGAGGGCACTACATCAGTTAAATAGAAGAAATGATCTGGAATGATGTTTGAAAATTTTGACCTAATTAGATAGTTTTTTTACCTCCGAAGTTATAACTATTGTTACAATAGGTAAATAAGTATTTACGAAATAGTCCATCTAATAAAATCTACTTCTTTTCTAGCTTTTTGTTGAATTTTTAATTTTTTGAAAATATAATATAATGAAGATATTTTTATATAGGTAACCCTGTACATTTCTTTAAAGTCGTGTCACAAAACAACTATTAAACCAACCTGTGACGGGTGGTTTGATATCATTTGCTATGATAACCAAGGCGTGGCATTGTTACTGTTACTAAAACGTCAAAGTTGTTCAAAGCGTCTTCGAAGTGACAGTATACAGTCTTTTTTCTAAATTAAACCGATCAAAGCAATATTTTAATGGATTCATCTGAGGAAGAACTTCCGGAAGCAATTTTGAAGGCTGCAGATAAAGTAAATTCCGAGCAATACGAACATTTTGTTACATGGTGTAAGGAGAAAGGGGCGAAAACCTATAAGGAAGAGGTATTTCTGGCATATTCTTCAGACCTAAGTAAGATTTTAAAATCTAATACATCATGGTCCCGCTATTTGATGGTAAAAAGTCTGGTAAAAATAAAAGAAAATTTGGATATAGGAAACATCCTTAAGTTAACGTCGTTTCTCAAACAAAAAAATGTTGGTTTTAATGCCATCCCCATCGACGTCATCTTTATGCACCATTTAAGACCAAATAATATTAATATTCATAATATTTAGTAGCTTTTTAGTTCAAGTTTTGTATATGTATGTTGAAATAGAATAATTTTTGAAAAATAAGTAGGTATACTTTTTTGTTTATATGTTTATACGGTCGTAGAAAAAATAATGTTCCTAACTCAGGCGTAAAGTGTTTTTCCCGCCTTGACCGCTTGCCCGAACTCCGCTCCGTTCGGGTCAACTGCAGTCGCGTGCGGGAAAGTATCGCTTTTTCTTCCAACAGCCTAAAAAACGCATTAACTTCTCCCCTATTCATATCTTGCGCTCTTGCCACCGAAAGACCTTCTGCTGGCCGCACGGAGATATCTTTATTTCTTTCGAGAAACGACGTAAGCCAATGTTGTCCTGCTTTCTCCTTTTCCTTCAATGTGGAAGAGATAGCCCCATACTTTATATTAGAAATAACTCCTTATCGACGCTGTCGTCGTAACGAGTCAGTGCCTGTTCGGCTGCCCTTGAGTGCGTTACGTGTTGTTAAGAAATATTTTTTTCTGCGTAATTTATTCGATGAAAGTTTTGAGCATATTGTGTTTTAGTGAATGCCTTATAAGTACGGCGCAGATAAGTTAAAGAGAGTACCCGTTTTAATCTGTTGTTCAGCTTGTTTTTAACATGACAAAGAAATATTTTTGTATCATTTTTTATACTTAGTGATGTTTTAACTTTATGGCATCTATCCTTCAAAATGAGGAGAGACGCCTCCTCCCCCGGCCATCTTATGGCAGGCATGGTGAGATAGAAACAAAAGAAGAGGAAGACCGAGAAGAATCTGGGTCATAGAAATGTGGCACAAATATTTAGGGAAGCTCCTGGATTGCATACAACTTCTAAGGAGACTTATAGTATGATTTAAAATTCTTGTATCCTGATTGCAACTTAAAATTTATCTGACTCTGTCACTGAAACAAGTATTGGTACCAAGTACCAGAGTAGCTAAGCTCAAAGAAAAGTCGTACCCAAGACAAAAACTAGCGGACACGATGTTGTCTACACAATGTTAAAGAGTCTGTTTGTTTTTTTAATTACTCGCGTCGAATGTTTGAGATGCCCAGTCTCTAATTCTAAGAAAGACGCCGAAAACGTGACGTTCTCTCTGCAATAGCGACCGAGAACCGTAATTTTTATGGTCGCTCTTGCGTAAATAAAAGGACTCGCTAAATGCGACGTTTTGCTCATTGTATTGACGTTTCCTGTTTTATTATTTGTAACGGTTGGCGAAAAAATCGCCATAGAAAAGTGTGTTGGTCAACGAGTCATTTCGAAGTGAATACTTTAACATGGCACGACTTGAATGTCGAACAAAAGTGCACGCAATGTAGAAAAAACGAAACAATACGGGAAATATTGACATTTCACAAAGGCCTTTATGGTTCACATCGCTCTAGAACAAAGTTATAAAGCTGCCATATTTTATATCATTAATATCCAATATCAGCCAGTGAAAATAATATACAGGGTGCCCGATAGTCAATTTCTGAACTGAAAAACATTCAACGAACAATTCAATGTGACCGTTGAAGGCAAATATACACAGATTCAATGAGTAGTTTACAGACGAGTTATGTGCCCTTGTTATGGTTCGAAAATTGCATTTTCATAGTTTGGTTATCTATCTTAAGTTTTCGGTTTTAAATTATTAAAGTTCCTATGTATCACTTGTTAATAGCTGATAGTTTCACTATGTTCAATTTGAAAAAACTTGCTAATAATGTTTATATTCCATGAATGTTTTGTATCTTGTAGGACATAGCCAAGTGTATTGATTTCTGTTCTTTTGTTCCATACTACTTATACAGTATGTCCACGGATAGACATCCCCATAGGACTAATGGACCAAAAATTTCGTTTTTCGACAAAAAGTCATTCTTGATAAAAAGTTCTGCATCTCGAAGAAATGTAGCCTACGAGGAGATTTTTTGATTTTTTTATACAGGGTACCCAAAAAATAAAAAAACATGAAATACCATCAAGAATAAATTAACTTTACTTATCGTTTTAAAGTAAAATCGCAAATAAAAAAAGGTTTTAAATCATATTCAATTCTGAGTTGGGGATTTTCTCTACTCCAGCATCATATTAATACGTGTATTATTTTTACTGAACAATCTCTAGTTTTACCTTTTTTACCTATCCCACCTAATGCAGGTATCCTATAAAAATCTGATTAAACGTCATGATATTATTGTAATGTTATGAAGTTGTCAAAAATTTCATTTTAAAATATTAAAAGAAATATGCTGTCCGTTGAACAAAAAATATTTTTGGTCCAGTGTTATGGTACCGGTGTAAACTCTTACAATTATGTACAAGAAAGGTTTTTAGAAAAGTTTCCTGGAGTTTATGTTTCGACGTATGCAATTAGACAATTAATCAAGAAATTCAAACACACGGGGTCGGTGGAAAACTTAAAAAGGAAGAAGAAACTGTTTGATGAGGATGATGCAGCTACCGTTGTGGTCTTACAATCTGTTGAGGAGAACCCACTTGTCTCACTAAGGAAACGAGCTCAACATTTGCTTATTGTCCAAAAAAGTCAAATTAAAATAATTTTAAAACAAAATAAGTTTCACCCATTCAAACCGCATTTTAATCATGCTTTAGAAGATGGAGACCATGCGAAACGACTGGATTTTTGTTTATGGGTAGGGGACAAAATTTTAAATGAAAATAACCAATTTCACAAACTTATTTTATTCACTGATGAATCGACTTTTTCAACAAATGGTACAGTGGCTTCCCAGCACGTACGATACTGGAGCACAGAAAATCCCCAATTTAGAATTCCTGCCCATCGCCAATATTTTAAAAAAGTTAATGTATGGTGTGGAATTTCGTATTTTGGAATAATAGGTCCGTTTTTTTTTGAGAACACGTGCAATAGGAATTCATACATGGAAATGCTACAAACCTTTTTTTCGGATAAGTTAGATGAGCTGCCATTGCAGTACAGGGGACAAATGTACTTTCAGCAAGATGGGTGTCCAGCGCATTGTGCACGCGAAGTTACAGAGTGGCTTAACATGAAATTTGGAAATCGATGGATTGGCCGGTACGGTCCAGTTATGTGGCCTGCAAGGAGTCCTGACCTCACGATTTCAGACGCGTACCTTTGGGGCCGTTTAAAGCAATTAACTTTTCAGCAACCCATTGAATATAATGTTGATATTTTGAAACAGAGGATTTTACAGTCAGTACAAATGATTTCCCTCGAGGAGGCAAGAAGAAGTTATGATCACATTAGAAGGCAATTTGAACAATGCGTCGAAAACGGGGGAGGCGTATTTGAATAAATAATAGTTCTTGCTTTGCAATGCAGTTCTTTTTGTTGTGCAATGTTTTTGTTTAATACGTTTATTATGTAAGCACTGAATATGATTTAAAACCTTTTTTTATTTGCGATTTTACTTTAAAACGATAAGTAAAGTTAATTTATTCTTGATGGTATTTCATGTTTTTTTATTTTTTGGGTACCCTGTATAAAAAAATCAAAAAATCTCCTCGTAGGCTACATTTCTTCGAGATGCAGAACTTTTTATCAAGAATGACTTTTTGTCGAAAAACGAAATTTTTGGTCCATTATTCCTATGGGGATGTCTATCCGTGGACATACTGTAGATAGGTCTTAATTCAAATCCTTGTTTTAGTTAATTAGTAATTGATCAACATTTCAAATTATCAATAGAAATAACTTCTCAACCTTGTATATAAGATGTAGGTCAAATGTCATAGCTGTTGTGGTGTCATTCGATAAGATTGATAGTTTTGTGGATTTTCACGACCACGCCTGGTTAAGTGAGGCGTATTTTTGCGGTTGACGTGGGTTGCCTTACTTTTTTTTATGGTGTTAAAGCCGAAAGGGGTTATTTATTTTATTTATTTTATTTATTTATACATACACTGTTTAACAGTTACCCAATTACAAAACAGGTAGGTACGAACAAAACTTACAAACTACCTAATTTACTTACATAACTACACAAATATGATTTATTACACAATATTACACAAAAGATTTATACAGAACAAAATCATAAAGAAAAAGGAAAATTAAACATCAAAAAGTCAGTCATCGATAAAAGTGACTCTTGATTGCGCTCAACCTGCAGGCAAAAATGTCGAAGGCATTAGCATTGGAGTTATAGCAGCCGCACATCGAGTTAATAGGTGCAAACTTAAAAACGTTGGTACGGAACGGTGGTAGGTAGAAAGTATCTGTGTTGCGAGAATTTAAAGTAGGAACCCTAAAATTTAGTTTAGACAACAACTCCTCACAGACAATATGACCGCTGACAAGCTTGCTCAAAAACGACTGAGATAGGTAATCACGTCTTCTATCCAAATTTATAAGCGAAAATCTTTGCAGCAGCTGTTCATGGGGAAAACCCTGAATCGGATAGACACCATCGACTCTGAACCATAGAGCCTTAGCAAATCGCCTCTGCACCGACTCTATAGAATTTATGTGGATATTATAATAAGGAGACCAAATAAGTGATGCGTACTCCAGCTTAGATAAAACGAAAGAAAAAAATAAAGTTTTAAGTGGAACCGTATTTTGAAAATCTTTTGTTGTGCGTAAAACGAAACCAAGTAATTTATATGCAGCGGAGACGGTATGTTCAATGTGAGGAATAAAAGACAACTCACTGTCAAAGACGACCCCCAAATCCTTAAACACTTCGGGTCGCTTTAAAGTTTTACCATTGATGTTATAGCCAAACAAAAGAGGGACATTTTTTTTCGTGAACGTCATAACATTACATTTTGAGGCATTCAAACTCAATCTGTTTTCAATACACCAGTCGTTTAAAATATCCAGATTACGCTGTAGGACCTGGCAGTCAGCCTCATTAGAGACTGCAGAAAATAACTTTAAATCGTCAGCATAAAGCAGACAATGAACTGAGAGTTTATCGACAATATCATTAATAAACAGCGTGAAAAATAGTGGTCCCAGAATAGAGCCTTGGGGTACTCCAGAAGTAGCAATATAATCTGTGGATCTAACACCACCATAAGCCACAAACTGTTGTCGATCCTCCAGGTATGATTTAAAGAATAACAGTAATGGGTCTGAAAATCCAAAAGTTTGAAGTTTCTGCAATAGAATGGTGTGATCAAGCCGATCGAAAGCTTTAGAGAAGTCAGTATATATAACGTCTGTTTGGCGGCGCTGGTCAATTGCCTCTGCCACGAACTGAGTAATACACATTAGATTAGTGGTTGTCGATCGACCCTTAAGGAATCCATGCTGAGCAGGACATATGGAATTTTTAACATTTGAAAAGATAACGCCATGTAACAGTAACTCGAAAACTTTGGAAAAATTTGAAATTATTGAAATTGGTCTATAGTTGGAGATATCAGTTTTATCATCTTTTTTGAAGACTGGACAAACCTTGGAGCATTTCCAGATGTTTGGTTATAGTTTTCATGGATTGGTATGACTAATTTATCGACAATTTCTGGTAAGCGAAAGCACGTTTCTGGAAGTAGCTCCCGAGTTTTAGTTTTCTTGGGCAGGGAGGGCCATGTGGTGCCGATAAAACTTTCACAAATGCATTGAAAAGGATGGCGGAATGCCAATTTCCATCAACTTTAACAAGCGGTCCTAGACACCATTTTATGGAATGGAACCCTCGTTAGTTATTTGAGGTAGGTTTAAACTTTAGCATCTAATTACCCTCGATGGGTCTGATGAAAGTTTTCTCTTTCGTATTGTACAGGGTCTTCCAACGAGGACTGAACAGGGGCTCATTTTTGAGCTTCCTTGTATTTAAAGAAAAATCCAAAATAGCCAATCGATGTACTTTTTCCTGCAGAATTCAAAAATGAAACCAAAAATTTATTTGAACCAGAAACAAAAGAGTTACGCTATGGATAAGGTGTTTTTTAAATGGAACATAGCTTTTTTTATACGATTTTTGGAACGAGTGATTTTTTTTTTGTCCGTTCTGATTAAAATATTTAATATTGTGACAGCTATTTTTATTAAATTTTAATGTTTTATCCAGTATAATTTAACTTTAACCTGTTTGAAACATACACTAGGTAATAAAGGTATAATCACCTTTGAATCCTTCAAAGTCAAAAAATTTGACAAATTTACTATAATATTGCCGAAATGAAATATTCATTAGATGAGAGATTGCAGATTGTTATCTTGTTCTACAAATGCCAAGAAAATGCAAGAGAAGCAAGGAGAAGATTTATTGCAAATTTTCACAGAAATATATCCGTCAATACTATTCTAAGGATAAAGAACCTATTTGAGGAAAATAAAACATTACATGACAGAAAAAGAAATCCAGAAAGGAATAGAAATCGAGACCGTGCCATTGTGAATTATTTTCGACTGAATCCAACCAAATCAATTTCGGACGCAGTTCGGGACGTTCAATACGGCGGCGGTGTAAGACGCAGAAGAGTTACCCTAGGAACTGTTCACAGGACTTTAAGAAATCATAAATTTAAGTCTTATCATATCCTTTCACTTCAACATCTAACACCGGCACAAAAAGAACTTCGCTTCCAATTTGTTTCCCAAATTGTGATTCGGAAAGAAAACGAAGACCCTAATTTATTCAGAAATATCTTATGGACTGACGAAGCCACATTCACAACATCGGGGGTTTTCAATAGACATAATAATCATCACTGGGCCGTTGGAAATCCAAGAAAATTTCAGACAATTAAATTTCAAGGAAGAACTTCAATCCATGTTTGGTGTGGCATAAAAAATAATAGAATTTTGGGACCAATATTTTTTAACGGGACTTTAAATGGACAGAGATACTACGAGTTCTTAGAAAACGAAATTAAGAACTTTTTGGAAGATTTACCATTGGAAGAATATCAAAGTTTAATTTGGCAACATGATGGGGCACATATTTTTTTGAATTTTACGTTTTTAGAAAAACCCAAAATTTTTGTCCAATGAGGAGGAAACAAAATCAGAGATACGAACATCCTGCTAGAGTTGTATCAAATGCAAATTTGAAAAACGTAAAATTCAAAAAAATATGTGTTTTTCAATTACAAACTACTAAATAAAAATTTTTTTATTAAATAATAACAACTTTTTCCATTTTCTATTTTATTTTCAAAACTATATTTAATACAAAATGACGAAGTTTTTTCTGCGACACAAGTTCTCACAATGTTTCTGGTGTTTTTCTCTTTAATTTGACTTAATTGTATCCCACTGATGATGGAGGTTTATGCCTCCGAAACATGAATGGTTTGACAATTTTACGATTGTCATATTAAACTAGTGGAGCAGATTGTGTGTTTTACTTTACGTTAAAATATCACTCCACTGAGAGATGGACTTCTTCCATAAAATTGTTACCAAAAAATGAAATGTTCAACAATGTGGTCACATTATTCTATGATAAGGTCAATGCTAAATATCAGGCAAGGGATAGACATAAGCACGTTTTTGAAGCTACATGCTTATTTAAAGAAGCAAAATGAAGGCTACACTCCCAAATAAGCTAAAGTATTCACCAGGAAACAATTTGAAAATTCTCTATCTGAAGCTCCTTATCAGAAGTATTTGGGAATTAAGGTAAATTTAGATATTACGTCAAAGAATACAAGTTTTTTTATGAAATATATTATGGTATTTTTAGATTGTACTTGTTATTGGTATTTCTGATGCATGTCGATGTGAAGAAATTCTTAAAATGACCGTTGATGACATACAAGACTTAGGATCTGCCATTCACATAAGAATTTCTGATAGTAGAACTAGAAAACCGCGATCGTTTACTATTGTTGGGGAACAATATTTAGGCATGAATGAAAAAAGATTCTTTTTAAAATTTGTAAATGATCGCTGTTGTCGCATGGTAATGGGAATTCATAAGATAAGTACTGTTCCTAAGGAAGCTGCAGTTTTCTTAAAATTACCTGATTCCATAGAATATACCGGTCACTGCTTAAGGAGAACTTCAGCTACACTGCTTGTAGATGCAGGTGCAGACATTACGTGTTTAAAGCGCCACGGGGGATGGAAATCCAGTAGTGAAGCTGAAGGGTACATTGAGGAATCAGTGACCAACAAGAAAGATATTGCAAAAAAAAAAATTACAATCTCATTTTACTGAACCAATCAACATTGACATAAATTCAACAGCAAGTGGTTCCACGGAGGGTTTAACGCTAGAAAATACAAAAACAAGTCAGGATCGCAACATCGCAACACCTAGTATTAATTTTTCTGGGGCCACAATAAATAACTGTACTTTTAATCTGATGTTTAATAAATGGTTCATTGTTGTATTTTTTAAAAATAAATAAAGTATACAAATATCCAATATTTCTTGTGTTTTTCAACATTATTTATTTATGACACACACACTTTTTCGTACGTTTACTTCCGCTGCCTATAGCAACCGTCTGCTGTAAAAAAAGCAAAAATTTAACGTAAAAAAATTAGTAGAAAAATGTTAAGTTTGTAGACGTTTGAAGAAAAACAGAATAATCATTTAATCTCTCTGTGTCGTTCAAAGGTTCAGGCAATTCTGATGTGAGTTTTGCGTAACGTTTATCTTCTCAATTTTTCCCAACTGATTGCTCTCTATTTATCTATTACTCAACCAAGGAGTAAGGGCCTTATTCATTCGAACGGTCTTTATGGGAGCTTAGTTCCTGATTTTAGTTTTTTTCCTCCAGTTCCATTCTAGTTCCTCTAAAAAGCTTAGCTTCCAGGTTTTACAACATAAGTCATTTATTATTCAACTTGTTTGGTAAGGTATTTCTTGCACAATCATTCTTTGATTTTTCGACGGTGCAGCTCTTAATGGTACGTCACGCAATTTAGGAAAACACAAATTTCAAGATGGGTCCCTGATAGTGACGGTCCGAAACGACGGTACTACAAAAAGAACCCACCAAAATATAAGCCTATCCGGCACATTCGCGAATTTGCATATCTGCACAGGTGAGTTTTGCATAATACGTATGTTTGGGCACTGATGGTTCTGTCCGATTTTTACATGTAACGGACTGAAAGGATGAGATTAAAATCTTTATAGAGTGTAAAAGAACCATCGCCACAAAGCCGTTTGTGTTTGATTTGGGCAAATTTGACAAAGTTGCCCTAAAACTTGAACCAAGCCCCAAGAAACAATTTGGATTTTAAATTATCTCTAGCCTAGGGCTTTAAAGAATTTATTAACTCCGTATATCTCTTGCAGTAATTGCTTTTCTATAGATCGTGTTGTTTTTTTATTCTTAAACCAACGAATCCTCAAACGTCTCTTTATCCATGCAAATAGTTCTTATATCTATCTGGATCATCTTCCTGTTCCTTGTTAAGCAGGTGTAAATTTCCTTTATTTCCTACTCGAATATTATTGTTTTATAATACCAAAGTTACCAGACACTTTAAATGGTATATAATGCCCTAGGGCAGCGTTTCCTAACCTGTGGTCCGCGGACCCCTGGGGGTCCGCGAGCATACGTATGGGGGTCCGCAGGCTCATCTCTGGACTATAGATTGTGAGGTCTTTGTTTCGAGATTATTTCCCAGTACCTACCCGTTAAAAATAAAAATTGGATATCAGACCCTTTTAACACAGATGTTACTGATATTACTAGCTTGACAACGGCACAGGAAAACCAATTAATAGAGATATCCTGTGATTCAGCTTTGAAACGAAATTTCAGGGAATCCTCTTTATCAAATTTTTGGCTGAATTTAAAGAAATAATATAATGAAATATCAAAAGAAGCACTGAAACATTTACTGCTTTTCTCAACCACATACCTGTGTGAAAAGACATTCTCTGCCCTTGTATATACTAAAAACAAATACAGAAACAGATTACAAGTGGAACCAGATTTAAGAATACAACTTAAGTAGTAATATCAACCCGAATATCACTAATTTAGTTCCAAAAAAGCAACACCAACCTCCGCATTGAGAATTGTATGATAACGCATTTATAATTACAACAAATTACGTTTTTTTTGTTAAAAAATTATTTTTTTATTTGTATACTAATAACTAAAATAAATGATCCGAGTTTATTATTGCTGTTTTTTTTATTAAGGGGGTCCTTAATAATTGTGCTCGATGTCCTAGGGGTCCCTAGTTGAAAAAGGTTAGGAAACGCTGCCCTAGGGCATTAAGAAAGTTTCTTATGCCCTCGGGCACTTCCTATACCAACCTCTACTTTAGTTAAAAACTCTTGTTTATAATGGTAAAAAAATATTCAACCAACTTCCGCGACAAGTTAGAAAGATCATGTATGCTGGTGAGTTTAAAACAGAAGTCAAGAGAGTGCTTCTAGATAAAGCATATTATCTCAGATTTTTTTGCTGATTCCTTTTGAGACGTTTTTTAATGTTGATGGTCTCGTTGATGGTACTCCAGCTATCAATTTCGAAATTTTGTTTTTAGAAGACTGTCTTCCAAGTATCCCTCAACCACAGCTGAACTTTTCAAACCGCCATGTCTTTTCAATGTGGTCATGTTTGCCCCCGCGTCCGCCAACAAAGTTGCAGAGGTTCTGCGCAAACAATATCCAGTATATTTGTCCGCATCGCTTAGACCCAGGTATTTTGTAATAATGAAAGGAATCTTGCCTATGGTGTTCTTCCCAACTGGCTGTGAAGAACAACGACCGATTCGGTAACACAAAAAGAATCTATTGATGTTGCAGTTCGTCGGGCGAAAAGACCAATAAGTTCTCAGTAGCTTTAAACAACTCATCTCCTTCTCGTCAATAATTGTAAAGACCTTTATATCGGTCTTTGTATCGGGAACATTAACAATTACTACGGATCCTCTATCCATTATATGTTCAACCAACATATTAACTAGCTCTTGGCGGCGGCACCCACCAAATGCTGGAGGGTATAGACATCAAGTAATACATAAATAACTATTTCTAGACACTTCGACTTGAGGCAAAACTACTTAAATCAGAAAACAATCGTCACTGTCAGTGTGACAATCTAACAACCAAAGGCTTTATTTACAACAGTGTTCATGATTTTAGTAATAATATTAGTATATTACAATACAAGTACGGTAGGTACGTCTTTACCGCATATGCGGTAAAGACACCTACCGTAAGTGTATAGGCCATTTAAGAACATATGATTTTGACAAGAAGTATAACCTAAACTTGTCACTTTGCCCCCCAGCAAATATAGCCGTTGTCAAATATGTAATGGTAATTTCATGGCTTTGACATAAACTTTAACCTAAATTTGTCAAATTTGCCCCCCAGCGACGTCTTCCTTAAATGGTCAATTGTACGATATTCTATCTACCAGCATGTTTTAGGGCACCAATATAAAAAACTCTAAAAGAGCACTGTTTTAATTTACCCCGTAGGTGCCTCGTAAGTCGTTATCAACTATGCATTAACATCAGGTTGCTAGGGAAATAAATTATAGAAATTTGATAGTTGGCTTTTATATGACAGATGTAAAACTTGACAACGGAATAAACGATAATTATATTTTTGTAACAATTTCGTGAAAGTGTGTTTTACGTTCTTTAAATGGAAGTCAGTAGCAGCAGTGATGATGAAATTCCGAAGGAAGTTCTGGACATTGCTAAAGCAGCTATCCTTCATTTATTGCCGGATAAATCATGGCATAGATATGAGAGGGAATATGGGCTCTTCATGGACTGGTGTTCATCAAAGAAAGTTAAAGCAATTAGTGAAGATGTGATGCTTGCCTATTTTGTGGATAAATTTAACGACAGTAAATCATCCTCTTTATGGAGTTATTACTCAATGCTCAGATCTACTATAAGTATCAAAAATAATGTCGACATAAGCAAATATGCAAAACTGATGGCATATTTAAAAAGGAAGTATGTGGGATACAAAGCTAAGAAATCAAAGACATTCTCCAAGAATGAGGTTGTAAAATTCCTTGTTACGGCACCAGATGAGGAGTTTTTATTAATGAAGGTACTTAATTGCGATTTTATTTAAATCTACTTTTAAATAACAACTTATTTATTTGTTTCAGGTAGTACTCATTGTGGGCATCGCTGGGGCATGTCGCCGAGTGGAGTTATGTCAAATGAAAATTGAAGATATTAAGGAATTTGAAACCCACCTTGTTGTAACTGTCCCGGATACAAAGACACATGTAGATCGACAGTTCGTGGTTTACGTGGAAGGATTTTCATCAGAAATTAATAATATTTCAATTTTCAAGAAGTATAGAGCCCTTAGACCCGATCATACTGCCCATACACGGTTATTTATTGCATATAAAAAAGGAAGATGCACTATCCAACCACTGGGTATAAATACTTTTGGAAAAATACCTTCTCAAATTGCATCATATTTAAAGTTGTCCAGTCCCAAAGAATATACGGGACATTGTTATCGAAGGACGTCAGCTACAATATTAGTAGATGCTGGCGGGGATATCATGAGTTTAAAAAGACATGGTGGATGAAAGTCCTCCAGTGTTGCGGAGGGCTATATTGAAAATTCGGTGCAAAATAAAATAGGAATTGCAAAGCAAATAAATGGTGTACAAGAATATGCAGAGAGAACCTCATGTTTTAGTAAATCTGTAAATTTCAAAACTTGTTTTTATAGTATGTAATTACTTACAGCACTAGTGCGGTAAAGTGATACTTATCGCACGCTTGTAGATAAAAAAATGCATATGTTAAAATGCGAATATCGATTTTCTCCTAAATGGCTGAATTTAAGTATTTATGATATATTTCATAAATTTGTTTAGAATTTTATGCAGAATCCCAAAAAATATTATAAAATAGGGGTATCCATTTAAAAAATAAAGTAAACCGTCACAACTTGTTTTTGGTATAACCTGTATACATGAAATAAGCTTAAAAAAATGCACAACAAAAATAAATAGCTGACGGGGTTCGAGCGTTTTTTTTGAAAAAAAAACACATGAATTTTAAATGAATTTGTTCCAACCTTTACGGTCTCACTGTATATAACTATATATATATTTACATTAAACATGAAGCAACTTCAACTTAAGTATTATATTAAATTTAACACTAATAATAAAAGCTAGTCTTCCTCTTCTTATTTTTATTCAAGAGATCGTTAATCAGTCACTCAGTACAGTAGATTGGATGTAGGTTTCTGATCTCTTTAGTGATTTGTATAGTCTATTTACTTCATTGTTTGGCGGAGGTGTTGAATTACTGTAAGCCATTATTTTTCTAGATCCGACTATTAATTGTGTGCTTCCAGGAACCCTTGCTTTTATTTTAATTTACGGTTGAGTGAAAAATATCCTGATTTTCTAAATTAAAACTCATAGGCGGGTAAGCTCTAAACGATGGTATAGGAAAACTAACAAGGAAATAAGAATAACCAGGCTGCTTGAAGAAAAAGAGAAATGTATAATATCATAGAAAATTAAAGAAAGGAAGATAATTTACAGATAAAAATGTGAGACTAATGTCATAACTTTAATTATTTATTTATTTATTTAAGTACTTGCCTTACAGGTTTACAAACATAACTATAAGGTAGAGACGTAAACATTTACAATATAGAATATTCATTCTAGAATATATCATTTACTGCAGTTGCAATGCATGCGAATTACATAAAATTAGATGCCTAACCTAAGTAGAATAAGGTAAAGTGAATAGAAGAAACGAAACGGAAAAAAGTAAAAACATACTCATAATTCCTCAGTGCCGTAAAATGCGAGATTTTGCCATTACAGAGGCGTTAAAAAAGTCAATGTCACAGTCACTATTATTATGAATGTTATAGCCCGGGGCCCATACCAGAGCTAGATATTCCATTTTTGACCAAATATACCGGGTGATGCATGGCTTAGTTTAACATAGGACATCCCATGTAAATTTTGAGGTGGCTAAATATTGGCTCCCCTGTACATTTTAGAGAAAAAAATGTATTATAATTTTTTGAAGAGGCCGATATAAAGCCGATGTGGCAAGTTTGAATGAATTTTAATAATTCAAACTTATTCAGTTAAATGTAATGGCAAAATTACGCTAACCCCAGCAAATTATAATTTGCCATTGACAAAACGAAAAGTAGCGTCTGTGACAACATTTTGATTGAAGGCGCTTTAATTATAGCTAAATATAAGCTTTTCCATTAAGAAAAAGTAACTATGATTAAGTGGTATTATATAGGAAACAGTTTAGGGGCAGTGTCTGAAATGTTTGCAGTTCAATTCCCTGATAAGCCTATCCCTTCTATTTCATTAATTAAACTTATTATTAGTAAATTTGAGTACAAAAGCATTGTAATAAATAACTGTAAATCCTCAACTCAGAATGTTAATACAGCTGAAGAAAGGGATAATAGAGATCTTTATATTTTACTGCACATTGTACACCCTTGTAGAAACCATATTGAGCATTCGATATTAAATTATGTGCTAAAGGGAATATAGAATCATGTAGAAGAAATTTAAAAACTTTACAAAAACTATAGAATATTGACACAGGTCCATAGTTAGTTAAGGCAGGAATAAAATCCGGCTCTGTCGTAAAGTTAGGCTTTAACTTTTTTTATAGCAGTTATGACGTCTTGTGTCGTAAGGGATTTAAAATTATTGATGGGTCTAACATCGGCTTTGATTATTTATGTCGGCTATTCTGGCTGGTGAATAAGATTTTAAGTTAATCAGTTATTTGATAAAGCCAAAAACAAAATATGTCTAGCGATACGGTAATAGTGATGTTTATACTCTGTTGCATAATGCCAGAGAGTAATAAAATGTAAATGACAGGAGCTATTAAGCAGGGTGGACAACTTAAAGGTTGCATTGTAAAGTTCAGGTAAATTGCAATAATAGTTTTTAAAAATTACGTACTTCAGACCTACACACCCCCTATCGGTCCTAAATTAGGAGCACCCTAATTAGCACACAATAGAAAGACGAGTTTGCTGAATGAAAGTAATGTAACAGCGGCGTTACTTCAGATAGTTTATTAGAATAAAAGTATGATAATAATAATACTTGATTATAATTATAGAGATAATAGTAAAGTTTTCTTCTTGACCTTATGATTAAAATTTTTTTTTTCTTGTTTATTGGGTTTTTAGGTAAAAAAAAACCGAATATATGAACATAAATACAGCATGAGAAATACGAACCAAGCATACACAGCCTTATCAAAACACGCTATTGACAACTTACATAATTTTGACTTCAATAATACAACAATTTTAGACCATGAAATAAACTATAAAAATCGAAATATAAAAGAAATGATCCATATTAAAAAAAATAAAAATACATTAAATTTTCGAACCGACATCGACACTGATAATCTAAGTACAATTTACAGTAATTTAATAACCTAATAAAAATTGCAAATTTTTACTACCGTTAACAATAAGAAACAAAACCATAATCAAATGGTTTTTCCCATTTTTAATAAATATACCTACCCTCCCTCATAAAAAATCCGTTCATAAAATCAATCTTGCATAGTTACCACATAGTAAACATGTAAAAATAGAAGTGATAGTGCTAAGATTTATATAGAGGTATGTCTACTTTTTAAACCTAAAAATTAGTTAATTAATCACATTTTCCTGTAATTGTAGTTCTGAAGATGGTTTAATGTAATATAAACCGAAACGTCAACCTAAACCAAACCTTTATTTATTTATAAATGACCTAAAAACCCAATAAACAAGAAAAAAAAATTATAGAGATATATAGGCAGATTATTATTATCCATAACTATAACAGACCCAGGAGGAATAAGATCTAGCATTTGCTAGAAGTATTCCTTAAAGACGTCAGCGCTCATCTCTTCATGATAGTCTCAAAATTATCAAATGCTCAAACTGTGTATATCAGTCAGTGCTAATCGAAAGTGCGTTATATCCGAGAAAAATGCCTATGAATGGTTCTGCTGAATTAAGTGAAATTATTAGTCAACGAGGTAAAATACTACTAGTATTAAACCAATTTAAATATAAAGAAGAAAATCGAGAATTATCTTTGGGGGAAACCAAGTGGAGGTGTAATGCCTGCTTAAAAACCATCGGAGATTCATCTGGTTTCATCTTAACTTGGTCTAACCAAAACCATTCACACGAGCAGGGACCAGAACATATTTTGCAAAGGCAAATATTGACTCAACCGGCCAAAAGGAAAGCAGAAAGCGATCTGACAGAAAGACCAGCCAAAATAATGAGGAAAGTATTGGCGGAAGATAATGATATCAATGCTATCACCGTAAGAGACTTGGAATGTATAAGGAAAAATATCTATTATGCTCGGCGGAAGTCACTACCAGCAATACCATGGTCGGTTATGGAACTACGCACAGTCCTATATATAATGGATCTAAAAACAAGTTCGAGTGAAGAATTTTTGTTAGTAAATGATAAAACAATGAACTTAGTTACATTTTCGTGTAATAGTAATTTAAGTTGCTTGTGTAAGTGACAGATTCTATATATCGATGGTGTAGCGCACAAATGTGGTAAGTGCAAAAATGTAAAATGTTCAGGAGACAAAATCTAAAGTTCTGGATGCTCCAGTAATTTGGCATATTGCTTAATTGCGATTGTGTTGTATAGGTAGGATGTGGTTGTTACATATTTATCGCTGGACAAACCGCATGTACCAAAATATTTTTTTGAATATGAGCAAACTATCATTTTTTGAAATATTTACAGCACTTACCACATATGTGGTTTTAAACTAATGCTTACTTTACGATATATAGAATAATAAAAAAAAAACACTTTAAAATGAAATTTTATTGTGAAACGCAACCATGTAGTCCATCAAACTCAAAGAAGTACAGTGTCACAACTTAACATTTTTAAATTTATATTATAATGTTTTAGCTCTCGGCCCCTCGGTTTAACTATAGCATTAAGTGTCTAATTTTGCTTGGTTAAGCCGAGTTGTAATACTCGTCGCAGGGATTTCCTCGATAAAGTTAGTGTAATCCTCGGGGATAATTTTATTTGACAACAAGTACAGGAGATCTTTTTTCTTTTTCTGGGATACTGGTAGTCTGGAATCATACTTTTGATTTAATGTTACTGTTCCCCAGGTTTTCTTTTTCCCGGGCTTACGCCTATCTAATACATTGATTTCAAGAAAAGCTTTATCAGAAAGGTTGTATTTATATTGTACAATAAATGGTTTTTCCTCCTGGAACCGCATCCATTTTATATTAAGCCAGGCAACTTTTTCCTGTTGTGTATTCTGAGTTGTGTTCAAAATAATATCAGCCACTAGTTGTTGCAAATTTAAAAAATCGTTATACTGGAGGTTATTGACGAAGTATAGACGTGGTTTGATTCTAGCCATTGAAATTAAAAGACCCCATTCGCGTGTGGAATATATTTTTTTTTATGTCGCTTAGCTCTCTCTATAGTTGCGTGCATGGAATCGGCCTCAAGGTATGAATGACCCGATTCCATAAATTTTAAATCAATGGTCTTTAGATGTTCTATATTGTTGACGGCAAAGAGCATCGCTGCAGCAACAAATTTATTCCGGTTTTGTCCGCTACATGTATCGGAAAATGATGCCACATGGGTAACAGTTTCTGGTAAACTCATTAAATATTTTAAGAGACAAGATCCTACTTCTGTACTCCCTTTATTGCCATGAGTCTCATCCCATACAAAGCAGTGCCCATCCGCGTTACACGCATCATAGATAGTAAAATTATAAACATTGAGCTTGTGTCTATAATAAATTTGACTGTCACCAGCATGTGGAACAGAAAGTATTGCTTGCAGGTCAAATGAAATGGATCTAAAAGTTTCTCCTTTTTCTGATGCTGACTTCTTTTTATCGTCTTCTTTCATTTTCATGGCCTCAGTTTCTCGTCTTTTATGACTGTCGTATTCTTCTTGCAATGGTATCTTATCATTTGCACTCTTGTATGCATTGCATTGAAAGCATTGATCCTTTTTTGGTTTGTAAAATGCTAACCTAGGTTCATATTCATGAAAAATTTTTTTGTAAACGAATTCTGAAACTGGATTTATATCTTTTTCGGTACAAAATTCATTTTTATACATCCTGTACATTATTGAAATATTTAAATCTGAAGAAAGATACAGCTTTGTAGAATCCCGTCTACAGTAATGCGATTCGATTCTTGGGAATGAATCAATGTGTTTTTTAACAAGTTGTTTCGTTATATCTGAGGTAGCATTAACAGGAATAGTGTCCCTTCCTCTATCATATCCAGTATACAACCCAGTATTACTGACATTCTCTGCACAAGTCTCAGTGACCCTATGCGAAATAGCCAATGTGGCACAAAAAAACTTTAGACACACTCTGTTTCGAATACCATTAGAGTTTTCCAGAAAGTAGGATCTTGATGTCTTTCTATTTTTAGTCTTTGGGCTATTTCTCTTCCTAACAACAGCAACATTTTGCATGTGAGAGGCTATATACATTTTTTGACGAACATAGTCAGCCAAACCATAATATTTCTCGCATAATATTTGTCTTTGATCTTCAGGTATGCTTTCATGGCATTTATAACGACATCTTGTACAATTGACTTCTTTTGGTTTTTTATCAGGTATTTCTTTTCCACTGCCACTTATGTATTTTTGCCCTCTTATTCTTAGGCTTTTATTGATTGTTCTTTGCCACGTTTCTTTTTTTGCTTTCCTGTTTCGTTTCTTATTACGCTGTTTTGGTTTACTTGTCTCGGTTATTGGTTCTTCTGCAGGTTCTGATAGTAGCCTTTTACGTTTTAATAAAGTATGTCCCATTTCATAATCAGATTCGTCACTTTTCTCGGATGGTTGATATGAACTTGAAGAATCCTCAAAGGGTTCCATAGGCTGATCATCTTCAGATTCGAATTCAATTCGTTCTGCAGAGCAATGTGATGGTCCCGGCCTATCTAAATATCCGTTACTTATTTCTAATTGACCATCTGAAAATTAAATGAATTAAATTTGTCTTTCTTATCACGCATCTTTAAATTACTTACATTGATTGGATTGCTTTGCATCAAGTAAAAAAGTATGTTGTACATGGTCCTTAGAAATACTACAGTTTATTGTATCTAGCGACGACGACGGAACTATAATGCCTACAGGTGGTTTGTCTAACACAATATTCGGTATGATGTTTCCTCTAGGCCCTTGTTCTTGCGAAATATCTAAAAATATTATAATAATAAGGTCGATTCAAAGTAAAAAAAAATAGCCTTTTGCCTTGGTAAATAATAATGCAATGTGTTTATTCAAAATGTCTAAAAATCCATAATACAAATAAAACAATGCACTTACTACTTTGAGTCTGAGTTTCAAGCTTTTTAGTTAATACCATATTCACTATCTTCTTGCTTCTTGAAGACATAGTTAAATAGCGAAAGGGCACTACTTGTTTATAAAATATATTTATGTTACTAGACAAAACTGTTCCAAATTTATTTTACTGCACATACAAACGAGATAAGCCGTTTATAATATTAATAATATCATGAATTATAAACTCCACCACTTTTGAGGTTATAAATATTTAAGTAACGCAAATGTGGTTAGTGCGTACTTACAACGTAACAAAATCCTGTATTGTAAATGCCAAATGTGTTAAGTGCTCTTACCACATATGAAGTAGAAATCTGTAGTGGTTCAGTACTTACAACAAGTGTCAGATGGAGCCACTAGCCCAAAAATAATTAAATTCAATTACCACATTTGTGCATGCAAAAATAATGATAGCAAGCTATTGCCTGGTGGATGTAACTCATTTTGACCAAAAATTGTACTTAACACATTTGTGCGCTACACCATCGATATGGAAGGCACCTTTTTTTACTGCACAAAATTTTTAAAACAATTCTTCACCATACTATCATTTAAAAGCTAGTAAGCCGCTATCGACAAATTCATGTTTGCTACCAATGTGAGTAATTGTTATTCTTTTATCTTTTCCCGAGGGTGCTTTTTTTGTAGTGGACCGTCCTTCTATGATTTATTATCCTGTCATATTTTACCAATGGTATATACTTCATTTAATCAAGTTTCGTTCATATAATAGTTATTCCTGTTTTCCCTTCGAGAGTGTCTAAGTGCCTTCAAATATCGTCGTCTTCATTCAATTCATTATTTTCTCTAAGGTAGGTATTTTTTATTTTTTTAAGTGAAACAAGTGTATGATTCTTCTGATGGCAGTCTTTTCATCCTCATTTATTACAGTTTCTTTCCTTCCTGTACTTCTTTTTGGTGACCTGATGGGGTCGCGTTTATTATCGTGCACAAGTATATTATTGAATGTCCAACTCCAGTCATATTCGAACACATTTCAAATATTTTCTCCGAATGTTGAATTTTGGTGGCGAAGAGCATTGAACACATTGAGAATAATATTTTTCTTATTTTTAGAAAGCGCAGTTTAACTAATCCGTTTCTAAGCAACAAATTGAGAAACACTAGCCATTTTCTAGAACGAGGTTTTCCAATAACTGCCGGAAAGTAACTAAACATTTCAAATTTTTGAAACAGTGAGGTACATGCAGGTAGGTAAACTACCTGTACCTCTACCTACCAGATCTCGGGACCCTTGACAATAAACATAATTAAAAATTAATAATAGTTCAATAAGGATTACTCTCTCGCATTTAGCAACAGACTATAGGGTTAGTACAAGTACAAGCGTTTATCGTGATCTCCGTTATAAAAATGCCCTCTGCGCCACTGTCAGTCAATTAAAAGAGCTTTAATGAATTCCGTAGTAGTTCTCGTCAAGCGACCATGCGAATGCCGCGAAGTGACAGACTGTAGGACACACCACAAGACCGACCCGGGCCCACCGCCGGTTTTTGAAAAGCTGTTGCGTCCGTATTAGGCCCAAATCGGCTGTCATGTTCTTTTAAATGTTACATGAACCACTATCAAACAGAAGCGGACTAAATTTAAATGAAATGATTCCTCGGGAGGCGACCGATCTGTATAAGCCTGAATATTTATTGCAGTTATTTGATTTTGGACGTTCTTTGTATCACCCTGTATATACAGACGGCTAGAATTAATATCGCCTACAGCGACAAGTCAACTTTCTTCTTGAATGGGTTTGGGTTTGTTAGCAAACACAATTGTAGATATGGGGATAATGAAAATCCGTGAGTTTCTCGGGAAGACCACATTCAGGATTAAGCCTTTATGGCGCAGGGCACGATTCACGTTAGTCTTGAATCTTTGAAGATTATACTCGTTTGGGAACACGACCTTAGGAAGGTCGTTCCAGAGTGATGACGTTCTCCAAATGAAAGCATTTTTAAACAGTGTCGTTCGAGGGACACTAAGCTGGACCACGTACGGCAGTGGCTAGTCGCGTATTTCTACCATGCACCGCTCTGGGTGAAGTCAGGTCAGTTGAGCACTTGCTTTGAAAATATTTGTAAAATAGACTCGAGTCGCCAACCAGCCTTCGATGTTCAACGCTTTCCAGGTTGTTTGTTAGATCATGGTCACCGATCAAGCCAATGAATGGAATCTAGCAATCTCAGGGTATGTTTAGGAGCAGAGCAGAACCCCAAATATGCGAACAGAACTCCAGCGATGATCGAATTTGAACTTTATAGAGCATCGAAAGTTGTTGAGGTGTATAAATATTCTTAGTTCGGAAAAGTGTATCAAGCTTCTACGAGGCTAGCAATGACCGCACCGTGGCTATGCCAAGACATGTGACTATCCAAATTGACGCCTAATAAATGAATTGATGAAGCCAAGGGAGTCGAGTGTTCCGCCATGACTATATCCCGTTCTTCAGCATTAACTTTAGAGAAAACTGCCGCCTGGTTTTTTTTTAACGTTAAATTCTACTTGGTTACTGTCATCCCAAGGCAAAATTTCTTCGAGATCCTTGTTGAGATGTGAGACCTCTTGCTGCCTATAGAGATGTGCATTGGCAGCCGATGTTCGAGCATCCAAAGTAAAAGATGAAACAAGGGTTCTGTCATCAGCGAAGCTATATATAGGATTTTTAGTTTTTTTCCAAAAGATCGTTAATGTATAGTAAAACGAGGGTGGCCGACACTATAGAACCTTAAGGGAGTCCGGCGTTGATGTTAAATGTGTCTGAAAGAAATCCATCCATCGCCACTCGCAAAGAACGGTCTTTAAGAAAGCCTAACAGTCGGCATTCCGTATGCTCTCACTTTAGTTAAAAGCCAACCATGACATACTTGGTCAAAGGCCTTTTAAATGTCCAGTGCTACCGCCCGGAACTCCCCATGATGTTCTATTGCGTTATTCCAAAGGTGAGTGACAAAAGCGAGAAGGTCTCCTGTTGATCTAGACTTACGGAATCCATACTGGATAATAATTTTGAAGCCTTCCTGGCATGCATTCTTGGAGACGAAATTGTTGGGCTAACATTTCTAGAAGAAAATTTAAGCGATCAATTGTATTTGACTCTTTTTGGTAGGTAGTGCCATTTAACCAAATTTCCCTCAAAATTAAGAGATATTTAAGGTGGTTCGTCTTGAAATGAAAAAGCATACTATTATGTTCTAAAATTCTTGTCTTTCGACACACGAGGTGCTAAAGTTTTTATTATGTCCTGCACATATAATTAACTTTTATATTTTTATTAACGACGACCATAATATTTTAATTATTTCCTTCCAAGCGGTAAATTTTAGCGCAAATATGAAAATTTGTTAAGAACTGAACGGTAAGTTATAGTAAAATAATTGTTTTAAAAAAATCCGTATGTGCATGACAGACATTTTCTTCAGTTTATCTCGTTTGTTACAGATTTCGGGAAGAATATTTTGTTGAACAAAAAAGAAGAGAGAAGTCAAACTGAAGAAAAATTAAGAATCTTATTTTTTTGGTTTTAATTGTCAAGCTGGGGCATGATTCCGGCATCTGAATTATGTAGAATGGATGAAACATTGTCGGAATAGTGACCCGGTGTGACCGCCTATGAAAACCGGAAAGTTAAGATTATTTTTCTAACGCATACGTACAAGTGAGTGAGCGAAAGAAAAGGAGTATTAGCAAAAGTTAACCACTAAGTGAAAAGGAGCTAGAAAAATATAGCTTTTGAAGATAGTCCGTCAGACTTCGACTCTGATGGTTTGATGAAAGATCCTTAAAGAAGATAAGACCAGACCCGCATATGTATATGGAGGCACATCGCATGAGGAGGAGGATAAAGAAGCAGATACTACTGGCATACTTCAACAGTTAGTGCTGGAAGAAGAAGAAGAGCTAATGAGGGAAGATGTCACTAGTGTCAGTATGAAATGTTACATTGATTCACCGTTAACTTTCGGATTTGTATCATTTTAATTTTATTATATGCCACACATTTATTCACATCTCGAATACGCCAATATGGTTTTTATTTATGGTTTGTGTAATGGTAATGCTACAGCGGCTGCTGAAGAATATCGTGAACGATTTCCACATGAAAGAACTTTGAACAGAAAGGCCTTTATCAGAGTTTTTAACAAACTCTGCGAGGAGGGAACGCTTCCAAGTGCTAATGTAACATCCTAACGAGCCATTCAACAGGATTTAGAAGAAATAGAAAATGTTCTAGCTTTAGTAGAAGGAGATGCGACGACAAGCTCACGAAGAATTGGAATTCAGTTGGGGATTCCCCAAAAAAGAGTGATCAATACGCTTCACGAGCAAGGCTTATACCCGTACCATGTACAGCGTGTACAGAATCTTCAACCTGGAGACTACGCCAAGCGTATGCAATTTTGTGAGTGGATAATTAATAATCGTCATCTTTTACCGCACATACTTTTTACTGACGAAGATTCACCCGTGACGGCATCAATAATAATCGAAACTCCCATGTATGGTCGGAGGAAAATCCTCACGCAATAGTCGAAAGTAATTTTCAACAGAGGTTTTCAGTAAACGTGTGGTGCGTCATGATCGATAATAATTTAATTGGCCCTTTTCTTTTGAAAAATCGCCTTACAGGGGATCACTACTTAAGTTTTCTACAAAATGACTTGCAAGGACTACTGAAGGAGATTCTTTTAAACATTAGAATTGAAATGTATTATCAAAACGACGGAGCGCCTGCCCATTTCGATCGTCGGGTCAAGCAATATTTTGACCAAAGGTTTCCAGGGGGGTTGGATTGGTCGCGGTGGTCCTATTAGTTGGCCTACTAGATCGCCAGACCTCACGCCGTTGGACTACAATTTATGGGGTTGGTTAAAAACTGAGGTTTACAAAGTAAAAGTAGATACTAGGGATGCATTAGAAATGCTGTACTCAATATTAAAGAAAGAAACGAAGCAGGAAATGTTTGGAAGTCAATGGCAGTATTTTTGAAAATTTAATAAATCAATGATTTATTTGAAACAATGTTAATGTTGGATATTTTGGTTTAACAATATTATTATTTTATTTAACGCTGTAACTTGAAAACAAATGAAATTGGATAACAACATTTGAGTTTTTTCTCATTATTTTGATGCATAGATTACACCCTTAGAGTTAGGCCCATTCCTCCCGACTCACCCTGTATATTTTTGTCACGCTGCTTACTACCAATAAAAATTTTACATTAAATTTAGCACCAGTTCATGTACAATAAGACTAAATTCTGCATACAAAGATTGGAACCCTTACACGAATCTTTAGAAGCAAGAAATCCTACAAGCTGTCAGTTTTTGACGATTTTAAAGAACAAAGACGACGGTTAGGACCTTAGTGACGTTTAACACCTGTTAAAAGGGCCGGATGTATGTCTTGAAATACAACGACTGTGTGCCCCAATGGACAATAGCTGATAAAATAATTCAGATTTAAAAATAGGTTAGAGTTACGGTTTGTTGTTTTTCACTGCAAAGTCCGAGGGTCTATATCTAGAGATCTATCTTGTAAATAGCCGTCGTTGCATTTTTTAAAGATAATATCAATGCAACTCTCTTATTTTCAGCTATAATTAAAGCGCCTTTTGTCAATGCCAAATAATAATTTGCTGATGTTTGCTGTTTTACCTAAACTATGAAAATTTCGTAATTTTGCCATCACATTTAATTGAATAAGTTAGGATTGGCTTATTGAAATTTATTTAAACTTGGCACATGGGTTTATTATATCGGCCTCTTCAAAAAATTATAATACAATTTTTCTCTAAAGTGTACAGGGAGCCAATATTTAGCCACCTCAAAATTTACACGGGATTTCCTATGTTTAACTAAGCCATGAATCACCCGGTATATATTTTACAAAAGTGAAAAAGGCGTAGAACCCAGCGCAAGCCTAGAATATTGGTCGCTTAACTTGAACGGCCAAGTTAGATGAAACTGAACCAAGTTTAGATTGGCATTACACAACCAGGCCTTAGTATGGGGTTTCTGCCTTTCTCGCCTGTTGATCTCTTACAGGAAAGTCCTAATACAAGGCGTTTCGGCTTTTAACACAGACCAAATGTCTTGAAATGTATACAACGTTACTTAGAATGCCAAAATAAACATACTATACAGGGTGATGTTAAAATACTGCTTAAAATATATAATAATAAGAACAACAGTCTTTTGAACTTATATTTATATTTTTAAATGAGAACTTCTTAAGCTGGCATTACACTATGCGCGTTTCATGCAATGGAAGTGATATGCCAGACCGAGGCGCATGCGCGGCTGCAAGTTTGATGCTATTCTCATGCAAGACGGAAAATTAGAACCGTTGCTTTTTCTTTATGCATGTCTAGTAAATTTTCTGGTAATTTTGTGACCAACGGACATATTAAAATAAAAAGAAGTTTTGAGTTTTTGTTTGTGGTTTTATTTTGTTGTACACTGTAGCTTGATTTTCTCGTCTTGTTAAGTTCTTTATTTTTCATCTATCAATTATTTACTTATAATACCTTAGAAACGGTTGCTTTAAACATCATCATAATATCATATTAAATATGAGCGGGCGATAAAGTTCATAATGCCCGGTGATGTTCGTAATACCCGGTAATTATTATTAAAGCAAATATTGAACAGGATTTGTATTTATTTTTAACATTTTTTTTACATAAATATTATTCTGTTTTTCCTATGTTAAATGTACAATTTTTGAATTTTCCTGGGATAGAAGCTGGACCAACTATGAAATTTTGCGACTCGATTGCTGAGTTTCTCGATGTGCATGCGGATTCCTGCGTCATTTCCACATTAATTAGAATATTTTATTTTTCGGTAACAGAGCTAGCTATCATTTTTTGTGCTATTCGATTTTTCGACGTGATGCTTTCCTCCATATAACCCTCCGCTACGCTAGTACTCTTCCACATTCCGTGTAGCTTAACGGTTGCAAGGGAAGCACCACCCTCGATAAGAACTGTGGACGAGGTCCGACGTAGGCACTGTTCTGTATATTCCTTGGCGTTTTCTAAATTAAGAAATTTTGCTATACTTGAAGGAACACGTCCTAGTGTATTTTTACCCACAGGCATAGCTATGCATTTACCATTTGGGTATGTAAGGAAAAATCTGCGTTCCTTAATTCCTTTTCGCCTTAATGCAAGGTACTGTCTAACCAATTTTAAGGCATCTGCTTGGTCTCCTTCGATTATACAAAAACTTTTTGACGTAGCAGTTTTAGTTTCTGGTACCTTGACAAGCATAACAGGCCCCTACTAACTAACCTCAATATCATCAATGGTCATTTTTACCATCTCATCCCGTCTTAGGCCGCCAAATACTCCCATTACGGGTATCACTTTATGCAGCAGGAAGGGTATCATTCGGCGCATTTTTGTTAAAAGTTAAAACTTCTTCACCTTCCAAAACTTTTTACTTTTTAGGAAGATTTCCCTTTGATTTAACTTTTAAAATGCTATTAATTGACAATATATTGAAATATTCATGTTCTCCTTTACTATAAGTACAGATTCACCTGAGAATATTTTGTCTAAAGGCTATTTGGGGTATATTTTTTCGACTAAAATAAAGTAAAAATAATTAGATAGTTATTACCAATGAGCAAAAGGGTTACATACCAGTTCCTGAAAGTAAGCCATCATTTCTGTTTCATTAATCACTGTAATTCGGTTTTTTACTTTCCATTGTAGAAAATTTTCATACTCCTTGTCGTCCAGAGCTTTAGACTTTGCCGGTAATAAGTCTTTCTTAGCTTTTTCAGCATTTTCTAAAATATTTTGTGGAATTTCCATATTTTCGTCGATAAAACGTAAAAGACTCTTAAAATCAAATCAAATCAAATCATATATTACATGCTAATACATTAGAATAGTTTGCACATGTCAAAATAAATTTAGGAATAAATCTATAAAACAAATACATACTTAAAAACACGAACATTAAAATCTTATCACACATTTAAATTTAGCATTTACTATTATCTAAAGATTACCTACATTTTGGTTTAAATTTTCAAATTTCGTTTATACATACATACATCACAAATTCACTGGAATAACATACTTGCTTATTTGAAATGCTTATTATGAAACAATAAAAAAATACAAAAATCTATTTATAGAGAGACAAGTACAGTTTTCAAAAACCTACAGTGAGGTACAAAATACAAAAAAACAAGGCAAGTGAGGGCAGTGAGGCATAGCAAGAAACAACAAACAAAATATGAAATACCAACAGGACAAAATACTTGTTAAAATTATAGGCATTTCCACAATAAAACACTCTAAAATTTCACAATATTGGCTTGAATAATAGTCATGTAAGAAAAAACACACTAAGTTTTCGATTTTCACTATATTATGTATTATCAAAACATGACAGCTGTTTCGGTACACCGTACCTTCTTCGGATGATGAGTACTTAATACTAGTATAAAAATGGTTTACATGAAAGACAGGTAAATTAAAGGTATTATTGATATAATTACGGGAAAATACAACACAATTTACAAATTTAATAATGGCGACCTGTTTAAATCTAATTGATCGTTTAACAATAGATTGGAATTCTTAAGTTTGTTAATCTCCAGGGATTCTAAAAGGTTCAATTTACGGCCCTTATTCTCTACATGCAAAATGGTAAAAGTATTATTTAAAGTATGTTGCTCTTCCAACAAATGGTTTGCATAATTAGAATCGTGTTTGTTATTTAAAAAACTTCTTTTATGTTCATTTATTCGTTTTTTGAAGGGTCTACCTGTTTGACCTATATACACTTTGTCACAAGAGCCACATTTTAATCTATAAACACCTGACTTATCCTGTTTTTTAACTTTACTTTTATTGTTTTTAATGAATTTACCTAACTTATTACTAGTTTTAAATGCTAATTTCGAACCACGCTTTCTTAGATATTTAGAAATCACTTCGGTTGGTTTTCCAATATATGTAAGAGTATGAAAATTATTGTTATCTTTGAGTGGAATATATGGATATACCATATTAATTGCTTTTTTATATTGCTTATTTTTGACGATAGTGTCTATTAAACTTGTTTGAAAACCATTATTTACCGCAATTTGTTTTATAATGTTCAATTCTTTATTAAAATTATCTGAGGATAAAGGAATATTTAGTAACCTATGTATGTAGCTATTGTATGCGGCTAGTTTATGTGAATAAGGGTGGGTAGAATTATTGTGTATTGTAATATCGGTGTGTGACGGTTTATGAAAAATACTAAAGTCCAGTTTATTATTAATTCTAGTTATCGTTAGATCAAGGAAATTTATTGAATTATTTTTCTCTGTTTCTAAAGTAAATTCGATCCGGTCATGTAAATTATTTATAAAATTGGAGAAAATATTTAATTGTCTCACATTCCCAGTAAAACAAGCAAATATATCGTCGACATATCTAAACCAAAATAAAAAGTTTTTGCTTAATTTATGATTGTGAATTTTGGATTCTAAATTATCCATAAATAATTCTGCCAATAATGGGCTTAGGGGGTTACCCATGATTAAGCCTTCTTTTGCCATATAAATGTTGTCGTTAAATTCAAAATAATTTTGGTCTAGACAAACAACTAAAGTGTTGATTATATCCTGTTTTACTATAATGTTCGTCCTATTTTCTGTTAATTTGTTATCTATAATGTCGATAACTTCTATGGGTGGGATACTAGGAAAAAGATTTTTTCCATCAAAAGATAATAATATTGCATTATTTGGGATATTTAAATCTTTGATGTTTTGAACTAATTCGTAAGAGTTTTTTATGCTATATTTCGCGGTAAATTTGCAGTGTGTGCTAATGATATCTATCATTTTATTAGATATTTTAACAGAGGGAGCAGTTGTGTGTAGTTTCTTTCACAACTGCTCCCTCTGTTAAAATATCTAATAAAATGATAGATATCATTAGCACACACTGCAAATTTACCGCGAAATATAGCATAAAAAACTCTTACGAATTAGTTCAAAACATCAAAGATTTAAATATCCCAAATAATGCAATATTATTATCTTTTGATGGAAAAAATCTTTTTCCTAGTATCCCACCCATAGAAGTTATCGACATTATAGATAACAAATTAACAGAAAATAGGACGAACATTATAGTAAAACAGGATATAATCAACACTTTAGTTGTTTGTCTAGACCAAAATTATTTTGAATTTAACGACAACATTTATATGGCAAAAGAAGGCTTAATCATGGGTAACCCCCTAAGCCCATTATTGGCAGAATTATTTATGGATAATTTAGAATCCAAAATTCACAATCATAAATTAAGCAAAAACTTTTTATTTTGGTTTAGATATGTCGACGATATATTTGCTTGTTTTACTGGGAATGTGAGACAATTAAATATTTTCTCCAATTTTATAAATAATTTACATGACCGGATCGAATTTACTTTAGAAACAGAGAAAAATAATTCAATAAATTTCCTTGATCTAACGATAACTAGAATTAATAATAAACTGGACTTTAGTATTTTTCATAAACCGTCACACACCGATATTACAATACACAATAATTCTACCCACCCTTATTCACATAAACTAGCCGCATACAATAGCTACATACATAGGTTACTAAATATTCCTTTATCCTCAGATAATTTTAATAAAGAATTGAACATTATAAAACAAATTGCGGTAAATAATGGTTTTCAAACAAGTTTAATAGACACTATCGTCAAAAATAAGCAATATAAAAAAGCAATTAATATGGTATATCCATATATTCCACTCAAAGATAACAATAATTTTCATACTCTTACATATATTGGAAAACCAACCGAAGTGATTTCTAAATATCTAAGAAAGCGTGGTTCGAAATTAGCATTTAAAACTAGTAATAAGTTAGGTAAATTCATTAAAAACAATAAAAGTAAAGTTAAAAAACAGGATAAGTCAGGTGTTTATAGATTAAAATGTGGCTCTTGTGACAAAGTGTATATAGGTCAAACAGGTAGACCCTTCAAAAAACGAATAAATGAACATAAAAGAAGTTTTTTAAATAACAAACACGATTCTAATTATGCAAACCATTTGTTGGAAGAGCAACATACTTTAAATAATACTTTTACCATTTTGCATGTAGAGAATAAGGGCCGTAAATTGAACCTTTTAGAATCCCTGGAGATTAACAAACTTAAGAATTCCAATCTATTGTTAAACGATCAATTAGATTTAAACAGGTCGCCATTATTAAATTTGTAAATTGTGTTGTATTTTCCCGTAATTATATCAATAATACCTTTAATTTACCTGTCTTTCATGTAAACCATTTTTATACTAGTATTAAGTACTCATCATCCGAAGAAGGTACGGTGTACCGAAACAGCTGTCATGTTTTGATAATACATAATATAGTGAAAATCGAAAACTTAGTGTGTTTTTTCTTACATGTTTAACATGGATTTTCATCAAGTAAAGGCCTCGACAATCATGTTGAATAATAGTACCTACTATAAATTAACATTCAGGTTTAAAATTGAAAATCTACAAATTCTTGGAAGCCAAAAAAAGCATTGTCCACAAGCAGTTTTTTTACTTTAAGTTTAAAATTAATAAGTGGTAACTCCCTATATTCTTGTGGAAGGTTATTAAAAAATTTTATAGCATAATATCCCGGGCCATCCTGACACCTCTTCAGTCTGAAATAAGCAGGAACTAGACTGTTTTTATTCCTGGTGTTATGGCTGTGAACCTCAACGTGCCTGTCGTGCTCATCTTCCCGTTCTTTTAAGTATAGCAAGTTCTCAAAGATATAAGCTGCTGGAATAATAAACAACCCTTAGCAACCGTCAAACTTATTCTATGACAACCGATCAAAGCTCACTAAATACTAAAAATTGGCGAGAGGAGTTAAAAAAAATGCAGGAGTTTAACTATTTATATTTTAAAATTAACGAAAAATAAAGTATTGTATACACCACACCTCGGGCTAGTTGCTTTCGCCTTCCGGGCATTATAGTCTACTTAACGCTCTTGGTACATAAATAACTATTAGCAGTGCTTAAAGAGTAGAAAAGAACAAAGGCAGTTCAGATGTCAGACTCGCCTAGATGTAGTATATCCTGCCATGCCAAAGTCTGATCAACTTGCTCTGCATGAAACTCGCACAGACATAGGTGATACCAGCCTAATGTGCAAAACACAAAAATACAAAATATTACCACTTTCACAGCAGAATGTGGATAATTTTCAGATTACAAGTGGGCAGGAATCGGAAAGATTACATATAAGATAAGTGGCACACATTGCCGCGGAATGGCGTTAAAGATTTTCAACATGGTCGCAAATTACCTCTTGCGGTCGCTGCCGTTCTGGTTAATCTCCGAAATGAGAGAATTTCGGTACCATATTATTATTGCAGGACGTCATTTGAACAGCCGTTAATAATATCCCATAAATTAGTCGTATCTTGATTTGCCGTGATAAAACGACACACACACAACCACATAATTGTAATGAATTATATTGGCGTACTCGAATTGAGGACGAACAATCCGGTTACGATTGGGTTAGATTTTTTACCTAAATTTTGGTTGTCCCGAATTTTATGTCGGTGAGAAAAGGCAAAAGAATAGCAATACATGCAGGTTCAAAAAAATGAATTTGGTCCGAACTATCTGTTGCTCTCAGCTAAAAACATAGCAGATTATTCTCTAGATTACCACCAAGACAGTGACGCACAAATATTATACAATTGAAATTCTGGAACTTTATTACTTTTCCAGATATATTATTGTAATTTCTTCAATACAAATACAATAATTATTGTATGAGACGTTATTATAAATTTAGTCAATACAATTACATTGTAATTGTAATTGTATTGACTAAATTAAAATTTGCCCAACTCTGGTATAAAGTATACAGCGTGAGCAAAAAGAATGGAACACCCCCAATATTTCCATAACCATGCATATTTTCGAAAAACGTTCGGACCCATCGATTTTACTTATTATTTTTACAAATTTTGAGAATTTTTAGTATTATACGGGATTGCTCAAGAAACCGGGGCACACGTCAACTTTAATTTTTTAAATGAAATACCCCAAATTTTATTCAATTTTTGAATTCTACTTAAAATTCTGAATATTTTTATGTAACATACTCTATTTCAATATTCAGCTGTTTTCGATTTATCACAATCTAAACAATAATGATGGCAATTTTCATGAAATTAATGAATAGGGAAGAAAATACGGAAACTTATTACCTTTATTGTAGTAACAAGCACATTATTGTACTTTTTCGCCACTGTCATTTTATTTTAAGTGGCAGTATTGCCAAAAAAGGTTACGTTATATTGTTAGAACGACACGTTTTAAGTAAAATGCACTTAAGTGAAAGAGAGCGCATAGAAATCCTCATGATGGTTGGTGGCGATAGAAAGAGATCTACATTTGAAGTATGTAAACTTTTTAATAATGTTCATCTAGAGCGAACGCCGATATCAAGGTCTGCAGTAAGTAACTTTTAAAATTTACAGAAACTGGATCTGTGTGCAATAAACTAAAAAGTGGCCGTTCCAACATTTGTGATGAAAGTAGATTAAATGCTTTACTGTCGTATCAAGACGATCCCCATTCCAGCACTCGTCAAGTGGGTCGGATTCAAAATATTGGTTATAAATCTGTGCAAAATATTCTTCATAAGGAAAAATATCATCCTTACAAAATTTGTCTTTTCCACGAACTAAATGGGGACGATTTCGATCAATGCCTTCAGTTTTGCGAGAATATGCAAATCATATGCAATAATGACGGAAATTTCGCGCAGAATATTTTATTTACTGATGAGACTACATTCTGCCTTAATGGAACAGTCAACCGATATGGGTATTGGTCGACAGCGAATCCTCACTGGATGCAAGAGGCCCATACACAGCACCCACAGAAGCTAAACGTATGGGCCGGAATTTTACGTAACCGAATATTGGGACCTTTCTTTTTCGAAGAAACGTTAAACGGAGAGAGGTTTTTGGAGATTTTACAGTTTAAATTAGTTCCTGCTGTAGCTGGCCTATATCCAGATCACGATGAACAAGATAGTCATGAAATAATCATTTGGCTACAACAAGGCGGTGCACCGCTCATTACGCCGCACGGGTACGAGAGTACCTAAACGAGGTTTTCCAACATAGATGGATGGGTGGAAGGGGAACACCCCAGATTTCTTTTTATGGGGATATTTAAAAGAAAGAGTGTACAAGAACAAGCCATCGGATTTAGAGACATTAAAACTGATAATACAACATGAAATTCGACAAATTCCTGAACAGGTTATTGGGAACGTTCGAACCGAATTTGTTTTACGTTTAGGACACTGATAAATTGTCAATGGCCATCAATTTGAACATTTAATTAAGTACCCTACTTTTTATAATCAGATTTAAAAGCTGTTGTTTTTACCTAATAAACTTACCACTTAAATTTTATTATTGGTTAGATTGTAATATAGCGAAAACAGCTAAATATTGAAATAGGGTATGTTACATGAAAAATATTCAGAATTTTAAGTAGAATTCAAAAATCGAAAAAAAATTGGGGTATTTTATTTAAAAAATTAAAGTTGACGTTTGTCCCGACTTCTTGAGCAATCCTGTAAAATACTAAAAATTCTCAAAATTTGTAAAGATGATAAATAAAATCGACGGGTCCGAGGGTTTTTCAAAAATATACATGGTTATGAAAATATTGGGGGTGTTCCATTCTTTTTGCCCACGCTGTATACCTGAGCACATCATCAATCACATTATTAAATTCAATTTAATTTACCGCCATCGGTTTAAAATTAAATAAACGTGCATTGAAAACATGTGACGTGCCTATTAGTTTAATTAAGCTTAATTGACATTTGACCTTCGTGCCATAAAGTCCCCTTAAGACAACAATGACCGATACTTGACTCGAATAAAGTAGTCGGTCCTGTTTTTCTTAATTAATGTGAGAAATTTCAATTGAATAGGACCATACGGATAGGATGGCAGGACCTATAAATCTAAATCTACCATACTACGATGATTTATGGTTGCCCGTGTTGTTTTCAGATGCATATCAATCAAGCTGGTCGAGAAAACCTATTGTATTGTAGGAAGAATTGGTCGGGGTGCCCGACGAAACGGTTTCGATACTTTTGCCGCGAGGTGCCTTGGTTAATCCATAAAAATTTTATTGATTCAGTTTGTTATATTGAAGAAAGTAAATTTTAGTATTATTATTTTTTTCTTGAAACGTCATATAAGTGATAACTTATGTGACGTTTCTCAATGACATTAAATGTCATTTATATGACTAGGAGTATAAGTACTTATATTTCTAGGCGTATAAATACATTATAGTAAACTCCATTCCACAATAATTCGTTCATATCTCGACCGCAATAAAATTTAAATGACAACCCTCAGTCGTAATCCCAACCATAAATAAGTTGCCTGACAAATATCTATTGTGTAGGCACCGGACCTTTTGAAAGGGTACAGGTCCTGATTACCTACTAATTTCAATAGTTAAGGTTAGCTATTTTCAACAAAACAACAAATATAAAATAATAGGTAAGTATCTTTATCTTAATCATGTAATTAAATAGCTATTAATATTTATACAAAAATACTAATCTACTAAATAACCAAATACTATGAGCCGAGTATTTTCTCGTTTAGAATTACATTGTGGGACGTAGAGGCGACCTCAGCAGGTAAAAAAAATAATTACAATTGTGTATCATCTGCAAACTGGTGTCATAATTATTAAAAAATCTGGAGAAATTAGAAGTATAAATTGAAAATAAAAAGATCGCAAGATGCTGCCGTGAGCCACACCCCTGCCAGTAAATTGTGAAGAGCTATTATTGATTATTACACGCTGGGATCTAATATATTTCAAAAAATTGTAATGCTACATTACCCAGACCAAGAAATTTCAGCATATCATGCCCAATTTTATAATTGAGAAGAATAAGGCAACTACAGTTATTGTTATCCCAATCTCTTAAAAGACATTCAGATATATATGTTTAATAAGGCCGTGGTTGTACTGTGGTTTTTACGGAACCCTGAACCTGTAGATGTGTATATTTTCCAATTCCGGTCAACTTTGAACATACCTCCACTGTAAAATCGACGCTTTTTGCAATATTCTGGTGTTTAAAATTAATTTTTCGTTGATAGATAATGCACATAGTGGCTAGTTGCAGTTTCGGGTAATAAAAATCAACCCCCATCACTGTACATTACGTTTACAATAGCCTAAGTCTAAGGAGCTCTATCTTATCCTAACAGAAAACCCTGAAACAGACAATTACTTGGTAACATTACGTCGCCTTTATAAAAAAAAAACCCCAACCTAATCTGTTCCTTTACAAGACAAACACCTTGATAAAATCTCGCCCTAAGAGGACACATGTCATTTTTTGATGTATTACAAGAATAGGGGTGATTTTATATATAAACCCCTACAACATTCCTATCAAAGAAGCGAGATCTCTGCAGATGCGCCTTAATTTTTTAATCGTCTATTGAAAATGGTCGTTCCTTGACAAGTTTAAGAAAGATTATGAGTTTTGACGAGGTGGATTAAATGTGATCATTCACCATATCTAATCCAATAAAGCGATTTACGTGCAGTTTTATAGTAAATTGATTTATGATGTTCACGAAAACTACATATCCAAGGTACCATCACAACCAAGTATTTTTTTGAACAGGAAGATTAAAGAATGACTTCCTACACAAATGATTCAGTGATTCTTAAAACTATTTGTTTACACAAGCCGCGCCATCAAGCATTTAGCAGACCTTGATGGTCTCTTTGAAGTACCATCTTTTGATATAAAAAGGAGTTTTGGGTGGTCAGTGCTAGTAAGAGAGAAAATCGAAATAAAATTAACATTCGTATTAGCGCATAGTATGCACACATAAAAATGAACTCTTGTTTCAAAGAAATAATTGATGTCTGAAATATTTATTCACTTAGAGACACTTGAGATGTTAAATAAAGAGAATTTATTTACTTTAAAGAAACAATAATTGATTGTTGTAAATTTTTAATATGATTAAATAGTATATATTACAGCCTGTTCATTATAGCTTATATCGATAAAAGAGGGTTAAAAGTCACATTTTAACAAAACGCCACGCAATGTTTCTAAAGATTGGTACTTATAATCAGGGTAACCTCGCAACTTATCACGAACCAGTTCTAAAGCTGGCACTATATTATCCTCGTAAAAATATGGAATGACCGGTTACAGTCCCCAAATTAATTACGTTCTAAATTCTTATAAAACCCAAGTTGTGTTAATTCATTACAAGTACATTCTTTTACAAAGCGCATTTTCAGTTTTTCCCGGATTTTCTTTTTTTAAACACGCATAAATATTTAAAGTAATGCGTTGACATTGAACATGTAAATCTTTGTTTTTTAATTCCGGACTTATTTCGCTTTCGATAGCGGACTCTGGCACCGAGTCATGATATTCCTGCGATAATTTACCTTGACCTTCTGTTTCAAATTGTCGCTGAAAAGTCATACTGATGTAATAAAATCTAGGTACCAAGTAAAAACTTACTTGTCTAAAATCACACAATTATAACAGAAAATGAAATATGTAAATTACAGTAAATCGTTTCAACCAGTCGCGCCGCGGTCCGATTCCTAATATCGCATACCTCAAACACCAACTGATTTTAAAGCTGATAAGGGATCACCCAATTGGCAGAACCTATAACTATTTGCTGTTCTTGTCTACAGCATGTAAATACAAATTTGTATTGCTCTATTAATTTTCCTATTAGGAAGAAATAGTTCGCATTTTAAATTGCCAGTAGGCCTCAACGGTCTATCGCCAGGGTGTTGCCAGCTCTACAAAGTTTTCGTAAGTGTAGGAGGAACATAAGGGTTTGTTATTGTTTATTTTTTTTTGTTTAACAACAGTGAAATTCCTTTTCTTTCTTTGATTTAAATTATTTTTGTGAAAATAATAGTTCTGAAGTACTAAAAAAGCTATTATAATATTCATGAATGGCTTGTTCCTTCTGTCTTTGACATTAAAAATGTCTTGGTTCAAAGTAAATTTGCAAACAAGCTTTCACAGAGAGTTACTGACTATCAATTAAATACTGGTATAAAAGAATACTTTTAATAATGAAAACTTAAAGAATTTTTAAAAGAAGATCTTACAATCCCGATTATGATGCCGGTTTGAAGATGATGGTAGTTGGTAGTTTTTAGGTTTTCAGTTAAGAATCACTTACAACCTTCTGTCATATTGTACAATGGACCATTTTTCCATATGTTGCTGTTAATATCTCAAAACATGAAAAATTTCACATACGACCTTATGTTATTATGATAGCGATTTATAAACCAGCAATGATAAAACTTATAATTTAAACAATGATCCTTACTTAAATATTTGACTAATATAATTGTTTGAGTTGAAATGTTGTTATTGACACTGGTAATGTTTTTAGTTCCAGCACCTCTTGGTTTTATCATCATACCTATAGCAATTCGTAAAAATTCACATGTGATGTTCACTTAAAATGGTTTTGTGAATCTCGTAAAAGAACTTTTAAAATATTGTTTTCATTTTGCTCCCTACTAAATAAAAGTTTTTGCAATAAGTCATACAAAAAAGGTATGTACCAATGAATCCCGGTCGAAGCTTTTTCATGTCATCAAACTGACTTTGGAAAAAGTATAAGTATATTTATTTTATACAAAGCAAAATATAATATACCCAGTACATTTAGATTGTTGATCGTTTTTGTGTATGTATACACAATAAAAAAAAAAACGTAATATGTTACTACCCAATACATGTCGGGATAGTAATTCCCGTCATACCAGGAAGTTTATAATCTAACATATTAAACTTCCTTGCCTCCATATCGCAGAACCAGTTGTTACTTTCACTCTAAAAAATCGCTATATTTGGTTCTGCAAAAACTCTTTAATATTGACTGAAGTTTTCCATGAAGTACCACCTTTTGATATAATATTGACTTAAGACCTCCATTTTGTTCCCCACTCGACAATTAAAGCTACATTGTGGCCAGTGATGTGTATCGCCACTCAATTGAGCGCTGGTTAAACAACAAAAGTCCATCTTCGGTTGTTTGCGGACTTTACAGAATTCATGTTATAAATAAATATTAAATCCCTGCAAGAATTTGCGAAATGCTGCATCGTTAATTGAAGTAAATATAATAAAGTAAATATTGTTAATCTGAGTTTGGTTCGTAATAATTACTTTCTTTACAAGCTTGTGGATTTAATATCTAAGTTCAGCAGCTTTACAATAATGGCCAATAATAGTAATAAATACAGAGTCGAATTAAATTCACTCTAATATGACAGGTGTATTATGACTGTGACTTCCAGTCTTGAGATGATTCAAACTGGAAATCCACATGGCTTAATGTTGAACGAGACATAGTTAAAATTACAGTACATAAACAATGAGTGGACACCATAGCAGTATCTTTTTTAAAATATTTACAATAACGAGATGTTTCTAAATTATAACGAACCATGAAACATTTCTATACACACTTTTCATATACAAAACAACATACCAGTTTTATTAGTTAGACATTTTCATCATAAAGGGAAAAACTGATGAACTATCGTCTGTCCTAAGTTGGTAACAACTGGCTGGACGGTTTTTCTCAATTAAACAGTCTAATTCCCACATTTTCTGATCGGAGTTTTAGACTGTTCACCTCCTCCCCCCTTATAGGTAGCCACATTTGGCTTCCATTGCAATGGTGTTGCTTGCCGCCTATCCCCCCCCCAATCCTCCCTCAACCCAGGTACTCGCATTTGGCTCTTATTGCACCTCCTATGGTAAAGTGTATTCTTGGGAGATAAATAAATTAAGTTTTATTGAAGAACTTCGGTCATCTATCTGTAAAGCCTGTCCAGAGATATAATAAAGTTACACTTTGCCTTTGAATGGGATTATCCAAGGGTGCACATAAACAAACAATGAATGAATGAATAAATGCAGGTAAATTATGGTCCGTACTTAAAAATGTCTTGAAGTAAACTGCAAATCCGGAAGACGTAATTTCATTATTAAAGTAATAGTTTGGTGATTTTAAACCGATTTTTACCTGATTCAAAATGAGAGGGTTAATCCCATAAAACAAATTAGGTTCTAAAGACTGTATATATAGCCACTCTAGTTAGTTTTAAGCTTAGTAATTATTCTTACTTCGTGTGTAATACAGCGTTTGTTTAATCGTGTGTGAGTCAAGGAAAATATGTGCGAGCCCAATGTACCTCAGGAGATAACCACGTCGAAAAGCAGAAAACACTTTTCTGTGGAAACTAAGGAAGTTATTAACAATGTTTATTCAACTCTCATTGAACGTGCGGTCAGCAAGCAAGTAGCGTTAGAAGAAACGGCCACATTAACAAAAATTCCAACAACAACTGTATGGAAAATTGTGAATAATTCCATTTTAGCGAGGAAAAAAAGAACCGATACTGGCATTTACTCGAAGGTAGTTGGAAGTGATCAAGATATAATACGGCGTAAAATTTACAAGTTATACGAGGAACAAAGCGTGCCTACATTAGATAATTTAATTAAGAGGCTTGAAAAAGATTAAATCGGCGTTAAATGTGGCAAAACAACGTTATGGAAGTGTATCCAACACATCGGTTTTAGATTTAAAAAAATTACAAAAGACAAGTTTTAACGGAATCCAGTAGAATTCGGGAATGGCGATCCGAATATCTACAAAAAATTAGGATTTACAGAGATCAGCAAAGACCGATTATTTACTTGGATAAAACCTGGTTCGACACATATGATACCCCGGAAAAGGGTTGGGTTGACTCAAGCGGCAAGTGTAAAACAAGCGCGCCATCAAAAAGAGGTAAACGAATTGCGATTTTGCATGCTGGATCTAAAGACGGATGGATTCCAAATGGACTTTCTGTCTGCAAAAAACATTAAAGATTCTTCTCTGGATTACCATAAAGACACCACTGCTGATTTATTTGAAGATTGGTTTAAAAACAAGCTAATTCCAAATATACCTTCGAATAGCGTAATTGTAATGGACAATGCAAGCTACCATAGTAGGCAGTTGACCAAGACTGCTTCTTCAAATGACACAAAATCAACAATCCAAAACTACATGTATGATAATGACATTTATTTTCAGGAAGATTACACCAAAAGGCAATTAATTGAGGTTTTACAAAGTTTAAAACTACAAAAGGAATACTTCTGTGATAATTATGCAAAAAATCTAGGGCATACGCAGTTTTAAGGCTTTCACCATACCATTGTATATTTAAACCCATCGAACATGTTTGGCAGCAGCTGAAATCTGCCATTCGTCGTAACAATATTTGCCATACTATTAACTCCAGTGTACTTAAGCTTATAGAAACTAAAGTCTTTAACATCCCTTCACAAAGTTGGGCAAATTGTAGAAAAATCCTATGTCCATATTAACAATATAGCACAAATATTAATTAGAACAGATGATGATAGCGATAGTGATATTGATATGTTAAGTGAATATATATTATAAGTACCGAATAATTTGTATATTTTTGTAATCATAAATATAATTTTTAATAATAAAATAACTTGTAATTTCACATTTAAACATAAATAAAATATTATTTAATGTCTTACTTATTTTTATTACAAACCATGATTAAATTCCAAGTAAAATACAAACATGTTCGGCCATATTTCAATTTCACAGCTGGCAAGGGTCATTCCTAATAGGGATCAGTTAGTCACTTTCTTATATCTCTAAACAGACTTTATCTGCTACCCCCAAACGACGGTACGTTAAAATCACAGTGCACAAACAATTAGTGTTCACCGACAGTCTTTCAGATTTTCAGAGCCGTAATTTTTTCAAAAACAATTCGAATTAAATAGAGAGCTGGCATTTTTACAGCAGTTCTATGTTTATTTCATTTTACATGTAAATTGCACCCCCACGCTTATGTTAACTGTCAACATAATTCTTTTCAAATGACATTACGACTTAATAAGTTGAAAAGCGTATCTAATAATGTAACCAAGGGTCAAACTTCAACCCGACAACTTTATGTATCGGTTCTTTAACATATACCCACACATTTCCAATAAAAACAATAGCACCGACACATATGTGCTCCATACGCGTCACGATAAATATTCCATTCTGTCTAGTCTTTGGTAGACAAGTAAAAACCCAACTGCAAACAGAGTACCACAAGCGGTGTCCTTTAGCGTTGCGCCTTTAATTCCTTTTCGACTCCTCCACATCTCGGGTTTATGGGTTCACCACTCCCCACTGGCTTCTCTATTTTTAATTGTTTTTTTTTATCGAAGTATGTTTTATGGAGGAATGGTGGATTTCTATCTTATAGTTATACAGGGTGTCCCAGAATATGTGGGCAATCTATTGGATTGGCATAGACTACACTTTTTAAAAAGCCCCACAAAAAAAATCTAATGGATTTAAGTCAGGTGATCGAGGAGGACAAGCCACTGGTCCTCTTCTTCCTATCCATCGATTCTCGAAGTTTCTGTTTAGGTGTTCTCGAACTACTAGACTACAATATTGAGGGGGGCATCATGCATGAACCACATATCACGTCGTATTGGCGAAGGTAGATCTTCTAAATGTTCTGGCAAAATGTTTTGAAGACATTTCAAATAAAGTTCTCCAGTTATCCTTCTCGGCAATACAAATGGCCCAGCCCGAAGATTCCGGCCCACACGTTGATGGGTTCAAATTGATGCTGATGATGCGTTACAATAGAAGCATGGGGATTTCCCTCTGCCATTAATGCAAATTATGGGAGTTTATGATGTTGTGTTTAGAAAATCCGGCTTCGTTCGTAAAGAGAACTGAACCAATGAAACTTGCATCGTTTCTGCGCCGATCTAAAACTTCTTCCTTCGCAGAAAGTCTTCAGGAAGAAGCACATGGACTTTTTGAAGATGGTACGGATGCAACTGTTGCTTTCTAAGGGTTCTAGAGACTGTCGATTTTGGGCAATCAAACTCGACAGCCAATTTTCGGACACTTGTAGAAGGATCTGCTTCTACGGCATTTAGGATGTTTTCTTCAACGCCCTCACCGCGATGGACTTAATTTCCACAGTTGTGGCTGGCTTTGTTGAACTTTCCTAATATTATGTACGATCTCTATCATTCGATAAGTACAAGTAAAAAATAAAACATCGTAGTTTTATCTGTCTCTCTCAAACGACGATGCACTCTTTCAAAGGATTTCCTATCAGGAATTCTTCTATTTGGAAATCGCTCTGGCTTCTAAGGCTTATAAGGTATACTTAAAAATCTTTTACCCCAGTATGGTACATGTGACTTGTCTTTTACATAGAATAAACCGAGTCGCAGAAACCATCAGAACTGAATATCCTTTATAGTAAATAAATTAATTTCAAATGTTAAAAAAGTGTTTCTAAGTCTGAAAGCACCAGTGCAGATGTATAAGGAGAGATTACCAGGAGTTAGTTTACCTCCAGAACCTGTAATTACCCCGTGTGGAACATGGATTAAGGCCGCAATATTCTACGCAGAACATTTTAAAGCCATTAAAGAACTAATTTTGGATTTAGATGACAATTCGCAGTGAAGTTGTGTCTTGGCCTTATACTTTACTACCTAAGTTGCAGTATTTCCCGATTACATCAGTAGATGTTGAAGGAAGCTTCTCTTTGTATAAACATGTTTTTACTGATAGAAGACATTCCTTTTTAGTTGAAAATTTGAAAAATATTTAGTAATAAATGCCTTTTATACAATTTCAGGTTAAAAAATTGTTTACTTTTATTTTTCTTTGTTTTTTTTTGCATTTTTTTTTAAATAAACATCTTTTCTAGAACCCAGTGTGTTTCTTTGCCCTATTTTACTATAATAAATTAAGAAATATTGCATACCAGTATGCATATTTGGTCAAAAAAATGCATATAACTGCATATTTTAAAGGCAAGCAAGGCATATACACTGCGTCCATAAAGTCTTGCACAAATTCATTTAAAATTCAGGGGCTTACTTTTTTTAAAAACGCTCGGACACGTCAATTAGTACTTTTGTTTGCGCATTTTTTAACGTAAAATGTTTTATACAGGGTGTCGCACGTATGAGGTATGAGGTCATCAAGGATTTTTTTTAATGGAACGCCCTGTATATTATATCAATTTTGAATTCTATGATGAACACTTAACACCTCTGGAAATCACGGTTTCCGAAATATTGACGTTTGAAAATTTATTTTAAACACATTTATTGATGACCTCATACCTCATACGTGCGACACCCTGTAAAAAAACATTTTACGTTAAAAAATGCGCAAACAAAAGTACTAATTGACGTGTCCGAGCGTTTTTAAAAAGTAAATACCTGAATTTTAAATGAATTTGTGCAAGACTTTATGGACGTACTGTATACAGGGCTGCCCAGAAGTCCGGAATAAAATTAATATAGCCTTAACCTGTAACTTTTGGGGAAAATGCTCGGACACGTCAATTTAGTTTTATATATGCTCACATTTTGACGTTATTCGTTTGTTTTTTTATAGACATTTGTCAAAGATATGACGACATCGAAATTTTTTTTAAATGGAGACATACAGCTTGTGATACATCATTTGAAAGCTATTATCTCGTACAGTACGCTCATCACTTTTGGCGTGATTCTGTCAAGCTATTTCAAAATGGCGACTGTTAACAGTTTTAAAAAAATCCCTATTTTAATAAGCGGAAATAATAAATCATTGATGTTTTTTTTACCTGTTTCACGTTCTGACATTTTGTGACATTGTGACTTAACAATTGTTATGGTTTATTTGTTACTTATTTTGTCAAAAAAAAATAAAAATGTAACGAAGCAAAATAAAACATAATAAAAAGGTGGTTTCACGTAGTAAATGCTGGAAATGTCCTCCACCCTCTACTTGGCATGCTCCCAGACGATGGTAAAATCCGTCGACGGAATATCGAATGGCTTCAGCCGGTATGTTATGTGTCTCCAATCTAATTTTGTTTTCCAAATCTTCAATATTATTTGGCCTATTTTGGTAAACTTTTTCTTTTAAATATCCCCAGAGAAAATAGTCTAGAGGCGTTAAGTCTGGCGACCTCGGTGGCCATTTAATTGTACCACGTCGTCTAATCCAGCGACCTGGAAATATCTGATCTAAATATCTTCTTACATTGATACCAAAATGCGGGGGAGTACTGTCTTGCTGAAACCAAATTATTTTATTAGGTATATCTGGATCTACTTCGTTGGGAAAAATTACAGCTAGAGCAGGCCTCAACTCGAAGGTTAAGAAATCCAGGTACCGTTCAGCTGTGAGGTTTCCTTCCAAAAATAATGGCCCTAAAATTTGGTTATTAATGATACCTGCTCATACATTTACTTTCTGAGGCCGCTGAGTATGCGCTTTAAATATCTATCGTGGATTTTCTTGACTCCAGAAACGATAATTATGTCTGTTAACCACCCCGTTTAAATAGAAAGTAGCTTCATCCAAAAATAATATGTTCTGTGGAAACCTATTATTCTCGTTACACCGTCTCATCATTTCTTCGCAAAATTGCAAACGCGTATCATAGTCATCTTCTAAAAGCTCTTGGACAAGACATACTTTATAAGGGTGGTATTTTTCTGCTTTTAAAAATCTTCCAATAGTACCTCTAGATGTATCATGATTTTGAGCCGGCCAATGAAACTGTTGAAACATGCGGATTATCCTGCAGAGATAATGCAATATACAATTTTCCATCGTCGCTTAAAACACGTGGACGTTCATTCCTAGGCAAGTCCTTTACTGTACCATGTTCATCAAATTTGTGGAATATTTTACTATAACCATTATTGTTTAGAAAATTGTAAAATATTACTTCGGAAATACCTAAATAATTTTGCAAGTTCACAATGTCACAAAATGTCAGAAAGTGAAACAATGAAGATTTCTTACTTTGAAAGGGGAAAAAAAACATCAATGATTTATCATTTCCGCTTATTTAAAGAGGGATTTTTAAAAAATTTTTAACAGTCGCCATTTTGAAATAGCTTGACAGAATCGCGCCAAAATTTATGAGCGTACTGTACGAGATATTAGCTTTCAAAAATGATGTATCACAAGCTGTATGTTTCGATTTAAAAAAAGATCGACGTCGTCATATCTTTGACAAATGTCTATAAAAAAACAAACGAAAAACGTCAAAATGTAAGCATATATAAAACTTAATTGACGTGTCTGAGCATTTTCCCCAAAAGTTACAGGTTAAAACTATATTAATTTTATTCCGGACTTCTGGGCAGCCCTGTATACGCATATTTTGGTTCAATTTAAGTGCATATATTCCGCCCTTTAATAATTATTATATAAAGATACAAGAACCTACTTAGTTAATTGCAATGAATGAATAATTTTAATTAGAGGTAATTATAAATAAATGTAATTGCAGTTCTAAAATAATTGCTTAAGTTACAATTAGACCAATATTCAATCAAAAGTAAGTTAAAAGTATGGGTATAAATCATAGAAAAGATGTCCTTAGTACCTAATAAGAAAGTATTAATTAAATGAACAAAATCACTTCGTAAATGAGAGCCTTGCGTGCCAACCACCGACAAAAAACCTAATTGGCGTATCTAATTTATCCCTAACACGTCTAATTAACAATCGTAATTAAATTTTCTATTCGCAAAAGCAAACCCGCTTGAATGGGGCAGGAACAACTAATAATATACAATTATCTCACTTGCAGCCTCGCTGGCCATCTCAACTTAACCAATAAAATGTCTTACTTGTATTACGCGCAGTTACGCGTCGTTTATTAATAGTCTGCTTTAGCATTCTGCGGCGTTTGACGTAATTAATTTGTATGAGATGATGTAAATAATGCGGCAGTTTATGCGGTTCTACCATATAGTATGGGAAGATAAACTGACGACTTTGTTAAGAGCGGCAGACACGTGATCAAGATGTCAGAAGTGGGATAATTAAATATTTTATTAAATAAACAGCACTCGTTATTTATTAGGTAGCAGCAATGCACTTTTTATGCAGGGGTATTCTCGGTGGTTGAAGTGTTAGACGTTCATAGTATTTAAACGTAATTTTTATCCTTAAACATACGTCACTAAAGTTAAAAATCGAATGGATTAAAATCGGGCAATCTTGGAGGCCAATTGTGATAAGCAGGGTTGTCAATTTTCAAGAATGTCATTCCGGGGCACTTCGCCGCTGGCTGAGCCCGCAAAGTTGTGTTTCAACTTTTTCCGGCCATTTTCAGGTTGTCGCCCAAATAATAACTATTAATTAATAACTATTAAATTCATCATTGGAAGAACTGCTTTTTTTAACCATCCCATTTTTGACCCAGAAACACCTAAAACTAGTAAATCGAACCTCATATAGGTTTTTTTACTACACAGTAAAAAATATCCACCTGGTAAAAATAATTTCAGGAGTGGTAAAAAAAAGTAGTGTTAATGTTAACACCCGGATCAACATAATTTACCACATTTTTACACTCATATTGGACCAAAGTTGTTGTATTAAATTTGCCTATGAATTTAACTCTCTAAAAAGTTAATTTTGTTGAATGGGTGTTATATATTCCATTTTACACTCTATCAGGAAAATTAAACACAAAGACAATTAATAACACCATATTAGCGTGTAAATAAAACACATTGAGTGTAAAACTTATTCTTTAATCGTTTTTTTACACGGGCCCGGGTAAAAATACCTAAATCCGTGTTACCGAAAAGACAGGCGGCAACAAGTGGTGTGAAATTCTAGGAATTGACAGATGACGCCGACGCTACATGCATCTATCCTGGAAAAACCACGTAAATGGTGTGATAAACAAAATAGTTCCTATGTTGGGCTCTATTAGAAGATGTGCTCACCAACTCAATAAAAAATCTGGACAGCTTCTCTACAACAGTTTTATAGAGCCACATATGCGATACCTAATGCCCTGCTGGGGAAATACATGTACTAGACAGTTGGATCAGCTCCAAAGACTACAAAACAAAGCGATTAACGTGATATTCGGGATGAATTACTACACGCCCAGTGAGGAAATATATAAAAAAGTGACATACCTGAAAATAAAGCAATTGAAAGTATTAGAACTAACCAAACTAATACATGATATACAAAACAATAAACTTAAAACCAGTGTAAAACTACAAAATAACAGACAATTCTACACATACAACACAAGAACAAACCATGAATTAAGAAATTCATATGCTAGAACTAAAAAGGGACAACTCTAATGGAAATACCAAGAAACTGACGTGCAATATTAAGAACTGTATAAAGGAAAATAGAGTATAGACATTTAAGTGGCAGGATAAAGAAATATAAACTACATTTGTTTGCCTTTCGGAATAACTTTATTTGAATGTTATTAATTATACCATACAATTTGTAGGCCTCGGTGCCAGTTTTATTGTAAACTGTTTTGAGGTCAATAATAAATTATCTAAAAAAAAAAAAAAAATTCAACATTCAAGTCAGTCTGATTGTACTCTTTGAACGTGATATAGAATAATGTTATATTTAAATTAAAATATAGTAACAAAGCAATGTTCTGTAAAGTGCCAAATGAGAGTGCCTCTTGTGAGGATCTTGTTAAATTGGGTAAGCATATTAACAAAATTTAATAGAAGCCTTACTAATAAGTACGCCATTTTTAAGAAACTAAGTAGGTATTTAGATTGTTACAGTTTTCCCTTTAGCTTTTAAATTATTGTGATATAAGCTTATAATATAAATGTATTCCTTTTTTTATATAATAGGTACCTACCTAAATATTTTACTTCATAGATCTCTAAATAAATATACGATTAATATAATACTCGTCATTTTCATTCTTCTATATTGTTTCAAAGCATACTTATATTTAGTTGTTTAGTGTTCTAAGTATACATACCTATATTTATTATGTCATTTGTTTTGTTAAGCTTAACAACGAGGTATATGTTTAATTTACTAAATTGTAAACTATATAATAGGTGTGTCATTTTGTTTAACTAGTTTTAATAATAAGTATAAAAAAAAATCACAGGGTTTTCCAGTTCTGTTGTAACCATAATTTTCTTTACAAAGAAACGATGAATAATACTAGTGGCGTAGCTACCGCTGTATCAGCTGTATTAATGATACAAGGCCCACACTGGTCTGGGGGCCCACCAAGGCACCAAGCAGCAAAAATATTTTTGGTGTTTATCAGATATCAGATATTTAGTTTGGCTACTACTTTAAATAATTTTCTATGTCAGAGTACGGGCACGGGCGACTTTTATGCATCATAATCATTTAGTGCGTTACAAAAGAATTCTGAAGAAATAGCAAAGCAGTGGAAAGTGGCCCCAGTTTTCAAAAATAAAAGAAAAGTCAAACGTTATTTTGATGAAATGGCACAAGATGAAAGGGAAATGATTGACGATTCCACAATTTATTTTAAAATTAATATTTTTTACCAATGTTTGGATATATTCATATCACAGACCAAACAAAGGTTTCAAAGTTTATTTCAGATTAATGCTTCATTCGAAATTTTACAACCGAAAAATATAATTTCTCTTTCAGAAGAGATTCCGAAAAGCAGAGCACTAGAACTCGTAAATAAATACAGAACCGATTTAAGTGACGATTTTTTTAGCCAACTAATTTCTTTGAAACTCTGTCTTGGTACAGAAATTACAAAACTTGCAAGTATTAAAGAACTGACTGAATTAATTTTGATTAAATTCGATAGCTTAACTTCTAATCTCTCGGAAGTTATTACAGCTTGTTTGCTATTCTTTACATTACCTGTTACAGTAGCGACATGTGAAAGAAGCTTTTCAAAATTAAAATTAATAAAAAGCTATTTACGCAATTCAATGTCACAAAATAGGTTGACAGATTTAGCAATAATGTCCATAGAAAAGAATGAATTGCAAAACCTTAAATCATCCCCAAAAATGGACAAATTAATTAATGTTTTTGCCCAAAAAAAACTAGAAGGAGATCTTTATAATAGGAAATGTTATTATGTTATTATTCGAATTTATTGTTATGTTTTTATGTTTTTATTTATATTTTTGTTAAAAATCATGTTTATTTTATGCATATTTTATTTGTGTAAGTTTATACTTCTATTTTATGTTTACCTTTCATTAGAAATTATTATAAGCTATTCTGTTCAGTTTGTTTTAATTCTATTTTAACCGCTCATTCAATGCTAGCTACGCCACTGAATAATACTCAATATTTTCATTCATTTAACAAACCTTTTCCAAGCGATCTGAAGATTTATATATATTAGGGGCTACTACTTTCGGCTTCGATTAAGTCATTCAATCATGTATCGAACTAAGCAGAGGTTAATAATGTAAAACATCTTGAATGCATAATTGTTTACATTTTAATTATAAACGCCCGGTTAGTTTCATACGGGATTAAAAAACTTAAACAAAGTGGAAAGTATTCTAGCCCTGGGTAGATTATTTTATTATCACTATAGTAAACTCGCACTCAAATAAAATAAAATTTACACTATAAGAATATGATATTTACACTAATTAATCACAAATTACCATTAAAAAATGGTTTACTTACACCTCTCATTTTTATCATAAATTTTACACCCTAAAAGATTGGTTTACAATCTGTGAATTTAATTTACACTCGATAGTGTAGATGTACCTACCCATAAATAAGAAGAATTAACACTCATCAAAAAGTAAAAAAAAACATTCAAAAATATCCTTTTTACCAGATATACTGATTGGTTAATATACCCTATTGAATGTGGTTCTATACCGGGTGTTGCATCGTCGAGCGGGACATAGGAAATCCCATGTAATTTTAAATGGGGTCAATTATTGGCTTCCCTAATTATTTTAGAGTAAAATTCTATTTAGGTTTATTAAAGAGCACTAAAACCCACATTCAAAAGAATAACTTTAGATTTTTTTGATGAGCCCGTTTACGGGTTATCGCCGATTTCTTTTTAACTATTTCTTTTTTTTATGGCCCCGTATTTGCGGGCACCAGTCAAGGTAAAAGATGACTGTCAAATAAAGTTGTCATTTTGAAATGTGTGCTTTATTGTTATAAAAACTCGTACATCGAAAATATTAAAGGTGTATTTATGAGTACAAATTAATCTGAATAAAACTAAAATAAAGTATCCAATTACCAAGGTTAATTATGACATTTTACATGTTTCAATATTTTACTAAATAATAGGTAGCTACTATTAAATTGTTAGAACTTTAGGATTTAAGAAGATGTTCAAATATTCCTCAAAATGACAACTTTATTTGACAGTCATCTTTTACCTTGACTGGTGCCCGCAAATACGGGGCCATAAAAAGGAGAAATAGTTAAAAAGAAATCGGCGATAACCCGTAAACGGGCTCATCAAAAATATCTAAAGTTATTTTTTTGAATGTGGGTTTTAGTGCTCTTTAATAAACCTTAATAGAATTTTTCTCTAAAATAATGAGGGAAGCCAATAATTGACCCCATTTAAAATTACATGGGATTTCCTATGTCCCGCTCGACGATGCAACACCCGGTATGTACCACCATTGAGTGTTAAGTTTAACACCCAATTTTTTACTGTGTATAGTCAATCTATTAACAATTTACTCGCCTTTTACTCGGCCGGTATCGCGATGTTCGCACAACCTATAAATTTAAATTAATAACTCCGGCTGACTCTGTTGATAGGCCGGAATCTCTGTAACACACCGTCTCGAATTTGACGGATAGCTTAATTTTTCATTTTGGTACCTCATTACGAGGACATGTGTCCGTAATAACAGAGATGATCAGCTTCATAAAGTTGTTAATAATACTTGTGTGTACAGAATTTTTATTTAGGCCATTTGAAAATACTTTTCATTTTATACAGAGTAAGGATTGTAAAGTGTTATAAAGCAAAAACCGAAAAACGACAGGAAATATTTTATTCGAATTATAGGCTGCCAATAGGGAGGTTGAGTGACAAATTTTAAAAAAATTTTTAAATCAATCAGTCCAGCCCATACCCAAGAAAGGCAAGAAGACCTTGCCAAACAACTATCGTCCAGTCGCATTGCTTTAGGTTGCATCAAAAGTCAAGGAAAAGGCTATCAACGAAAAATTATTAAAGTACCTGGTAGGGTCCAACATTATTAGGGTCCGCCAGTATGGATTCCGAAAGTCTAGATCGACAGGAGACCTTCTCGCTTATGTTACTCATATTTGGAACAACGCAATAGAACATCATGGGGAGTCCCGGGCGGTAGCACTGGACATTTCCAAGGCTTATGACCAAGTATGGCATGAGGGGCTTATAACTTAAGTGAGAGCGTATACGGAATGCCGGTTCAATATTGTTTATGGCTGTCAAGCTTTCTATGAGGTATAAGGTTTTGTAAGGGTGCGCGAATTGAGTCTTCAAACAACGGCATGGCATAAAAGCAAAAACAATAGTTAAATATACATGACGACCTTGCACAGCAAAGGTGTTCGTTTGGAATTTCTCGAATCTTGTACGTTTTTATGTCTCGTAATGGACCAATGAATTTATAATTAATTGACTATTTCCTGTAGTTGGATATTCATACACACCATGCAATAAAGACACTTAATCCTTCCAAAACGAGACAGTTAAAAGACCGTATACAATTCGCGGGCATTTTATGACGAATTTACATTCAAACTATCACTTTTGTTTATTGACGATAAAATCGCCAACTAAATGGGATTTTCGCTCAAATAAGCTTATTATCGTCCTCTAATGCATTCAAGCCTCAGGTTCAACTATTACAAATATCAATACCTCGGACATTACTTATATAATGATAATAAAATAACAGTTGATGAGTAATTACTCAACTAGGAATAATAACACTTTATTTAATAACCCTTGAATTTTTTTCTAATTTGGCCATGGCATGGTATAGTTTTGAGCGCGGATTACTGTGCGGAAGGGCGCGGGTTCGATCTACGACCAGAAAATCTAAAGAAGCACTTCTCGGAAGGCAATGGCAACAAGCACTTGTAATATTCAATAAAGCAAATAAATTTTTGGAAATGTAAAGACTTTTACACACTTTTTTCCAGTTATTTATTAACACATATCACATAACATGTTTCACTACACGGTAGCTTCTTCAGATTATTGGGAGTTCCGGGCGGTAGCACTGGACATTTCCAACGCCTTTGACCGAGTAAGGCATGAGGGGCTCCTAACTAAAGTAAGAGCACTCTGCAGAAAATATACACGTTGATTAGAGATATTCGTAATAAGGAATTCACGACGTTTAATTTGATACCTAACTCCACTAAACGATCAGATCGACTATCAGAATCAGATGTTAATAACCACCCTTTTAGGGTTAATTGCGAATGGCAAACATAGTGTATTCTGACCTACCATGATCAAAATTCAATTTGTGAGATTTTCTACTAAATTGCGATGACATACCGTCGCCTCTTAGACTAATGTTAAAACTCACATTTCCTAAGGCCAAAAATATCTTCGTGGTGTCATAGACTTCCTTCTATGCGCCCAAAAAAGCTTAACAAACCGTCTTGTCACGACTAACAATGAGCCCACTAACAAAGATTAATGTTTTGGTCTTAAAATTATCACATATAGTTTTGAAAGTGGCAGCTAGACCACATATGTACCTACAATCAACTTTATAGGTAGGTAGATATAATGTTATTATGACAATTGAGATATAATAGGTTTATTTCGGTCGCACTGAAGACAAACGAAATATCTTTAAAATCACTTAAGATTAATAGTAATAAAGTTTATTTCTGCGATTTAAAAGTTACATACAGAAACAATAACCGAAGAAAACGTCAACATGTGCCTAAGATAATATTAACTATACTCTGTTGCTTAATGCCAGAGAGTAATAAAATGTAAATTTGCAATGCACACCCCGAATTGGTCCTAAATAAGGGTCACCCTAACTTGCATACAATAGAAGGACGAGTTTGGTGAATGAAATTAATGTAACAGCGGCGTTACTACACGTAGTATAAATATTAATATTTGTAAAAGAAATCTACTATGTACAATACAACAACCTAATTTTTAAATCTTAGTGATCATGTTCCGAGTAATCCGATGTACTATCGCCAAGAGAAAGAATAAGGGGCTTTACAGTGTTTTCTAGCATGTTATCAGCTTCCCACATTTTTTCTTCTATTTCAATCTCATGTTCGACGCACTTACTCCATTTTTCACAATCCACTGTCTTTATTCCCTCTTGCAAGAGGTTTCCAACGTCTCTTATTTTAAAAGTGGTGTTATGCCTTGCTACAAACCCTTTTACTTGCACCCGTGCCAATTCTGATTTAATTACTGCAATAAAATGAGTGCTAAGTGTGGTCGTAAATACCCTTAAATTGGAAAAGACATATTTGGAAAAATCCCCAGCAAAATCGCTATGTATTTAGGATTGCCAAATCTATCTTCCTTTACGGGGCACTGTCTTCGTCGCACTTCTGCTACTGCCCTAGCCGAGGCAGGAGCAACTAGGACTTAAAAGAGGCACAAAGATTGGAGAAGTATGGTGGCGGAGGGATATTTTTAGTTATTAATGGGTTGTATAGAAAAAATCTTATAAAATTCTTACTAAACTAAATTTTAAAATCTCTTGTTTCCGTGTGGGGATTCATTTCTTTTTTTGGAACATCCTGTGTGCATATTAGATGTTCGGCAAGTATGTTGTTCCACCTTGACATTTTTACAATAATTTATGTTTTCATCAAAACGGTTCACAGTGGATGTTTAAATTAAAAATGACTTGCAATGACTTGATGTATTTTCACATAGGTATGCTTAGTTCTTCTTATCCTTGGAGGTTAGTTTTTTTTTAATGGAAATATCATTAAGTGTATATTCACGCGGCGTAAACTTGAACGAAAACATTAGGCATTTTATTGCCCATATCAACCCATAAAACCAGGGTTGCATATTTTAACATTATGAAATTGTTGAATATTTAATAGCATTACTAACGGCATACGCGTATGTCCATGTGATAAAGCGCTATATAGAATGCGGCAATGTTGTAAATATTGTTATCTAGGAAAGCTTTTAGCAAAATCATGATTAATAGTTAATCAGCAAATAAAACAATTTCGAAAAGCTCAGGTCAGAATTAATTACGCTTTTTGTTTGTACAGTAGAGATTATTTAAAAAGACCGAGACCCCAATGAAGCGTGCAACAAAGAAGCGTGCAACAAAGAACGCAAATTCCTTGTTTTAATAGAAATCAAAAGCAAGAATCTGAAGATAAAGAAATGTCACTTTTAGAATTGAACCAGAATCTGACACATGAATTATCAGTGGCTTAACCTGAACATCCAGAATGTGTTCTTTTTGCCAATAATCCTTTATAATATTATTTGTATGGCAAACACAATCAGACCAGTTTTCGGGGGTAATTTGCAATGCCTCTTTCCAAACAACTAAGTCTGCCCAATCTATAAAGCCATCTTTGGTGCCAGCATGCAAAACTATACAGGGCTGCCCAGAAGTCCGGAATAAAATTAATATAGCTTTAACCTGTAACTTTTGGGGAAAATGCTCGGACACGTCAATTTAGTTTTATGTATGCTCTTATTTTGACGTTATTCGTTTGTTTTTTTTTATAGACATTTGTCAAAGATATGACGACATCGATCTTTTTTTTAAATGGAAACATACAGCTTGTGATACATTATTTCAAAGCTAATACCTCGTACAGTATGCTCATCAATTTTGGCGCGATTCTGTCAAACTATTTTAAAATGGCGACTGTTAAAAGTTTTAAAAAAATCCCTATTTAAATAAGCGGAAATGCTAAATCATTGATGTTTTTTTTACCTTTCAAGGTAAGAAATCTTCATCGTTTCACGTTCTGACATTTTGTGACATTGTGACTTAACAATAGTTATGGTTTATTTGTTATTTATTTTGTCAAAAAAAATAAAAATGTAACGAAGCAAAACAAAACAAAACAAAAAGGTGATTTAACGTGGCTGGAAATGTCCTCCACCCTCTACTTAGCATGCTCCCAGACGATGGTAAAATCCGCCGACGGAACTTCGAATGGCTTCAGCCGGTATGTTATGTGTCTTCAATCTACTTTTGTTTTTCAAATCTTCAATATTATTTGGCCTATTTAAGTAAAGTTTTTCTTTTAAATATCCCCAAAGAAAATAGTTTACAGGCGTTAAGTCTGGGGACCTTGGTGGCCATTCAATTGTACCACGTCGTTCAATCCAGCGAGCTGGAAATTTCTGATCTAAATATCTTCTCACATTGACAACAAAGCACCATCTTGCTGAAACCATATTGTTTCATTAGGTATATCTGGATCTACTTCGTTGGGAAAAATTACAGCTAGAGCAGGCCTCAACTCGAAGGTTAAGAAATCCAGGTACCGTTCAGCTGTGAGGTTTTCTTCCAAGAAGAATGGCCCTAAAATTCGGTTATTAATGATACCTGCCCATACATTTACTCTCTGAGGCCGCTGAGTATGCGCGTCAAATATTTATCGTGGATTTTCTTGACTCCAGAAACGATAATTATGTCTGTTAACCACCCTGTTTAAATAGAAAGTAGCTTTATTCGAAAATAATATGTTCTGTGGAAACCTATTATTCTCGTCACACCGTCTCATCATTTTTTCGCAAAATTGCAAACGCCTATCATAGTCATCTTCTAAAAGCTCTTGGACAAGACATACTTTATAAGGGTGGTATTTTTCTGCTTTTAAAAATCTTCCAATAGTACCTCTAGATGTATCATGATTTAAAAAAAAAGATCGATGTCGTCATATCTTTGACAAATGTCTATAAAAAAAAACAAGCGAATAACGTCAAAATGTGAGCATATATAAAACTAAATTGACGTGTCCGAGCATTTTCCCCAAAAGTTACAGGTTAAGGCTATATTAATTTTATTCCGGACTTCTGAGCAGCCCTGTATATCTTTTGCCGTCTGATTGTTTTTTATTTAGAATTGATTTGATGTTGTCATCATGCCATGTTCTAATGTCGCTACCATTTTGAAATATCCATGTTTCCTCTATAAAAACCACATCTAACGGAGTTTCTGATAACAAGTTTTCTGTATATTGTCTCCAAAGTTTTATACGTTTTGAAACAATATCCGGTTTTATCATAATGTAGCGCCTGCCACTGTCCCTTTTAAATTTAAATCCCAAATGCTTTAACAAATGACCTAATGTGGAGTTGCTTAGCTCAATAATTTGTTTGGCATGCAATTCCTCTTTAACTTTGGTCGTGTGACATACTTATGCGTAGCAATCATATTGTAAACTACGTTCCTTATTTGAGTTTTCCTTGCCTCAGCTAATTCCCTTGCTTTTAGGGCACGCTTTACATTAAATTACAATCCTTATATATTATATAATAAAAAAATCGCATAATTTTTAGGTCCATAAACGTCTAATACGCCATCCACTATGGACACCCTGTATTTATATGTGAATAAATTTCGAACCACTTACCCTGGGAGAGGTTCCTGTGGTATATTCCTTTCGGATCCTGGCTACAGTTGTTTCACTAATCTTACAGGTTGCTGAAGTGCGTTTCACAGCTGAAATTGGCTGAAGGCTATTTTCCTTTTCATTTTGAAAATACTCCAAAACGTTTAAAATAATTTTCCGTGTCTCAGCGGTAAACAATTTGCAACAAATATTCTAAGTCGTATGTCGAATAAACCCCAAAATTCCTCGCCCGTACCTGAATTTTTGGGTATCTGGGAAAAGGTTCTTTGTTCCGCTTTAATTTCTCACACCTGACAAAGAGAGGCAATTAAGGGTTGACACTTGCTAATTTCATGCCTATGATTTGTTTAGAAGAAAGAAAGACGATTAAAGTTGTAGCTTTCTTTGTTGCAGCTTTTATTGCCCTTTCGGTCTTTTTAAATAATCTCTACTATAGTCGCAATACTCCTTGGTAAAGCAGGAGCAGTAATAGTTAACGCCCTCGGTCGATGAGATTGGCGCCTCAGTTGACGGACATTAATTATCTTTTTATAACAAGCTGCTCATAGAAACTGGTAAAGAGTCCTTTAAAATTACCAATAAATACACGTTACATTGACTTTATCAAAACCCCCCCGCTTCACGGAACAACATGTGTGTCGTTAGAAATCGCACACACGTTCACTTTATGCAAATATCTTAAAGCTGAAAGGCAGCAAAATATGCTATTGACATTTAAATTTTGTCTCACCACGTCGCTGAGGTCCCGCGAAAGGACGTACGTGAGGAAAAATTTAAAATATTAACTTAAGTTAAAATCGGTTTATTTCTTTTAAACTAACAGGGCTGTAATAAATATTATAGTAAGGACGATTTACTAGTCGCAAAAAATTTATAGGTTAATTATACTGGGTGTTTGTTTACTAAATGGACTATTCTAAGAATATTTTGTCCTGTAATGATTTTTAAAAAGCCGCGTTATCTCAGAAATACAGGGCGAAAAAAATTTTAGACAATAACAACATTTTATTGCCAAAAATTAAGTTTCTTAATGGCCCCATAGGAAATAATCCAGGGGTTTAAGTCCGGGGATTAAGCAGGCCATAGCAGGGCATCTTTTAAGTAATACGAACGTGGACATATGGCGACGCAGTAATCTTCCGTGGCAACGAGGTAACCATCATCTGACCACGAAAAAATTTCAGAAATGCATGATCAACATTCAACTAAAACGATGTCAGAAATTTTCTCAACATACATAATTATCCTAAAATGTCGAAAAATATTCAACCTGTTAATTCGAATGAACTATTTTTCTGCAAATTTAAAAAAATTAAGCAACGAATGAGTGAAAATATAAAAAAAATCATACGCACGACTTCCGTTTGATAAAAATTTTACATCTTTGATGATTTTTGTCAGCATACAATTAAGAATTCATGGGCAAGTATATAAGTACTACAGAACATTATATCAAGAGGTAGAAGTCCTAGTAATACAGAATCAAGGATCGGAGGAACTTCCAGATATAACCGAAGAGGAAATTGAATCAGCTATAAAATACATGAAGAACAACAAAACCCCTGGAGAAGATGGCATTGTAAGTGAAATAATAAAACTAGGAGGTAGATGCGTAGTAAAAGCCTTAAAAACTCCTTATAATGCCTGCCTCTTTGGAGGAATCATTTATATAAGCTCTTTATGATAATAATTACTAATAGACTGGGACCTAAGCTAGAAGTGAAAGAAGAAATTTAGAAGTGGCTCTGGAACGAATGACCACATACAAGTAATAAAGTCCTTGATAGAGAAAGTTATAGAATACAACAAACCATTGACTCAGTCCAGCATAGCTCCATGTTAAGAGCGCTTACGGAATGTAGTATTGATCATAGATACACATACCTTCTCCAGAATATATATACGAATGCAACAGCTGCAGTCAGAATGTATTATGGCGACACCAACCCCTTAGAGAAAGGTATTAGACAGGGAGACACCATCTCTCCCAAACTATTCACCGCTCTGTTGCAAAGTGCAATGAAGAACAACAATTGGGGAAATATTGGAGTAAACATCAATGGAGAGTATCTGAACAACCTGAGGTTCGCAGATGACATAGTCCTTGTTGCAGAGCGGGTGGATCATGCGTGCCAACTTCTTCAGGACCTCCAAAGTTCTTGTGCACAAGTTGGTCTTAAAATTAACTTCTCTAAAACAAAATACATGACCAACCTTGCCCCAGCTTTCAAACAAGAAATTTTGCCGCCAAAAATATAACTAGAAATGAACAAAGACACGGAAAACCATATATTAAGATTATTACGTTCAGATTAAGTAATTTAATGTGAAGATAACTTATTCTCTTGAGGCAAGTGCTGATTTTATCAGTATAGTAGCTAATCTTGGTGGTCACATTCTACAGTTCTAGTTAGTAAACTCCTCGAATTTTCAAATTCGGCTCTGTCTGCTTTTTAAGTAGGCGATCCTATTGATTGATATTCCCTCACTTTCCCACGAGTGACGGAACTTTATAAATGCAAAACCGAATGTGGTGCCTGATGATATTACTAAGGACATGAACGTCTTTATTTATTGTTAGGTATGTCACATTTTACTATTAAATTATATGCTTGTTGATGTGACTTTTCGCGACGCATTTTGCCAAGTTCATGGTACATGGTCCCTTTGTAATGATTAAGAGTTCGATTTTAGTGGAGAAAAAGTCTTCTGTAAATTTGAAAACACCGCTTCATAAATCAAACTTACAAAAAATGAAATCTGAGCCAGTTCAGCTGAGTATAAAAAACGCATTTTAAAATGTTGAAGAGAAATCGAAATCTGAAAAGGAAATTTTTCAAAAAGACTTATGCAAGGCTTTGGGGGCAGCAAACATACCCTTAAAAAAATTGCAAAATCCGCAATTTAGAGGATTTTTGCAAAAATATTGTCGACAAACCATTCCTGACGAATTCACGCTTAGAAAGAAGAATGTCCATTCAGTATACGAAACCGTTTTAGAAGAAATTAGAGCTTCACTAGGTGATAAGAATTTTTGCAATATTGTTGATGGGCAGATATATCGCACATCTTACGATTGGTTCACTTCAAGAAGATAAAGCAACAATCCCATATTTAATAGCTTCTAAGCAGCTAGACGAAACTAATAATGTGACCGTAACCCGATTTATTCAGCAGTCCCCTATCGAGCTTTTTCTTACCAAATTCAGTCCCAGATGAGAAGTTTTTAGTGCTCTTGTCTGATGCAGCACCGTATATGGTAAAAGTAAAAGAAGTGTTTTTAAAAGCACCTCTAAGAGTGCAGATGTATAAGGAGAGATTACCACGCAGGAGTTAGTTTACCTCCAGAACCTATAATTACCCGGTCGGAAACATGGATTAAGGCCGCAATATTCTACGCAGAACATTACGAAGCCATTAAAAAACTAATTTTGGATTTAGATGACGATTCGCAGTGTGTTGTGCAAAGTAAAGAGTTGTTAAAAAGTGCAAGTGAAGTTAAAGATCTTGTTTTTATTAAGGTTAATTTCAGTTTTATACCGGACATAATATCCTCGTTAGAGAGTAGAAATTTAAGTTTAAGAGCCCCATTTAGTATTGTTGAAACTTTTTCTGCTAAATGTAACAACATTCCCGGTAAAGTAGGAGGTCAAATAAGAAACAAATTTGATGCAATTGTAAAAAGAATGAAGGATTTAAATACTTAACTGAGTAAACAGCCTTTATGAAGGTAAACCATCCAACGAAGTTGTATCTTGGCCTTATTCTTTACTACCTAAGTTGCAGTATTGTCCGATTACATCAGTAGATGTTGAAAGAAGCTTCTCCTTGTATAAACATATTTTAACTAATATAAACATATTTTAACTAATAGAAGACGATTCTTTTTGGTTGAAAATTTTGAAAAATATTTAGTAACAAATGCCCTTCATACAATTTCATTTTTCTTTGTTTTTTTTGCACTTTTTTTAAAATAAACATCTTTTTTAGAACCCAGTGTGTTTCTTTCCCAGTATGCATATTTGGTCAAAAAAATGCATATAACTGCATATTTTAAAGGCAAACAAGGCATATATATGTGCATACTTTGGCTGAGTTTAAGTGCAGATATTCCGCCCTTTAGTGATAATCATCGGGGGTCAGACGAGGGAAGCAAGAAGGGGCACTGGAAGTTTAACTTAAAGCGATTGATTCTCATAACACTCAGACCATATTACAACCCAGCTTCATTTTTGAACGTTTCAGGCTCACTTCGTCACTCTTGATGTTCATTGATGGAAAACGGACCCTATAACATGACTTAGTTCAATATAATTTTGAGGTTACCTTGTATAAGGGGTTTTAAAGCAGTCGCAATGCCAAACACCATAATATTCGTACTATATTATGCATATTCATTTCAAGCTGAATTATACAATCCAGAATTAAATTTGTGGCCCTTTGTGATAATCATCGGGGGTCAGACGAGGGAAGCAAGAAGGGGCACTTATCTCCTCTGAAAGTTCAAATTAATGGCATCAAATCTCATAACACTCAGACCATATTACAACCCAGCTTCACTTTTGAACATTTCAGGCTCACTGCGTCACTCTTCATGTTCATTGATGGAAAACGGACCCTATAACATGATTTAGTTCAATATGCTTTTGAGGTTACCTTGTATAAAGTGTTCTAAAGCAGTCGCAATGCCAAACACCATAATATACGTACATAGAGGGTTCACCATTTAAAACGAAAAAGGCTAAATATCTGATTCCACGTTAATTTAAAAAAAAAAACGCTCGTAAACGTAATTAGATTTGTCAAGAGGGAAGGTTCTTGTTACCATTTTTAATACTGTAACTTAAACCCTCTAAGGAGGGTGGGACCAACCCGTACTAGTTCAAATGGAACAAGGAATCGAGTGATACCTCTTTTAAAAGGGCATTTAATTATCTCTCAAATGACATCTCATTCGTGAAATTCGGTCAGATAGTTTCAGAGTTATTGGGTAATATTTTTTTCTAATCTATTACTTGAATAACAATACAAATATAGATGTTGAATATGACCACCACCGACTTTCATGCAATGATAAAGGTGTGATTCAAATTTTTCACGAACTGCCTGTAACATTTCTGGTGTTATCAGTCGGCATTCTTGTACAATTCGTTCCCTTACATCTTTTAAATCGTTGGGCTTCGTTGCATAAACTTTTGCCTTAAGATGCCCTCATAAGAAAAAGCCGAGTGGCGTCAGATCTGGAGACCTACCTGGCCACTCAATGCATGGGCACCCTCCGGTCGATCCACCTTCCTGGAAATGTCTGATCCAAGTACTCTCTTACCCGTACATAATAATGCGAAGGAGCCCCATCCTGTTGGAAAATAAGTTGCTGGAAATGTCTGATCCAAGTACTCTCTTACCCGTACATAATAATGCGAAGGAGCCCCATCCTGTTGGAAAATAAGTTCCTGTCCTAAAAGATTTTCATCTTCCTGTGCTACTCTTATAATAATAGGATTTATTGTATTTTGTAATAAATTATGGTAAACTTCTCCAGTCAAGTTTCCATTGATGAAAATGGGACCAATAATATGGTTGCCAAGAATACCCGCCCATACATTTAATTTCTCAGGTCTTTGAGTATGATGTTGCAGCAGCTCTAGCGCAATCATTGTTGCGATAATACAGTTTTAGCAATTCTTTTCTTTCTTCTAAAGAGTAAACCATTTTTAATCACAGTATCTCACACTCTCAAACACAACTTACACTAAGGCAAGACTGAAAATGTTCAAAAATAACAAATACTTTTGGTTCTCTTATCAAAACACACAAAACAAAAAATGCACATGCGCAAAAAATTTTGTTTTCCTTTCGATGCAGTGGCGGCGCTAGACCTCTTTTTTTGTTAAGAGACTCCCGCCGGAGAAGGATTTCAAAAGCATATTTCAACTACTTTTAATTATTATCTCTATTTTACCGAATTTTACGAATAAGATGTCATTTGAAAGAGAATTAAAAGCACTTTTAAAGAGGTATCACTCGATTCCTTGTTCCATTTGAAATAGTAAGGGTTGGTCCCACACTTCCTAGAGGGTTTAAGTTGCAGTGTTAAAAATGGTAACAAAAAACTTCCCTCTTAACAAATCTAATTACGTGTACGAGCGATTTTTTTAAAAATTAACGTGGAATCAGATATTTAGCCTGGTTCGTTTTAAATGGTGAACCCTGTATATTATGCATATCCATTTCAAGCTGAATTATACAACTCAGAGTCAAATTCGAGCGTTGTCATCAAAGCCCAAATCACCGATTGGGTATTTACTTAGCTCATGAATAAGAAATGCGCGGAAGACAATTAAAAATAGCTTTCAAAAGCCATACGTCACTTGCTTTAAATTCTAAATTAATTGTCATATTTTACATTCCTCTTTTGCTTACGACTCCGGGATCAATACACTTGCAAAACTGCATTCTTAACTGTCAATTTCTGTATAATGGATTGATTTTGAATGTAGCTACCTCTAAATTCAGTTTTTTATTTCGAAAGCTCTCTATTTTCTTCACAATAATTTAGGACGTCACTAATAGAGTTATTTTTGATTTTTTTTAATCTCTCTTTTGAGTTGTTGTGTTGTATTATTATTAATATCATTTTATCTGCTGGTGATCTAGTTTGATGCCAGATTCTTTTGAGTCTTCTTTTTTTAGAGATAAGGGTTGTAATTTCTTTGGGATAGTTTTCACCTTTGATTCTTGATATGCAGCTTGTTGGACAGCTTTAACGAATGATCCCGCTTCTTTATGCAGTTGTTCTTTATTCATTAGAGGTACCGACAAATTGATGTTGCTTTAAGTTGTGATCCGAAGCTTTCTCGATTCGTCACTTTATTTACCAATCTAGAAGCTAATTCATCTTTTATAATAATACAGTCGCTGAGAATCATTAAAATGGGATAATGATCAGAGTTCATATCCCAGGCTTCTTTTACATTCATACAGTTTGCTGATACATTTCGAGTTATGAAGAAATCAATTATATCTGGGATTTTATTGGCCAATATGTTGACTTACCAGCTGATAATGTTTCGCACTTTAGTTGGTTGACTGCTTAAAGAAGCTCTTTTTCTTTTGTGTTCATTAACCTGGACATGCTTGGCATTGAAATCGTCACCTATGATGAATCTGTATTCTTGATTATTTAGAAAGCCAACAGATTGTTCCCATTTCAGAGTGTATACAAACGGACAGTAAACCGCGGACAAAATTATCTCATAACTTTTGGTTTCAGTTTGGTTCAGTTATCCAGTTGCATAATTTAATAACAAAAACAAGTATGAATTCAAAGTAAAGAAAGTACGGCAACGTCGCCGTCTTCACGTAGTGTTGGGGCGTACGTGACAAAAGAAGGGTTTATTGTTATGCAACTAGATATACTTACGTGTTAAGTAAAATAGCATGGCATGATGCTACTGTGTATGTGAGAGGGAGGGGGGAGGGACAAATACGACGTAACATGTTTTGACAAATCAGTTCCGTATCAAGCCTTGTAAGAAGCAACGGTCTCACTCGCGGTGTTTACGCGAGTTTCGTTGAGTTTTTACGGCATACAAGCTATGAAACAGGTCGGTCAATTCGCGGACTTACATCCCGAAGATGTAATAATGTAATTATTATATCACGACTTGAGTCTAGTTAAGCTTTTAGAAAAGGTAGTCATAAATTCGTGGAATTTATGCGATAAATTCTCAAAGGTTTAAGAAGTAGTATTGTATCCCGATATAATTGTTTGTTGTTAATAAAGTGAGTAGTTACCATGCTAAGTTGTAACAGTAAAACCGTATTTGCTGCTACGCAGACCAAAGATGGCGGTGAGTAACCGATATAAGAGAAGTAAATAAATATATTTTGTGTGAGAAAAGGCCTTTTATTTCAACTGACATATCTTGAACCACACAACCTATGGAAAATACAGTAAACAATTCATGTTTGGCCAAAGCAAATAAAGGCAGTGGTCAACAAGCCCTTTTAGCGCTATATTCGAGTCTGCTGATACGTTAATCTATTTTTGTTAATTTCTCTATTATTTGTTGAATCTTGAGGTGTAAAGCGAAGAACCCTAACCCAACCAGACAGAGAACACCCGCTACTGCGCTACTTTAAACGTCACACAACATCAAATAATTTTGTATCTATTAAATCGAATCTTCTTTAGCGATTTTTCTGAATCAGTCTCACGAAACGTTTAAAAAGTCCGCACCGAACATACCAGTGGTTCGGCGGGTCCGTTTCAGTTATTTCCGATCGTCCGCAAAAGCAAAACCCCAAATTCCTCCGGCAAAAAACTGCTTAGATATGCCTGGGCAGTCAATCGAAAAAAATTATGTTTCTTTAATTTCTTTTGTTAAGTAGGTCGCCGTTCTACCAAGCTATGCCGATTATTTCAAAGTCATCGATTGGAACCAGTGGCGGCTTGTGAAGGAGAGTTTTAAGGTGCTGGCCATAGTTTTTTACTACTATAATTTCATTTATTTACAATTAATTTTAATTATAACTGCTGTGAAAAGGTCTTCAAAAACTCCCATGGTATCAAAAAAGTAGGGTTTCCCCATTACGCACCTGCAAAGCAATCCCATAGTAACATTTCTTTATTAGGAACAATTAAATTTAACAGCTATTCGAAATTTAGCACTCACCTGATTGTACCTATTTTATCAAACGCTGGAAGTGGCCTCCACCTTCCACTTGGCACGCACCAAGTATATGGCAAATACTATCTATCGCAATTATTTATCTTTATCTTTATTCTATCTTTTAGGTCCTCGATGTTGTCTGACCTATTCTGATACAGTCTTCCCTTCAAACACCACCATAGAAAAAAGTTCAATGGTGGAAGGTCCATGCCAAAGTGTGGCGGTGGCAAGTTTTTTAAGAGAATAAAGAGGCTCCTAAGAACGAAACTGAACAACAAAAACTTGTTCAAAGCAATCAACACCTTTGCCTACTCAGTTTTCTCCTACTCATTCGGCATAGTAGACTGGAGCGTGACTAACATCGAAGGGCTACAGCCCAAAATCAGAACTCAACTTACCAAAACATTTAAGCATCACTTAAGAAGTGCGGTAGAGCGGACCACCCTATCACGACATCAAGGCGGAATTGGAAAAATAATGGACTAACAAATAACCAACTTAAAATAGTACTTCCGCAATGGAGTCCAGACTTCAGACGTATATCATGCTATTTGCGAAGCAGACCACTGCACTTCTCTAAGATTGAGGAATCAGAATGTCCCACAACATCACAAGACCAATGAAGAAAAGCTGCAGATATAGAAGGAAAACCTCTCCATTGACGACACCTGAACGAGGCAGTTACTTTTACTTTGTAAAACTTAGGTTGCTATCGATTTTTATACTCTGTAACAAACTTGAGAGTCTCCTCATTGACCTTCATTCTAAGTTGGTTAGTGGCAATGTTGCGTGCTTTTTTCGGTCCAAAGAGGATAACTGAGGGTTTTAATACATTTAATTTAAGGTTATGTGCAAAAAAAATTACACTATTAACAGCCCATGGATCGTTATCACTTATATCATTATACCATGGAACAAACATTTTTTAATACTTCTGTAAATGCTAAAATTTAAAATGTCATTAAATTTGCTCATCGAATCTGCCTCGAGCATTGATCAAAAACTTTAAATTGCATTACAACTTCCTCAAGCACGTTAGTTTTTGACAACAGCCCTCTGCCTAAGGCATCGAGCAATACTTCTTGTTTCTCTGAACAAAGCCTTTTTTATAGGAAAACCTGATGAGTTTGATAACGGAATTATTTGTTTGTAAGGGGAAGACGAACCGCTACTGGTTGGAAATATACACAAAAATAGATCATGTGGGAAGGGACAATCAAGTTAAATAATGCAAATCTTGTATTTGACGGTTTGTAAAGATTGGTAGGAAGTGATGCCCGAAGATCGGTCTAAAAAGATAATGGATACCTACTTAAAAAAAAATATGTATCGGATCGGTTTCGTATGACAGCGAATACTTTCTTTTTATTTGACCATTGGTGCTTAATATGTTATAGTATAAGCCAAATTTACAGGTGCAGCAGGATTGCAACAAAAAACAAAACAAAGTTGCTACCCTTAATTTTTGCTCGTGTTAGTGAAATTACTTTAAAGATACCAGTGGCGGCTTTTCAAGGTCGGCAGTGCCCACCCAATATCAAATTACACTCGCCATAAAATAAATTGTTTTACATTTCAAGTAACCCAGGCTCGGGTCGGCATGCCTACCCTGTCATTGGAAAACTAAGAAAAATAAGAATAAGAATTTCAGCTTGAAGATATAGGCAACCAAACATACACGATGTATCGAAGTCAAAATCAAGGGTCAGCAATTTCGTACCTGCCGCTAAATTTTAAATAAGGTTATGATTATGTCTAATACTATCGACAGGAAAGATTTTGTACATCCATGTTGTTTTTGCAGACTTTGATTATTCTTAAGAGAAAAGAACAAAATTAGTATATCATACGTGAGAGCAGGTGTTTTCTATTGAAAAACAAAGGTTTTGGTTTGGTTCTTTAAGATTAGGACCTCAGCTCAGTGTTTTAAAATTTAAATATACTAAGTACTCTTTTTGAACATTCTGAAAAATTGAGGGTAACGAACGCAACGACATGGGAAACCAAATTGAAACTAAGGTAAAAAGTGATCTTATTCAATATATTTTAAACTTAAAATGCGGATTTTTTTCTATGTAGCTATATAGCTAAGTTTTGTTGGCCAATCATTTTATTTTCAATTTAAGAAAGAAAAATCAAAATTTGTAGTGCGAACTGTTTCGGGCTGTCCAAAAGCCTGGGTAAAATATACCAAATATATAGTTAACATATACTACTAGGCATAAGACTATTAAGACAAGGGTGCTGCATACGTCTTTTCCTTTGTTTCATGTAACGTCTACGTCTCCACCAGTTGGCAAAAAGATTCAAGAACAACCGACAACATCAGACTCACAACCAAGACGAGGCATTTTGTAAAAAAACAGAAATTAGGTGTGATGAAAATCACCTGCGATGGTAATTAAATCAGATAGGGCCAGCTGAATGCAAGAAAGTCAAGCGAACTGGTGGAACAGGATGAATAAAGGAAAGAAAGGGAAGAAGCAAAGAATTAAAAGAAATAAAATATTTAAGTTAATAATGTTATTAGTTATAAGATATTATACGAAAAGACAGGCATATTTCCAACCGTTGGGGTTTAACGCTTACAGGAAGGGGGGATGTCCACAAAATGGCGTCTCGTATAACCACTGTACGGTGAGAGTCTAACCCACTACGCGCTCACGGTCAAGATCATTCAAACAATCGATCAGCACCTTCGTCTTTCCGACTGGTCACCACCCTTACGATCAGGTGCGCTTTTACGTCTTATAGGCCCAAAGCCACTCTCCTGATCTCCCTTGGTTCCCCCCAGGAGCGCTTCTACTTCTTATGGACTACTGGGTCCTTTACCTGGCCACCTTCCCCGGAGACGTAGTCCTAGTAAAGCCCTTCAGGCCGCATAACGAGACATGCTGGGTTTCCTCCAGGCTACATGGTAAACAAATTATAAAAATACGAATATAAGGATCTATGTTTTTCTAGCCAGTGTTTTATTCACGCCCCGTTAGGGAAAAAAATCCCCAGATGTGACAATATTTCCAAGGAGCATATACCCAGTTAACTAATCTTAAACTATTTTATTTGGTAAACAAAGCATTTACCTTATAGACTCGATTGTCACCCACATCTGTGTCAAATCAGCGAGAATTTTCGTACCTAAAACTTATTCTCGTAATACAACTTACCAGGAACGGCTGTCAAGTTTGTCACAATTTAAAAATTCTTAAAACATCTGCATTTATTGCAGTAATTCAGTGGCGGATCCAGAGACCTTTCTTGGGGGGGAATAAGGGGACATTAGACTTGACTTTTACTTGTGGGTGTAACATTTTTCTACTATACTGGCAAAATCTATGAATTCTGAGGTCCAAGGGAGGGAAATTTCCCTAATCCCCCCCCCCCCCCCCCGTGGATCCGCCACTGAGTAATTACATAATTACACCAATTGGTCACCATTTTGCCACATTTTAATGTGGTTTTCTTAGATGTGTTATCTAAAGAAATAAAAATAATATACCGAACCAGGCGCTGATGCAAGGGGACGGGGGGTGTCATGACGGGTCATGACCAAAATGTGATAGGTAGTACATAATAATCATTATCATGGATAAAGAATATGTGATTAAGTCAATTTTGTTTCGGCAGGAAGAATCTACAAAAATGTTAATGTTCAAATTGTTTAGCTAATTCACTATAATACAAGAATAATGATTTGAAATGGACAGGCATTTGAATTCTATGTATAACTGTTAGTGACATCTACGAGAACTAAATCCAACTTAACCCAGAAAGAAAGTACTAACAGAGTAGTACTCTAATGTGCTGTTGCCAGCGTTGGGCTTTGGTACTTTAAGTACCGAATTCACGTGGTTTAAGTGGTTTAGTACGAACTAGTTGCAGTCATCTAGGTGATGAGAGCAAAAGCAAGGTGTAGGTCATAATTTGGGATTACTAGTCAATGCCTTTTTTGCCATATAGGTAGGATTTAAAGAAATACTACCTATTGGCTTATTATGTGTTTTTATACAGGGTGTTCCTTAATGATAACCGAATATTTAAGGAATATGGAAAATCAATGATAGTTTGCTTTATAAACTATAGTCCAAAAATCTTCCGTTACGAAAACGAAAAAAGTTTTAGGAGAAAAATGTAAATTAATTAATATTTTCGAAACTACTTGCGATATTTCAGTGATAATTCACCTCACTTTTATTGAACCAATCAAAACGCTCATTTTCATAGCAACCACCTTGGTAACGGTCGTCTTACCCGATAAGACTACCGCTAGCTCGAAAAGACGCTTGTAGCTTTTTTACTTAAATAAAAAATTAGTAACACCTCTAACTTGTATATTTACCTTTATCAGACGGCCTTCATTTTTATGTTCAGTAAATTATCCAATAAAATACACCTCTAGAGGCGGTTTCTTATCTTAATACCTTCGTTTTTCACTCGAAACTCGATTTTCCAAGAAAATTTTCACTCAATGTAATTTTTACTTATAATCAAAGATAAGACCCTCGAGCTAAAGCTCTCGGGATCATATCAGATTATAAGTAAAAATTACATTTCGTAAAAATTTGTCAGAAAATCGATTTCTTGTTAGAAACATCGGTATTACCGATAAGACGCCTCCTCTATCGGTATATTACTGTTGATAATCAGTATGTACCGTCAGTTAATATAGGTGCATAATATTCAATACAGAAATAGTGCCTATAGGCACTGGCCTCGATACTTTTGTGAAGAAAAATGGTACGCTAATGGTTTTTTCCCAAATAAAAAATATTTTTGAATTCACCGTTCAATTTGAAACACAAGAGCTCTCCTGAGTTGTTTTCCTGTGATAGGCATCCTTCTGCCCTCATTCTCGTGGAATTGCACACTTGTTTAAATATCCCCGGAGTATTTCTTATTCTTCTTTCAATTCCTCTATAATGTGTTAATGGTCCATGAACAGAATGTGTGTTTAAAATTGGGGGTTTTGTGCAATATTATGAAGATACCACTGACAGAAGGTCACACGCCTGTACTCTTAAAGTATGGTACGGATATAATAAAAAGTCCACTAAAATTCTCCAAACAATTTGATGGCAAATATTGAAGTTTCCAGTAATCTTCCTCGTACTCGTTTCAGAATGTTCTTCGACTTCGTGCAGCATCGCTTCCTCAACTTCAGGTGTTCTCACACTTAGAGGTCTACCTTCAGATGTACCTCTTCTACTACCAGTAGTTTCATCAACACGACGATGAATATTATTGAACAGGTTTGACTACCTCAGAGAGGTTGTTCCAGAGTGATGACGTTCTCCAGATGAAAAAGTTTTTAACAGTGTCGTTCGAGGGACACTGCGAATGGCTCTTCTTTGAATGGAATCTAGCAATCTCAGGGTATTGTAAAGTTGTTGGGGTGTAGAGAGGTTCTTAGTAAGGAAAAGTTTCTGCGAGGCTGCCTTAGCAATGGCCGCAACGTGACTATGCCAAGACATAACCCTATTCAAAATGATGCCCAATAAATGAATTGATAAAGCCAAAGGAATCGAGTGTCCCGCCATGACTGACGGCCTTAGCTACCGACCAAAATAATCTTGAGCCATTAGGACATTCAAGAAGTTTGTCTCTGATCCTCTGGTTGTGTGCTTTTTTGCTTTGGTTCATCGTTTGCTTGCATTGATTCCGAGCGTTAACAAAGATGGTACGATTTTCGGCGGTAGGGTTTTGACGCCATTGTCGGTAGAAATAATAAATAAGGGCACTTTTTAAGAAAGAGATTAAGGCTTCCATGCCAGTAAGGATAACCTTCGATACACAAGCACAGATGGATGGATCATCAGAGGTAAAACAAACGTTCCGCCAAGGAATGATTCGAAAATGGTCCTTTAGGTCATCCCACTTAGCTGATGTATAATGCCAGATCTTGCGTGGTTTAGACGGTAGTTTGTTCAGTGCCCAAATAAGATTGTGGTCAGACGTTCCTAACGGAGGCTTCACGGTGACAATGTACAAGTCTGGGTTTGACTAACCTGGTAAAGCACGATTGGGATATCTCAGGTGATAAATATGTCTGGCTTGCTGTCCATTACCGTCCTTGAGGATGCACTTAATGCATTTCCGCCATTTAAATAATTTACCATTTTTAACAAGATGGTAAAAATAAAATGAAATAAATAGTTGACAAAGCACTGACTTGAACGACAGAGACTTGCTGGATTTATTTCAAAAAATTTTTCTATGGCAATTTAGGGTTTTTCTGACCTCCTCCATATATTTTCGAGAGTATGCTATATACTCCCGAATACCCTGTATAGCTATACATTCTGTGGTAACACTCTTTCTAATAAAAAACGTATTAAAAAAATTTCAAATATGTATAAAACTGTAAATATATGATACATTGAAGCGACTGTTTTTTTTTTTAATGTAAATAAAGGGTATGATTTAATTTGATTCTACATTGACGTATACTTTAAATTATTTTTTCAGATCACCGAAAATAAGCGGTGTCGAGCGCGGTTAGTACTTGGATGGGTGACCGCTTGGGAAACACCGCGTGCTCTTGTCTTAGGGAAGAGAGTAATGAATCGACATCAAAACCATCCTATCCACGCCGGACAGGCCGGATAAGATCGGATATCTCGTAGGATGAAGGTGCCGTTTCACACTCCCCAGTCGGTAGACCGCACGATTAAAAACCGTACGGTCGATGACCGGTTCAAGATGACCTCAGATACGCCGACGAACCGTAAAATAGTAAAATAAAAAAAAAATATATTTTTTCTACAAACGTGTTAAAAATGGAACTTTTAACACTGTCTACTAGCCTTAAAAATGTTACTTTAAGGCACTAGTGCCTTAAAATACCTACTTTAAGGCACTAGTGTGTAAAGTAAAATGTCAATTTTTTCAAAAAAAAAACGTCAAAAAACATTTTTATTTTGTTTATTTACACTTATATTAATAGTACAATTTGAAAAATTTGAAAAATGAATTCCTTCCTTAGTTCTGCTGTTCTTTGCGGTTGAGGAGGATTGAACAGAAACAGCAGCATGTCCAGTTGATGTTGAAGCATCATCGGCTGATGTCGTTTGTACTGTAAGCAATTTTCGAGCAATATAATTTTTATTTTCCAAGGAATCCACGATGTACCCTTCCGCAACGGTTGAAGATTTCCATCCCCCATGCCGCTTATTTGTCGTCAAATTTGCTCCAGCATCGGCAAGTAAGCTCGCAGAGGAACGGCGTATAGAGTGTTGAATGTGGAAATTGCAGAAATCTTGCTATAGCAGCAGGAAATTTTCCGAACGTATTAATTCCGACAGGATTTCTGGTACATTTACCTTACGTACCTTACATATTTTAAGAAGAGCCGCCGATGTACGACATCTGCTGGACGAAGATCAGTATATTTTCGGGTGTAATACCACGAGTGCTTTAAAATTATCCGGTTAGTTTTAAAGCACGCATGGCATTTGAAGGAATATTTCACGAATCCAAAAACATTCATTTTGTCAACTTTGAAATAATAAATAGAAATTTGTCAACAAAGTGACACTGACAAGTGGTATTTTCATTTTGGTGTTTTCGATTTTGTATATCCACAAGCAATACCATAAGAGCTCAGATTTAGCCGGTTCGGAATAGCTTCGGAACAGCTCTCGTTAAATTTTCTGAAAGTAAGTGTTCGATACCAAGCATAAAAAATATCAGGCTCATAATCTGAGCTCGAATGGTATTTAGTAAGGCAATTCCACGAATAGGAATGGAATTTTCTATTTCGTTCTTTATTTCCTTTTCGTCAATTGTCCCAAACCGCTGCATGTTAAAAAATACTTTTTTATTTAAAAATCGACTTTAAAACAGCTTAAACAATTATTTAGTATTTGTGACAATTGCCTGACAGATGATTTAATAACTAGTTTAAAATTCAATTGTTACCACGGTAAAGATTGGAGGAGCAGAAAATAATAATATATCCGATTTTTTTATCCAGTTACATTTCCTCTTCCTTCCTTTTTATCCGACAGCAAACTACGATTTTTGACATTTTAAATGGGACTATTTATATATGAGTGGAATTGCCGCTGTAAGTTTTCGAAAATACCACTGTCATTATGGGATTTTTTATACGTGAGTGGAATATTCGATAAAAATCCAAATAAAATTTTTCAACGATAGTGAAATTTCGTGGTACCTTGGTTCTGGTATCTGATATTTTAATAACTAATGAAGTCTGAAATGAAAATGATATCTTCCACGTTGCCAAGAGTTAACTGACAAAGCTCCTCCCTGCGGCAGGCACCAAATACTCCTACAATCGTAGCTACTGTCATCAGAAGGTACTCATCATCCGGTGCGCACTTCAGAAACTGTTCAATTTGGTCTCTAGTAAAAATTTTTGATTTTTTGGCCTGGTAACCCTCTCCTTGACGCTTCAAGTAGGCAATCAATTTAAAATGTTTACTGATATCTACGTCGTTATTTACACGTAGCATACCTTTGATCATTGAATAATGGGACCAAGGAGAAGATGACTTCCATACCTTTGCCTTTTCCTCAAAATAGGCCAGGAATATGTTTTCGGAATACTTTCCAGAAACGCTTTTGTTTTCACACAATTTTATAAATTTATTATGAGCAATCTCATATTAAATTCTTGATTTTCGTGGCAGTAAATCCAAGGTAGCTCTGTTAGCAGCTTCTTCTTTAAGTGGATCGATTTCTTGTAATTCTTGCATTTTTGGCAAATCACAACAGCCAGCGCTATCGTATTGATAAAACTGACAGGACCTTTCAAATTTTTAATTTTTCTGTACACAAATCAGCCAACAATAATGGTTGCTAGGTTTTATTGACAAATGTGAAATAATTTAATATAAATATACGATGCTATTAGAAACTACCTGGATGTAAGAGATTCTAAACATTTTATTTTCAATTATTGTATGCTTTTTATTGTCGTTTGTAGAAAAAATTTTGTTTGATATTTGTGTTACAAGTATTTTTAACACTTACATCATAAATAACTATAAAAAGTTAATTAAAATAACTCCCTTTCATTAATTTTCGATCGGAAATTGTTCATATTATCACAAATAAATGCTTTTGTAAGTACCTGATAATTATACGTAGATAACAAAACCCGAGACTTTTCAGAAAAGTAAATTGTGTAAAATACCAAATAAACATAACATATTTATTGTGTTTTTATTTGTATGTAAGATCCATGTTGCCCAATGGTCACAGATGATGTAAGAACTACTTGTACTCTGATTATTTGTTTAGAATTTAAAAATATCCACATATTTTTGTTTATTTAACAATATATTAAACGGTCTTTATTATTTTATTAAAGATAAGAAGTTAAGCAACGCAAACAATACAAAGGGCAAAGAAGTGGTCAAAGAACAGATGCACTTGAAAAAGCGCTTAGAATTATAACCAATTTTTGTGTTTCTTTGTAGTTAAACATATTAGATATTAATGTATGTATTTCTTTTAAATGCATCTATGGTTTATGCAAAACCAAAACTGATGCACGTCATTAGTCAGCTGATAATTGTAAGTCCGTAAGAAAACACGAGGAAATTAAATTTGGGCAAAAAGTAAAGGGTTTTCCAATAAGAACGATATGATTTCAAAATTAAATAAAATTAAAATTATTTCAGATACAATAAAACTTTTTATATTATCTTAAAGTATGCTTGATAACATTTAGGTTTTGAATAACACATCGTTTAAATGCCCTCCGCGACTTCGTGTACACGAGCGAATTCGACGAACCCAATTTTCGATGACTTTATGCAATAAATCGGGCGTGATCTGACGAATGCAGAGTTCAATGTTCAACCTTAATGCATCAAGTGTTTGTGGTCTGTTTGCATAAACCTTAGATTTTAAATAGCCCCAACAAAACCCTTAAAATTATCCTTTCGTCAAACTTTTCTTGCAGTATATCGATAGTATCATGAGCAGTGTGACATGTGACACCGTCTTGCTGGAACCACATATCCTCCAAATCAAGTGCATCTATATTTGGCCACAAAAAATGTCTTAATATCTGTCGATATCGTTCACCATTCACTGTAACTGCATCTCCTGCCTCATTTTGGAAAAAAAATGGTCCGATGATGCCACCATACCATAAACCACACCATACAGTTAACTTTAGCGGATACAAAGGCTTCTTATGAATCTGTTGTGGATTGTTTTCACACCAAAAACGGCAATTTTGCTTGTTAACGTATCCACTTAACCAAAAATGACCTTCATCTGAAAAGATAATTTTTTTGGCAAAATTAGGATCCCTTTCAAGTTGTTCTAAACTCCAAGCAGCAAATTCTCTGCGCCGACGATGGTCCAGTGGCTTAAGTTCTTGGGTTAAAACAATCTTATACGGGTGTAAATTCAAGTCTTCTTTCAAAATACGCCAAGTTGTCGTTTTTTTAATCCTTAACTCTTGAGCACGACGAGGAATTGATAAATTTGGATACACTGCAACACTAGCTCTTACAGCAGCAATATTCTCAACATTTCTTGCATTTCGATGTCTTCTTGGTGTTTTTGCATCGTGAAGAGTCAAATTATTTTCAAATTTCTCAACGATGCGACGAATGGCAAGCAAAGAAGGACGATTATTTACACTAAAGTTTTCGCGAAGTGCGCGATAAGTGTTCACAAAAGATCGTCTATTTTCATAAAATTTTTGGATAATAACCAAACGTTGTTGAAGCGCGTATTTAGCCATAATAAATTGTTATAGTTTACTGACAATAACTGACAACTGGTGACAGGTATAACTTTATTACCATGGTTACCATATCGTTTCAAAATCATATCGTTCTTATTGGAAAACCCTTTATTAAAACTTCATGCGATATTAAATTTACTACAAACTTAAAATATTATTCTTTGATACGAACCCACTTATAGCAAATATTTTGTGTATTAGGGCTTGTAAAAATTAATATAATTTGAATTCTATTGGCCGATAGTTGTCATGGAAAACTAACCCTAATTGTTTTGTGGTTCTGTGGTGTTGTGCCGTCTATTTTTTAACCAAAACTCCAGATCTTTTTATCAATAGCATTAAAAAACTGTTATTCTAAGAACAACAAAAGTGCACATACATATCTCTGTCGATTACGTTGTTTACTATTTGTGAAAAATGCCGAAGCATTTAAATGGCCGATGCAAAGAGCTTATAGCTTTCTTAATAAGCTAATTTTTAGCGTGTAGCAGCTGCCCTAAATTTGAATATGTCTACTGTAAGCGCAGTTTCAACAACAGTTAAGCAAAATAAATTATTGGAGTCACCTAAAAGGAAACGTTCTTATTTAAAGAGAGTTGTAAATGTGTCAAGATTGGATATAAGTCCTATCCGTAACACTATTTATGGAATGTATAAAACAAGTATGTGTATTATTCAAAAACTAATATTTTACATTGGTTATGCCTAAGCTGTAACTTTTTTTAGAACATCGTGTAACTTTGACAACTTTAAGTAAGAAATTAAAAGAAGAAATGGGCTTCGGATGGAAAAAAGATGAACCGAGGCGAGGGCTAATGGAACTTACCCATGTAGCTTTCAAACTACTGGTATTTTTGAAAGAATATATTAAAAAAAAAGAAGCATTCTTGTACCGATTCGGTTTTTTGGATGAAACATGAATTTTCCAGAATGGTACCATTGGCCGAACTTGGCAAGATGAAAATAAAAGAAGTGTTAGATCTACTAAAGCTGATGGTAAAAGGTATTATGCAGTAAACAAATATATAAACTATGGGAAATTTTTGTATATTTATCTTATTTCTATGAAAAAAAAACTGTGTATCTAATTCCCTCACTCGGATACCTTGGTTACAAGCTGGCAACACTGTCGGTAACTGACGTCTTTCGAAGGGTATGGCGTGTATCGGTTTTTGTTTTGCATCAAGTTTCTTTTTTATATATACAAAGATTTGTATGAGTATTATTGCTCACAAACAGAATCCAGTTTTTTGATTGGAATACCTACATCCCCTTACTGTTTCCAAGAATATATCCCAAAATTACGGTCGCCAAGTTGTCGTGTGCGTCACCAGACTCCAGCCCTGAAAACCCCAAGTCACAGGTCATGGACTCTTTCGTTGTTGTAATATTATAACAATAAATGACGAAAACCTGACTACGCTTGCATCAGTCACAATAGACGCCATTATTGAATCAATATTTGATCTTGGATTGCCACATCCGAAAGCTCTAGGTCATAGAGAACTGTAATTGTGATGTAAACGTCAATAGTTTTCTTATTGTCTGGTCAATTCTCGTAACCGACACTAATAGGCAAAATTGGTATGATGATATGGTAAATCTTATCCTACTAAATTTACCAAAACTTATTCAGTCCATTCCTGCTTGTGTTGTGATTCTGAAGTTAGAATCGGTTAAGAAATGCTTTGAATTAGTCCCTATCTGTTATTATAGTGGAACCGTTGAACTAATCTAAACAGACTAAGGAAAGAACCTCATTAAGAGGTTTGGTTGCTAAGCAAAGCACTAATCAATTTTATAGCCAACTTATCACTATTTTTTGCATTTTAAGTAAAAGGTTTCTGTGTCTTTAATACGGTCGAATATTGAACAGAAAAATTACGGACAGTTTAACTAACACTTAAGTTCTTTGCGTTTCTCCTATCACAGGGGTAAAAATACAGCTACTCAAACATATACAGGACTGCCCAGAAGTCCGGAATAAAATTGATATAGCCTTAACCTGTAACTTTTGGGGAAAATGCTCGGACACGTCAATATAGTTTTATATATGCTCACATTTTGACCTTTTTTTATAAACATTTGTCAAAGATATGACGACATCGATATTTTTTTTAAAAGGAAACATACAGCTTGTGATACATCATTTGAAAGCTAATATCTCGTACAGTATGCTCATAAATTTTGGGGCGATTCTGTCAAGCTGTTTCAAAGTGGCGACTGTTAAATTAAAAAAAAAAACATTCCTATTTAAATAAGCTGATGTTTTTTACCTTTAAAGGTAAGAAATCTTCATTGTTCCACGTTCTGACATTTTGTGACATTGTAACTTAACAATAGTTATGGTTTATTTGTTATTTATTTTGTCAAAAAAAAAAAATAAAAATGTAACGAAACAAAACAAAACACAACAAAAAGGTGGTTTAACGTGGCAAATGCTGGAAATGTCCTCCACCCTCTACTTCGCATGCTCCCAGACGATGGTAAAATCCGTCGACGGAATTTCGAATGGCTTCAGCCGGTATGTTATGTGTCCCCAATCTAGTTTTGTTTTTCAAATCTTCAATATTATTTGGCCTATTTTGGTAAACTTTTTCTTTTAAATATCCCCAAAGAAAATAGTCTAGAGGCGTTAAGTCTGGCCACCTCGGCGGCCATTCAATTGTACCACGTCGTCCAATCCAGCGACCTGAAAATATCTGATCTAAATATCTTCTATCTTCTCACATTGACACCAAAATGCGGGGGAGCACCATCTTGCTGAAACCAAATTGTTTCATTAGGTATATCTGGATCTACTTCGTTGGGAAAAATTACGCTAAAGCAGGCCTCAATTAGAAGTTAAGAAATCCAGGTACCGTTAAGCTGTGAGGTTTCCTTCCAAAAAGAATGGCCCTAAAATTCGGTTATTAATGATACCTGCCCATACATTTACTTTCTAGGGCCGCTGAGTATGCGCTTCAAATATCCATCGTGGATTTTCTTGACTCCAGAAACGATAACTATGTCTGTTAACCACCCCGTTTAAATAGAAAGTAGCTTCATTCGAAAATAATTATTCTCGTCACACCGTCTCATCATTTCTTCGCAAAATTGCAAGCGCCTATCATAGTCATCTTCTAAAAGCTCTTGGTCAAGACATACTTTATAAAGGTGGTATTTTTCTGGTTTCAAAAATCTTCCAATAGTACCTCTAGATGTATCATGATTTTGAGCCAATGAAACTGTTGAAACATGCGGATTATCCTGCAGAGATAATGCAATATCCAATTCTTCATCGTCGCCTAAAACACGTGGCCGTCCATTCCTAGGCAAGTCCTTTACTGTACCATGTTCATCAAATTTGTGGAATATTTTACTAACAGTGCCCTGTGAAATTTGATTTTTCGGATATTTAGCATCAAATAAAGTACACACTTCACATTGACTTCTTATTTTATCCCCACATCCTAACAATATCAAGACTTCAATACGCTGCCTTTCCGACAAAACAATTTTTTTTTAAAAAATTGTAAAATAATACTTCGGAAATACCTAAATTAATTTTACAAGTTCACAATGTCACAAAATATCAGAACGTGAAACAATGAAGATTTCTTTCCTTGAAAGGAAAAAAAAACATCAATGATTTATCATTTCCGCTTATTTAAATAGGGATTTTTTTAAAACTTTTAGAAGTCGCCATTTTGAAATAGCTTGACAGAATCGCGTCAAAATTTATGAGCATACTAAATTGACGTGTCCGAGCATTTTCCCCAAAAGTTACAGGTTAAGGCTATATTTATTTTATTCCGGACTTCTGGGCAGCCCCTAAACATTTTAAGCAGCTAGTATCCAAGAGTAGCATAACCAATATGCCACTCTTTGCTAGAATGTTAGTTTAATAAATCTTTCGCAACATATCAGTCATGAGACCCATTGATTTCCGGATTCCTACTTGTTATCTCTGTTAACACAAAACAATCAACATCACAAGGATCTTCCAGAATTGATTTGACGTTATTTCTACGTGTATTTAAATTTAATAAAAATGTTAACATGCTTCACATCAGCAAGCAATACGTCTTCGTATCAGTTAAAATGTTGTTTTTATCGTGACTCCTACTATATAGTATTTATCCGAAGCAAAAAGTTCATCATTCGAAAGAAGATTTTTGGCCGGGATATATCACTATATCTGCCGTGATAAGAGAGTGTGATAATGACAAAAACGCTCGTTTTGAATATCAGTGCTGTGAAGTTAAAAAAAACATTGTGTTGGAGCGATTGGTTAACGGGGGGGTTTAAATTTGTGGTAACAAAAGAACAAGTACTCTGTGTGTAGTGTATAAAGTCATTATGAGAGGTAAGTATTATACAAGCGTTTAAAGCCAAATAAAACACAGAAATGAAACAGATTTTTTTACTACTTAATAAAAAACAAAAATAATAAATTTATTCTGACTACACCGTGTGGCCCTAATTGGGACCTTGTTTTGCAAGTCAATTTAATTTATTTAAAGTCTGTTCAGAGATATAAGAAAGTGACTAACTGATCCCTATTAGGAAAGACCCGGGTCAGCCTGTAAAATTGAAATATGGCCGAACAGGTCCGTATTTTGCTTAGAATTTAATCATGGTTTGTAATAAAAATAAGTAAGACAATTAATAATATTTTATTTATGTTTAAAGGTGAAATTACAAGTTATTTTATTATTAAAAATTATATTTATGATTACAGAAATATACAAATTATTCGGTACTTATAATAATTATTTACTTAATATATCAATATCACTATCGCTATCATCATCTGTTCTAATTATTATTTGTGCTATATTAATTATATGGATATAGGATTTTTTCACTTTTTCAACATGTGTAACAGAATTTGCCCAACTTTGTGAAGGGATGTTAAAAACTTCAGTTTCTATAAGCTCAAAAGTACACTGGAGTTAATAGTAGGGCAAATATTGTTACGACGAATGGCAGATTTCAGCTGCTGCCAAACATGTTCGATGGGTTTAAATATACAATGGTATGGTGAAAGCCTTAAAACTGTCTGTCCTAGATTTTTTGCATAATTATCACAGAAGTATTCCTTTTGTAGTTTTAAACTTGGTAAAACCTCAATTAATTGCCTTTTGGTGTAATCTTCCTGAAAATAAATGTCATTATCATACATGTAGTTTTGGATTGTTGCTCTTGTGTCATTTGAGGAGGCAGTCTTGGTCAACTGCCTACTATGGTAGCTTGCATTGTCCATTACAATTACGCTATTCGGAGGTATATTTGGAATTAGCTTGTTTTTAAACCAATCTTCAAATAAATCAGCAGTGGTATCCTCATGGTAATCCAGAGAAGAATTTTGAATGTTTTTTGCAGACAGAGAAAGTTCATTTGGAACCCATCCGTTTTTAGATCCAGCATGCTAAATCTTAATTCGTTTACACCTTCTTGATGGCGCGCTTGTTTTACACTTGCCGCTTGAGTCAACCCAACCCTTTTCCGGGGTATTATATGTGTCGATCCAGGTTTCATCCAAGTAAATAATCGGCCTTTGCTGATCTTTGTAAATCCTTATTTCTTGTAGATATTCGGATCGCCATTCCCGAATTCTACTGGATTCCATTAAAACTTGTCTTTTGTTAATTTTTTTAAATCTAAAACATATGTATTGGATACACTTCCATAACGTTGTTCTGCCACATTTAACGCTGGTTTTATCTAATGTAAGCACGCTTTGTTCCTCGTATAACTTGTAAATTTTACGCTGTATTATATCTTGATGACTTTCATCTACCTTCGAGAAAATGCCAGTATCGGTTCTTTTTTTCCTCGCTACAATGGGATTATTCACAATTTTCCATACAGTTGACGTTGGAATTTTTGTTAATGTGGCCGTTTCTTTTAACGCTGCATGCTTGCTGACCGCACGTTCAATGAAAGTTGAATAAACATTGTTTATAACTTCCTTAGTTTCCACAGAAAAGTGTTTTCTGCTTTTCGACGGGGTTATCTCCTGGGATACATTGGTCCCGCACATATTTTCCATGACTCACACACGATTAAACAAACGCTGTATTACACACGAAGTAAGAATAATTACTAAGCTTAAAACATTTTTAAGTACGGGCCATAATTTACCTGCATTTATTCATTCATTCATTGTTTGTTTATGGCCACCCTTGGATAATCCCATTCAAAGGCAAAGTGTAGCTTTCTTATATCTCTGGACAGGCTTTAGCAATAAATGACATAGTTGTAAAGCTGACATCAATAGCTAACCTAATGATGGTATAAAAAAAAATCTGAAACGTCGTCTTCAAGATCTAATTGTAGAACTGAAATCTACTTAAAAAATTGAGATAAAAATGTTTTACAGATTGCCAAAATAGTGAAAAATAAAAAGTTACAGCATGTTTTCGAAAAGGGAACTTTTTGGTTTTTTTTAAATATCTCAAAAACAAAAAGAGATAGAATCGCGTACTAAGCGGGTTTAGCTTGCAAATATATGCGTCTAAACCCCAATTTCGGCCTCACTGTATATCACATGCATTCAAGCCTTAACAGATAAAGTGACCAATTTCTCGAAAACGGTTTGGTGTGTCAGATTAACAATTTTTTTTTCAAAGTAAATAACCTTGGATATTCACGTGTTTGAGCTTCTTTTAGATTAGGCCAAGAACTCTGTGCCCAATGTCTATTTTGATATACATTAATTATTAAAACTAGTGCATTTTATACAGAAAAACAAAAGTTCGTTGTTTTTTTTCCAGACCTCATTAGAAATTACAAGAAGATTATTGCTGGTGGAAATAGAGACTCGGATTCTGACGAATCCCAGCCGTTGGTGAGCTCAAGCTGCGGGTCCACTAGCAGCTTTGGGTAAGTGATATTTTAAAATTATTGCATTTTATGGTATTAAGGTTAATATGCCTTTATAAGTGCCTCTATTGGAATAATACACCTATTTATATCTATACATACCTACCTTGGGGGTTTGTTTCTCAGTGAAACTAGTCAAAGTGGGAAGTGTCAGTGTTTTTTAATTAAATATGGAGAATTTTCAACAATTGCTTAGACGCCCTAGAGTCGGACCATGTACAGTAAATGAAAAAAAAATAATTCTAAACTATTCCGACTCTATTAAAAGTAATAATGCGGATTTGAGTGTTGACAATGCAGTGCAATTTATAGCAGATATGCTTAACGTTGGGAAAACAACAATATATTATTATAAACTTTTAAAAGAAGAAAAAAGTGTTGGCGTCAAGCCTCCAAAAGCTTCTTCAGGACGACCAAAACTTGAGCTGGATGACGTTCTAATGCAGAGAATAAATCGAAAAGTTTATAGTTTCTTTAAAAAGAAAATACCCACGCTGGACAAAATTTTGTCCTCAATTCAAGAAGACCAGGACTAGCCATTTATGTGTACAAATACGCTTTGGAAATTATTAAAATAAATGGGGTTTCGGTGGAAAAAACATATTAGGCAATCGATTTTAATAGACAGATAATTGTCTGTTAAAAAAAGAAATTACTTAAGAAGCATCCGAAAAGCCAGAGAAGAAAACAAAAACATATTTTACCTAGACGAAACATGGCTAAATGAAGGCCACACTGTGACTAAATTTTGGCAGGATGAAAGTATTAAAAATTCAAGGCAAGCTTCTTTGGAAGAATTGTCCACAGGATTAAGACTGCCATCTGGAAAAGGATATCGACTTACCATAACCCGTATTGGAAGTTCTGACAGCTTCTTTAAAGGTGGTCTACTGATGTTCCAATCTAAGAATATAGGAGACCATTACGAGGATATGAATGTCGATGTCTTTGAAGAATAAATCGAGCAAATGTTGCATCTTATACCAAAAGATGCAATAATTTTATTGGGTAATACAAGCCATCACCCTAGGCTGACGAAAAAATTACCGACAAGTGCGTGGCCTAAAAGTGAAATAACAAAATGGCTAAGTTTAAGACAAATAGAATTTTTATTAGATCCCTTAAAAAAAGAACTATTGGTATTAGCCAATTTATATGAAAATGCATTCAAAAAATATGTAGTCGATGAAATGGAAAAGTTACGAGGAATATCTGTGCTCAGACTCCCTCTTTACCACTGCGAATTAAACCCGATGGAACTTATATGGGCTTAAATAAAAACACGACTTATAAAATGGTGGATTAAAAAGACGTTAATGAAGCTATGGGTAAAATCAGTGCGGAAAAGTGGAAAAAGTGTATCGATCATGTGATAGAAGAAGAAGCAAAAATATGGCACGTAGATACAATAATCGCAGAAATGGTTGAACCGCTTATTATAAACGATGTTAATTTAGGTTTATCTTCCGAATCGAACTATGATTAAGCCGTAGGTAACGACAAAGTATTATTAGATTTTTGAAAATGCTTTGTTTCTAAGATTCTATATTATAAGGGATTTTTCCCATAGCAATGGTAAATCCTCAAATATGACAATAGCATGCGATGAATTCAGGTTGGACCTACCTAACTAACCTAAAAAATGCTCATAATTTGGATGCAGTAATATAAACAATAGATTTTAAGGAATAGTGTTTAAATTGTGTGTTGTGTGTAAAGATAGACTATAGCCTCCAGTTTGTAACACCCCGTATACATTAAATTTTTTAAGAGAGTTATTTTAAAAAGTGGAAAAACAACTCTAAACTTCGACAGTTTGTTTCTCGATTATTATGAACTTTTGAACCGATGCAAGTTTGGTTAACCCCTAATAATTTATATAAAAACATCACTATCCCGTAAAAAAAATGCTAGGAAAGTAATAATAAGAATAATACTTTTGGGGCAAAGGAAAAACACCATATGGCAGTCAAATTTTCATAACTATTAAATCATTATTTAATTAAGCAAAGTTGGTAGTTTCAATTGACACGTGAATTATTTTTTCCGTTGACTCAGTTAAATCACTTAATTGTTTGCAAATTATAAAATTAGGCGACAAGATTGGAAACGCCAAGACGGTATTTTAACTTCAAAGTGAATAGTGCTAATAACGTTTTATTGACTAAAATTTAATTGGTAAGCTTTTTTTTTATTTCGGTGATTTTGGTTGCATAATGTTCTAGTAGTTATGTAGTAACTACATTACATACCTTTCCCAATACACGCTCCAAGCTAAGGGATTCTCCCAATACCAATGGCAAATCCTCAAATATAACAATAGCTAGCGAAGAATTAAGGTTGGACCTACCTAAAGAATGCTCATTATTTGGATCCTTTAATGTGAACATAATAGATTTTTTCCACTACTAACCTATAACATGGCCATTATTGACCGATTATTAACGTTAGAAATCGTTTTTCTCTACCTTATAAGTTATTATTGACCATCAAGAATCTATTTGAACGCAGGTAACTTGATTTTTTGATTCTACAACATGAATTCATAAACGAGAATAACCTGAAAGCTGATTTCTTGTGGTTAGGCAGCCAGATAATTATCAATACATATTAGATTATTAGAGATGCTTGATATTGTAAAATATCGATACAATCAACATTTGTTACACATAATAATATCACTAACATTTTTTTCGCTAATTTTTAAAAAAAACGGAAAACTCGTGAAATCTGATGACATAAATGAACAAAAATTGACATTAACAAAGCCACCTGACAAAACAACAAAATATTTTGCCAATTCCAAAGCGCAGGTATCTTGAATAAAAAATATACTTATACCTACCTATAATTTTTTATAATTATTAATACTATAAAGATAAATGTCTTATAAAAGTTTGTAGTAGTGGAAAAAATATTATATTAACCACGGTTTAGACAGCTTATAGCCCTCGCGTCTTAAATCCCTCGTCGCTCCGCTCCTCGTGATTTACTTTGCCGCTCGGGCAATGATGATGACTGTCTAAACCTTGGTTAATAATATACTATTAAGGGATGGTGTTTAAATTGTTCTTGATACTCCGGTAAGGGTTTTGCATATTTAATAAGCATTTATTATTTCGCGCCATTTAAAGATAGATTATGGTGTACTTTGTTGACGACTGTAACAACTTAATTCTTATTGAAACCAATAAATCTGTATTTCAGAATTTCTTTAATTTTTATTGTACTTATCATGTCTCAAATTGATAATATTATAATAATCGATCTTTACTTTCATTTGGTTTAAACTGTTTCTATAAATTAAAATAAAAATAAATCAATATGTGGATAGCATTATTGTCAAATTAAAAAAAAACACAACATTAAACGACGAAATACAACTATTGCAATATAAATTGCGTGAAAAATAAAAATTGCCATAATGACATATTTGTAACCAAAAATTTAAAGTACAAAAATAGATTCCCCAAAAAAGATCGACAGATGCTAGTACGTATTTTTCTATATCCGAATTTAGCCGAAGTCCATAGAAAAAAGCCATATAGAGAGTTGCCACAGTAATTGACAGAAATTTTCTTTCTATTATGTTACGGAGTTTGCCAGCAGATTACGATATCAAAATCATAATTTCAGTCACATTCTCACCATTCTTATTTAATTACATTCTTTTATTTATTTGTCAAAATAAGAAATATGTATTTACATCACAGTTATCAAAGATATCTATTTAAATGCTGATATTTTCTCTAAGTTGTGGTAGAATCGGGATTGTTGTTGTGATATCTAAGAAAAAATATTGTTTAGAAACATAAACATTAACGCATTTCTAATTTCTCAGTAATCCAGACTTTGATTTTTCTTAAATATATAATTTGCTGGTAGTAAAAGCAAATAGCCAAAGCAATAAAAATTATATACTTTGATCTTATCCCATCTGCTTTTCTTTGTCGCATAATTTTAAATAATTGACCCTTTGTAAATTAATTTGATGTTCAGGTCATCATCATATTCTTTATCGAAAAACAAATTTGTTATCAGTTTATAATAATATAGTCTCTTGTAAGCAAAGACAATGCGTAAATAAAATATTTTATACAGGGTGATGCATTGATCTACGCAACGTAGAAAATCCCATGCAGATTTAAAGCTGGTGAAATATTGGCTCCCTTATCCATTTTAGACCGATACGTTATTTAGGGAATAATTTGAACTAATTATGATATTTTTCAGGTCATTATTTGATCCATCAAAACCTACCAGCGAATCAGAGGAAGACAACAGTAGACAGAATACCACACTGACCATCGGCCGACAAGTTGACTGCATAACACCCTTGGCTCTGAGGAAAAAATACGAAAGGTAAAGTGTTATATTGTGATAAACACATTTAAACATACAGCTGAATTCATTAAAAATGGATGCACTAAATTTGTTATATTGTAAATCGGTCTGGATTTTACAAAATAACAATTATGTTTGTTAAATCTAACGCAAGATAAAACAAAGTGTATTGTTTCTATAAACAGCAATATAAGATAAAAGGTGCTAAATTATAACCCCCCCGATCTGTCATGACCTATGCCAAACATAATTTTTGACCCCTTGACGAGGGTTATTATATTGGCAAGTAATTAAAAAAATATATTTTTTTTTCTGTACAAGAAAAGATAAACTTTTTGAATCTGTGGTTGCGATGTCATAAATTGATTTTATCAAGTTTGGAAAAACTCAAATTTATTTTATGTGATGTATCTAAATATTTAAAATTGATTTGTGATGGGCTACATGCTTGGTGAAATGGATATTCCATGGTAGAGGAAATAAAAGTCTTACTTCTTATCGTAAAATGTCAAATCCCATTCAAATATAGGTTCGCAAACGTATGCTATCAAAGTCATTCAAGATCAAATTTTCCCACGGTCATCAAAGAGTTCCCAGTCTCAAGTAAGGCCCTACGTAACTACTTTGAAATAAATAAACTTTGAAACTTTGAAACTTTATATTTCACAATTATAATTCAGTTGCCTGACACGTGTTTCGACCCTTGCGGATCATTATCAACGGAGTACAAGACAATACTAAATTCTACGTGTAGTTACAAAGTTAATATCTAAGTAATAGTAATGGTAAACATGTCAACATGTCATTAAAATAAAATTGGGGAGATGAAGTGAATTGACAGACAGATTATGGGTTATTTTGGTCCATAATTTTCAAGCATTGGCCAAAGGTACAACTAAGTTGCAGGTGTGATTATAGAGGTATTTACATCTAAGTAATAAAATTTAAAAAATTATATTGTGTATATAATTATGGGGTTTTTCGTTCATAATTATTGACAGTGTTTATTATATATTTATCCTAAGTTAACTATTAGATTGGCACCTGAAGGTATTTCAATTTGATTATTAACAACATTACATTTTAACAACGTTTTATTTTGTTGGATATTAAGTGGTTATTTATTATACAGTGGTCCGCTACTCCTGTTATATTTTGTTTTTTTAAAATGGATGTTTTATGTTAAAAAATAACTAACCTAAACCAACATGTACTCAACACAAGGGTAGAAAACTCAACCTATTAGAAACATAAGCAATCAAAAAAGCCTTAAAAAATCGATATATCGATGTAATGTTGTTAATAATCAAATTGAAATACCTTCAGGTGCCAATCTAATACTTAATAGTCTAATAACTTAGGATAAATATACAATAAACACTGTCAATAATTATGAACAAACAAACACGTAATTATATACACAATATCATTTTCTTAATTTTATTGCTTAGATGTAAATACCCCTATAATCACATCTGTAACTTAGTTGTACCTTTGGCCAATACTTGAAAATTAAGGACCAAAATAACCCATAATCTGCCTGTCAATTCACTTCATCTCCCTAATTTTATTTTGATGACATGTTGACATGTTTACCATTACTATGACTTAGATATTAACTTTGTAACTACACGTAGAATTTAGTATTGTCTTGTACTCCTTCGATATTGATCCGCAAGGGTCGAAACACGTGTCAGGCAACTGAATTTGCCTGGCTCACTGTGTATAAGTACCTGCTGCAGAAGAGTCAGCAGAAATTATTAGATATTTAGGTCAATAATTATTGTTTATTATTAAATAAATAAATTACCTTTTCTTAACTGAGTTTTCTGTGCAGCTTTTGCAATGCTAAATAAAGAAAGTAAACGACTTATTAATTTGTAGGCATTTAGTTTTTGGACCGGACTTTGAGCCACCCGACCTGGACGTCTACACCGCTCAAAAATTTATATTCGACAAAGATGGCAAATACCCCAAAATTGTAGGATTAAAGTACGACTCGGTAAGTGCGCCAAACATTCATGTTCATTCAAAATCCCTCCACATGACACTGGGGCTGATAAAAGATTTCTGATCAACAACTGGATATTTTTAGCATTGTCAAACAGGCAAGATAAACTATATAGCAAAATTATTCGCAATATGCTAACGACCTTTAACTAGAATGTATATAGGTATAGTAAAGTTTACAATATATGGTTGACACACAAAAGTTTTACAATTATCAATTTTGGCTTAATTTAGTTCTACTTTTCTCTAAATTTAGGTCTATTTCACTATCACTATCTTCATCTAAACTTATTATTAAGGGTTTAACATTAGTACTCGAAATGTGATAAAATCATTCCATCATTCTCTTGCAGTGTCATGTGTATCGAACCATGTCAAGGTAGATAATTGGTCGAGTTTCTGCTCTATATTGTTTAATAGTCGTTAAATATTTATGACGTCATTACCGTAAACGTTAAGATTCCATTAAGGTTTGTCTTTTATCAATTGTGATATTTAAAACCCATTTTCTTAGGCCTAAAATGCTACAGGAAATGCTTGTTTCTTCGTAGGTAAGCCTCTTTTTTTAGGGAAACCAGGGTAGATACAGATTATTCTACATACATTTGATACATTTCCCTTCTTCCCTTCTAGGTTTCGGTACTATATCCTTTACCGAAGATAAAGAACTAAAAATTTCGGCTAAAGCATCGCTTGAATTAAAATATCTTTTCAACAAAGATTGGTAAAGTATTTTTCACCCTAAATGGTATCGACTTATTAACTGCAATAAAACTACCAGTTTAATCCCATTGTTATACACAATCAACAAGCAAATACACTACAGGGTAGGACTTTAGATATTTAATTCGGTATATAATAATATGAAGGTAATTATGCAATCTAATTAAAATTATTGAGGTTTTTAGGGAACATGTAATTTTACACATTGTCCATTACTATCACGCTATTCGGAGGAATGTTAGGCAAAAGACAATTCTGGAACCATTCTTCAAACAGCTCTGCCGTCGTATCCTCATGGTAATCTACACAGGAGTATTTAATGTTTTTCGCAGAAAGCCACAAGGCATTTGGGACCCAACCGTTTTCTGATCCTGCATGTAAGATGGTAATTCTTTTCCCTTTATTTGACGGAGCTTTTGTTGTGCACTTGCCGGATGAATCAGACCATCCTTTGGAAGGGCGGATTCTATCAGTACTTGTCTTACTTATCAATTTTACGATACTATAATTAGAACTCGATAAAATCGTCCTCAGAAAAATCTGAAGAGTCATCATGTCCTACGCTTATTACTAAAGGCTCAATTTCCATAGTTGTGTCAATTACGTTGTCAAGTTCCCACATTTTTGTTCCTCTACTATAACATGTTTTATGGCGTTTTGCCAATTTTCTGATGACACATTTGCTAAAGAATTAAGCAAGAGTTGTCGCACTTCTTACATTTTAAAAGTTTTGTTATTTCTAGCAACATATCCTTTTACTTGAGCCCATATTAATTCTATAGGATTTAGCTCACAATGATAAGGTGGTAAACGGAGCACTATAATACCTCAATCTCTTGCCATCTCGTCAATAACATACTTTTTATACTGCGATTTATGTAGCCTATGTAGCCTAACAATACCCAAAAGTTCTTTTTTTACCATGGTATTATATATATATATATATATATCGGTTTTAGAACGTCTTCGACGTCTTCCGATACCCAGTCGCCATTGATCTCTATCCAACCAGAGATCTTCTTCCAGTCCCCGGTCGCTTATCTCCTTGTCTATTCCCTCTCCGCCCATCTCAGACAAAATTCTCCAAAGACTAGTGATGCTACAGTTTATTTGGGTTTCGTCATTAGTGAGTCGCTGTTTTAGACTCTTTAATGTAGGGACACGTTGATCTTCGTACATGGTGTAGATTTTTCGTCTTATTAGGTCCTTATCGCCTTCATCGATACTTTTCTTGAAACCGGTATCTATACGCTTCTTTCTTGATTTGACGGGATTTACTGCAACTCGTCTAACTGTAGTAAGAGGCACTTTAGTCATATCACTTGTTACACTTGCGTCACAGTCGCGCCTCAAGTCCTTGGTCAAGTAAAGAACTACATATATATATACATTTTTTACAATGTTTTTAGCATCAAGAGATAAGTGGTTTTTCTTTAACGGAACACTAGAAGAACCACTATTAATATTTACCCACGGACGCCATTTAATATCTGTTTTTATACGTATAAATTTTTGGTAAATAATTTAAAATTATTGTATCGTAACCGTAGCACAACTTGAACACTTCCTAAGAAACACAAAGACTGAAAGATGTTATCGCAAGCACAAGATAGTTAAATATTACCTGCTATAATTACAAATTATAATCCGACCCTGACCGACAGGTTATTTGCATTTTTATGGCCGAGCTCTTGCAAAACGTCCCAGGTAGTTAAACGGAGTCAACCATTTATTGTGAAAAATTCTTTACGCATTTCTAATTATTTCTTTAGCATCGGGAAATAAATGCTTTGTTTTAAAAAACCCAAATACAAATATTACAAAATTCACTAGTCAGAAAACCAACTTCAACTGAAACTAATAAAAATAGGGATGCAAGTAATCCGTACTCCGGGTTTTTGGCAATCAAAAGATCAACAATATAATGTAAGCTTTACTATATCTGAAATAATTTTAACTTTTGACCATCACGGTACGTCCTATAGGCTTCGATTACTTGACCTAAAAAGAACTAACGGTATTATTCTATTACTTAGGGCCATAAGCGGCAGTATATCGACTAAACTGTTTTAGTTTTAGTCAATATAAACCTCGGGTATTTTAGTAAATGATCGGATCCCGGTATTTTAAGGGTGCGTAACTTTAATCGTTTTTTGAGGCCAATGAACAATTGATCGACTCGAAAATCGACTCATTTTAGGTATTATCACTTCCCTTCTGGATTAGCCTTATTTAATTTGTGGATAGTTGAATGCCCTGCAAGTTTAATTCATGGAACAAATTATATATGTCTTAGATAGGCTATGCAGAAAACAAGCAAGGCTAATACGGTATGGGAACTGATGGGTCATTTAATGTGTGCCTTTTTCAACGAATTTGACCAACTTTACCTGGCCTATTTCAGATGAATATTCAGAAGGACCCAAAGAGACCGAAGGCACCTTCTTCCTCGGACGAGGCTAGTTACGAAGTATACAGCATGGATTACCGAGAACAGGACAAACCTACTAATAACTCTCTAGTTACTATGTAAGTAATTATTTATTCGACACAGTTGACGAGGAAATATAATATACCATGTTCACATATGGATATGGACATTTTATATCAGTGCCCCTAAACCAGGGATGCACAGACTTATAGGGAACAGGGGCCACACGGGAAAAATATATGCCAAGGACGGGCCACTACAAACAATACTTATTGACACAAATTAACACGAAAATTTTTATTTTTAAATAGTATGAAATACAATGATAAAAATAAGAGAACCTTCAAAAATGTTTGTTGTAATTATGTAATCGTAAGGTAATCTAATCATTACAATGTAATATTTCATGTTTTATTATTTTGATGCATGACATTGCATTGAACTAACAAGTTATTATATATTTGGCTCCACATTACTTGTCGCCACAAGTAAAATTGCTTCCAAAATTTCATTTGCCAGGCGGTTTCGGTTTTTCGTTTTGTTTAGTTTCATCACTGAAAACGTTCGTTCACAAATATACGTCGATCCAAATAAGCTTGCGCATTTCAATGCATTTATTCGCAACTCTTTATAAGCGGTTTTATCAACGCAACGGTAGAAGTTGATTAAATTACCTTCATTAAATTTGTTTCGTAAACTATCATCATTTTGCATGTCTATTAATAATTCCAGCTGCATTGATTCCGGCGCATTTTCGGGTGAAATATTGAAAGGATTGCTGAAAATGTCCAATAGAGGTTTAACTTTTTTGAAGTCTACAAAACGATTTTGAAAAGCTTGTATCAAAATATCAATTTTTTTAACATGAGCGAAATTGACGTCAGTTTTATTGACTTTCTCCATAATTTTTTTGTAGTTCGGAAAATGGCTGTAATTGGCTGAATTGATTTGTGTCCTGAAAAGACTCAATTTGCATTGAAAGGACGAAACATGAGAGTATACCTGCGAAATTAATTGATCTTTGCCTTGAAGTCGAGTATTTAAGACATTCAAGTGATTTGTGATGTCTACAAGAAACGCTAAGTCACACAGCCAATCAGAGTTGTCAAGTTCGGGGACATCGTTTTTCTTTTCCGCCAGAAATAATTGGATTTCTTCAATCGACCTTAATGATTAGATATAATCAAACAATCCAATAATTAAAAGTAGCTACTTTTCACGGATTTCTTCAGTTAAATAAGCATTACTTCCAAATCAAACCCTTCTAAAGAATATCTGCTTAAGACTTAGTACTGAGAAAAATAGACGTATGTCTCACTTAAAGAACAAACATAATCCAAGAATATTTATTTCTGCAATACTTGGTTATCTTTTTAAAATTGCGTATATTTTCAAGAAAATAGCGTCTTAAACATGTTATTATCAACAACAATATTCAAAATAGACTTATTTTTACTTTACAATAATAAATTTATTGAGTTATCTATAAAATTGCCTCTACAAAATTGGATTAAGTCCTTGACTTATAGTCATAGAAATTACATAAACAGAAATTTCAAAACTGGAGCAATCGACTCTATGACCTTTTACTGTTGATAGTATATCGTTATATCATATTTTTGTAGGCGCAGGATTTTTTTTTGAAGCCGATACAAAAACACGTGTCGAATTTGCAAAAACAAGCTTCATTGGAATGCCTTGTCATGATTTAATACACGAGGCATCGAATATTTAAATCAATGCAATTGCATTACAAATTTTATTTCCCATAAATTAAGTTATTGCGCCTATCTTCTAATAACGAAAATTTGTTTATAATGTGTGTGTGTGTATTAAGTCAATGGCTCTGGTTAAAACCAGGTTACCATGTTTATAATAATTTTTGTAAAATAATCTGATTCGTGAAGAGAACGAGACATTAACATTCTTTTTCAATTGAAATGAGCACATTAGACAACAAAAGTGTCTCTCAACTGAGGTACTTGTTGCTAGAATAAAAGTTTGTAGACCTCTGGAAAAATTTGACAATACTTAGTTATTATTGACGAAAATCTTTAACACAGATTCAATATCTAGTTTTTAAATTTTTTCGTCGTGATAAATGATCCCTAACTCTTTAATCAATCTTCGTTTATTTAAAAAGTCTCTCCTGTCAGTCTATAAATTGAATCTTTATGTAAAGAAACAAATTATATCATGAACAGGAATATTCATCTTATAAAACAGAAATGTTATAACAAAGCAACAGAAAATGTCCTTTGTACTTATCTGTTTATAATCGAAGAAATCCTGGTTAAAACCTTTTAAATTATTGTTTAAGTAGGCCCTGACGGGTGCTCCATCTTGTTGCATATACAAGTTATTAGGACCCGCTAAGGGCACGTTTTCTATTATTTTCGGCACAACGTTTTTCAAAATTTCCAAATATTTATTTGCATTAAAATATATTATGAATGATTTTACTTCCTAGTATAAAACATAAACCGTTAAAGCCAAACCTGCCTTGCCGTTCGAGTGAAAATATTTCATACTGATTTCCCTGAGACCAAAACCTCGTATTGTGCCGATTAAATATACTAGCACTCATAAAATGAGCCTCATTGGACCATACAACGGTTCTTTCAAAACGATTTTCCCTGTTGATATTTTGTAAATACCAATTACAGAACTTTATACGGCGCTGTGCATCACCAGGATGTAAGTTCTCTTTGATAAGCTACAGGGTAACTTAAATATAGGGGGGGGGGGAGGGTGAAATATTCTGATTGCTGCATTTCCTGTTTCACAAAAAAGTGGCACAGTGCTGCGAAAACCGTATCCTTCTATCTTTACTAATAACGGATATACCCTGTAAAACTATCGAAAACTGGACACCTTGTACATACTTATAGCTCTTTAACAGTTTGAAAGGGATTAGTATGAATTATATTTTATTTTAATCGTGTTTCATTTATCCCAATTAAAACTGTTGACAATTTTTATTTACACCTATTTAGTTTTTCTTGCTTAGTAATAGTCTGTTTACGTATACATATTATGTTTGTTTGCTATGATTAAACTTTTAAAGTTGTTTCATCAGAACTTTTTGAATCGGGAAGAATACTCTCTTCATAACCCGACTGACGATGATGTTTGCATAAATTGCGTCAGCGTACAATAAGGTCAATCAATCAGTTTATTGTTAATTTTGTACGTTTATAAAGCCCATTGTTATGTCTATTTTTTTATTGACCACATAAACGTCCTTTTCCCTTTGGGACTCTCAATATCACTGTCATCAAATTATTGCAACTACAGTGTCGATTTTATTATTTTATAGATTCGCAATATGGAATACCACAATGGGATCCTCCTTACTGGCAATGTCTTGGGGTATTCACATGGCAGGCCTATTTCCAGGAATAGCAATAAACATTTTAATCGCTGCCCTCTGTCTGTACACCTGTCATCTTCTGCTCAAGGTCAACGAGAAACATGGTAAAGACTGTTTATAGTGCGTTATTTTTAGGGCCGGCTCAAGGTAAAATTCTTACCTGGGCGAAAGGGTAATTCAGCCCCCCCCCCCTCCTTTAAAACCAAAAATTACCACGATGGAGAATAAATTAGAAAAAAACAATAAAATCATAACATTTTATTATAACGTACCTAACTCACATTCATTATTACCAAAAACAGCAAACAAGAAACAAATCTACTATCTACAAAAAAAGATTTGCGAGCTTTTTCATCGGCAAAATCTTTAATAAATATATCAAGGTCTATTTTGTGTTATAGGTCATGTTCAATTGACATTATGGCTAATCCGATCAGTCGTTACTGTTAAATCGTTAGGTTCTCTTGATCAACTTTAGTTTGAAAATGTTCTCTCTGTTGATGCAACACTAACTGGAAGTGTCAGAGCAATTCGTAGAGCAACGAAGACATTCTCACTTAGATTTCTCGTTGTAATGTAGGATAATATGTCTCTTGGTTGATGCCCACTGGGCTCAGGTAATAAAAAAATGAGCACCGATAGTTTTTGATAAAGTTGGTACCCCTCGATGTCAGAGTGGTCTTTGTCCGTTAGTGCTAATTTGACGGGATAACGTTATCATGATTTTTTAGACAACGACTTGATTCCAGCACTAGCGATACTATATTCTAATGAAAATAATTCAGACATGCCAAACCAAGCATTATGCTTTCAACAGGATGGAGCTCCGCCCCACTATGCTGCGATTGTTAGAATATTCCTAGATAATGTTTTCCCAAACCGGTGGATAGGCAGACATGGATCAATAGAGTGGCCACCTAGGTCACCCGACCTTGCTCCACTGGACTACTTTCTTTGGAGTTATGTTAAAAACAAAGTGTATAAAGATAAGCCACGCACGCTTGATATTCTCAAAGAGAGCATTCGTAACGTAATTAGGAATATTTCTCCAGAAGCCGTAGAAAAAGTACAGCAGTAATTTATTGATCGTCTGGCGTACTGCAGAGCTGTAAATGGCGGACACCAGTATTTGCTAAAACAATTTTTGAGATTTTGAAAAATGTAATTTAGCTGCAATAAAGTGTTATTTTAATATTTGAACGTAAATATTTCATAAACAGTTGAAGATAGGTTTAGGATATTATACATCTCTGCGAATTTCACAATCATAATAATTGTCATTGTTTGCTTACTTCAACTGGTGATTCTGTCGTTTCTATAATTTTTTCTTGATTTTCATCATCATTATTCACTCTCCTCATCACTGATTTGTTTCTCTTTCAACAAGGACACCTGTATTACACGCTTATGATATGCCAAAATCATCCTCCTAAAAATTAGGTCCTTAAGCCGCCCCTGCCTAAACTATACCTGTTCAACGTTTTTGCTTTGTTATAGAACTGCCTTTAGTATAAGGTTCATGAAAGCTATGACCCCAGTAAAAAATTTGAAAATACAAGAAGTTTTACTATTATGTTATTACAGGTATGCCTGGACTTGAGATTGAAGTCAGCCATCTTTGTTTGGACCTCTTGGGCAAATGGGCGGAAGTATTAGCCAAAATATTTTCGGTTGTCGTACTGTTAGGGGCGGACATAGTGTATATGATCCTCATGTCAAATTTCCTTTACAATTCTGTATATTTTCTTTACGGTAAGTTAGCTAATCTCCAATTATAGTATATTTCAGAAAGGTGTAGAGTAATAAAATGAGAAATTCCGTCCAGTTCGACTCAATTTCGGTGTCGGCCATAAGCGCAGGTAAACTTTGTGCATTAAATTATTTATGATAACTAACCAAAAATTTTAGAGAATTAGGTTAACGGGTATTAAGATAAAATAGTATTGTTTGTAATATTAAAATTTGAAATAATTGCATAAGAGGATTAGGAAAGGTATGTTTTCTGGCCTGAAGTGTCAAAATCGAAATATTGTGTAGGGATTAGTTAGGTAGTAGATTATAAAATTACGTTTTGTGTTTAACAGGTACCGAGTTTGGCTCTGGCCTCTATGGCTGGATCATATAAATAGGTGGTAATTTGGAACAAACTTCATATATCGTGTGTGTGTATGAACTCAATAAGTATATTTGTTTAGTTTAACGCATCAGTATTTGCTGTTAACCAGTATATAGTGTTCACAGTATTATAAGATTAGTAATAAAATGGCGACATTCACACCAACAAAAAGATGTTCCAATAATTCTCCACTATCAGTGAGTGATAAAGTTACTATTTTAAATGTACATGATTGCATAAAATACGATTATCCGAATTTTACTGTACAAGAAACTGTCGAGCGATGTTTCCGAATGACTCGAGTTGGAAAGTCCACCGTTTTTAAATTATTGCGGGAGAGAATGACAGCAGGTCAAGTAAAACCTTCCAACAAAAGTCCAGGCAGACCAGTAAAAGTCCTTGATGAAGACAGCAAAAGTGTAGTTCGAAGAAAAGTTCACTCTTTTATTTTAAAAAAGAAATACCCACCCTAGATAAGGTTCTAATGGAGCTTGGCCAGGATGACAGTATTCCGTTCATAACTAGAAAACTTTTATGGACCACTTTAAAAATATGGATTTTGCCTGGGAAAAGCATAACCGTAAATCACTTTTACTGGAAAGCGATTAAATTGTTTGCTGGCGACGAAAATACTTGAGAAGTATAAAGCAGTACAGAAGAGAGCAGAAGAAAATATTTTATCTTGATGACACGTGGATTAATGAAGGTTATATAGTACCAAAATGGTGGCAAGACAAAAATATAACCAGTGCTCGCCAAGCTTTCATGGAAGGCCTGTCAACGGGTATTAAGGTGCCTTCAGGTAAAGAGAAGAGACTAATAATCGTCCATATTGGAAGCGGAGAGGGATTTTAAAAGAAGTTTTGCTAACCTTTCAGTCGTTCAATACGGGAGATTACCACGAGGACATGAATTCGAATGTTTTTGAGAACTATTTTGGTGAAATGATTAAATATCTTCCAGCTGATTCAGTAGTAGCTTTATGGATAACGCAAGCTATCATTCACGACGCACAGAGAAGACTCCAAGTTCATCTTCGAGAAAACAAGAAATTATCGACTGGTTAACCACCAAAAGTATTGAATTTGAAGATAATTTGATAAAGAAGGAACTATTAGCTATAGCAAATTTACACAAACACCGTTTTATGAAATATGCCGTGGAAGATATAGCAGAAAAACATAGTGTAACTGTGCTGCGCACACCGCCATATCATTGCGAACTAAATCCTATAGAACTTATATGGGCGCAAGTGAAAGGATTTGTAGCAAGACACAACACGACATTTAAAATGAAAGACGTTAAGCTACTGTTTGACCAAGCCATTAAGAAAGTGACACCAGAGAACTGGCGAAAAGCAGTCCATCATGTCATTAAAGAAGAGGAGAAAATGTGGGATCTTGACCACCTGATCGATCGGACCGTCGACCAGTTAATTATAACGTCAAGACGAGATGGCAGTTCCTCAGATGACGAAGAATATTATGATTTTTTATAATTTAATTTCTGTATAATGTATTTTTTGTATTTTGTATTTTTTTTAAATGTTTAATAAAAAATAAGTGTAGCTAATACTTATTATGTACATAATGCCTAATTTTTATTCTGTTAAAATAAAATTCTTTCCTTTTTACGAATATCCTACCGGCACGCCTTTGTCACCCCATTTTCAGTGTTTGTGAATGGGTAACAATAGGCAAAACCCATAAATCGACCCAAACCCGGGCGGTACTACCTGCACTTGATGAAAGGAAAGAATTTTGCAATGAAATTAATGCCAAATTATGAAAATGACTTAAATATTTGTTGGGTCACTCTGTAGTCCCTTTGCATACCTAATGAGCTTTTATTACTCTACACCTTTCTGAAATAGACTATAAATCATTCGATTACTTGTTTTTATTATTTCGTTCTCTTTTAGCTTTCCTTACTTCTGAAGTTGACCTATCAGAAGCAGACCTACCGGTGCTATGTCCAAAAGAAATGCTGTTAAATGCAACTGCAAATCCGATGACGTTCCATGTAGGAACTCTGTTTAACAAAGTATGGGACTTGTACAGTACGGTTCCCCTATTTCTATCTGTGATATTGTTCGGTGTCTTAAATTTTAAATCACCGACGTTCTTTACAAAATTTAATAGTTTAGGTAAGGAGACTTGTGAGGTCAAAATTTCAACTCCGTTACTAAATACTTGTCTATTTTTAGGTACAATTAGTGTATTATATTTAATAATATTTGTGGCTGTGAAAGCGTCGAGCTGGGGAATAAACATTCCAGACTGGACCGCAGAACTCGACATCAAATCGAATTTTTCTGCATTAAGTGGAATGTTATCGTTGAGTTACTTCATTCACAACATCATTATCTCCGTAATGAGAAACAACAAACACCAAGAACATAATGTGAGTATACCTTCAAGTCGTATCATTACACTAGCTTACAGAAAACTCCCTGTCAACCAAAATTCATATTTTTATAAAAACTGTTTTGTTTCTTATCTCAGAGTTTATTTTATACATCTGAACGACTTATAGTTGTTGGCATGGACTATACTAAAAACTAATTAGGTTTCCTTTTAGGGTCGAGATTTGACTATAGCATTTGGTTTAGTAACCTTCACCTACCTGTTCATTGGAATTGTGTTTTACATTAGTTTCCCGCTGGCAAAATCCTGTATTGAGGATGTAAGTAACTCTTTAGAGAAAGAACCTTTATTTGCTTAAAGATATCAGGCATTGCAAAATAATCTTACTCTAGCAGTCTCGTTGGGTCCTGGCATTGTGGGAACTCAACTAGCAAAATATATTTTATAATAAACGTGGTATGCGATAAATTTATATATAGAAGCTTAAAATTCCTATATTTCTATCAGATTTTCCCTGGTGTGAATTGTCGTCGAATATACAAGCCTCTTTAAATTACCCCCTACAGAGAAAATCAATGGAGTCATGTCAGGTGACCTCGGTGGCCATAAAATAGGTCCACCTCGACCTATCCATCGATTACCAAAAGTATTTAATAAGTGCTGACGAACCAAATAAACCCCAATAGTCCTCGTCCACATGTTAACCATGGTGCTTTGTCTGTACTGTTGAATGGGGATTTTCTTCATGCCAGATATGCAAATTATGGCAATTCATTACTCCGTCTCGGGTGAAACCGACTTCGTGTACAAAACAATACTAGGAAAATTATGATTTTGTCTAAATCGTTGCAAAACCAATTTTCGTCGTTAACTCTTGCAGGATAATCAGCGGGAGACATGGCATATGCCGTACCTGATGACGAGACGTGATAGCATGTAGCAGTTATTCCCGAAGGGTCTTATAAACAAGTCAGTTTGTCGCATGAACTTGGACCGACAGTTCTTTTAGAATTCAGAATTTCCTCCTCTAACTGAGGATTCCTTGTTCTACTTGAAGGCCCATCTCCACCACGATGCGGCAAAAAACTTCCTAAAATGGATTAGCAAAAATTAGCTACTTTTAGCATTTTTTTCATTTCACTTGACATTTTACGTGTTGGGCTACAATCAACCCTTTCAAAATATCTTTGGTGCAGTGAACGTTGATTTGGAACTGTATCAGAATAATTTATTCTTGCCTCCACACAACTGCCGAGTGCTTGTCCATAAATAAGATGCATGTGAGCATATTCACGATAGAAATAATCCTCCATTACTTAAGACTGATGTACTCAATCAGCCAGACAATTTAGAAAAGTGTAGTAAACAACATTGTTAACGAAATAAAAACGACTGGTGCTTTATTGTAGTATTCTGATTTATTATAACGTGGCATACAAAAAAATTATTTTCTCCGAAAACGGCAAAGTTTATCGAAACAAATGTAGAGTACCTTTTTTAAAGAGGAATTATTTTGGAGCATAAAAGTGATGTCATGGTAACCAGATCAATATTTTCTGTTTCAGAACATTTTTAACAACTTTAGCAAAAACGATACCCTGACGATAATAGCCAGAGTGCTCCTGATGTTCCAACTCTTTACTGTATTCCCACTGATATCCTTTATGTTAAGGAAAGACATTATGGGAAACATCAACCAATACTTTAAGAATAACAGTTACGGTGATTTCACTTACTTCAGAGTTATGGTTTTAAATGGTTGTTTGTTGTTCATCTGTGTTATGTTCGCCTGCTTCATGCCCAGAATTGGAACCCTTATTAGGTAAGTTATACCGTGAGGACATAAATTATCTTTGTCAGGTAAGCGAGGCACCTGAGTAAAAAGTGCTTGGACACATCGATTCTATTTTATTTGCTTGCATCTTTTAATACTTCTGAAAGATGCTTCATGAAATTGGATTCTACGCAAAATTCTAAGCACATTTCACATAGGATGTTTTTGAACTATGGTTTAGCAGCCGAAAGCTAAATATTAAAAAACAACAGACTTAAAATAAATTGGAGAGTGGAACTTTTTAACTGCTAATGCTTCTCTATAAATAACACAGTGACTTCCTTCGATTTCCTGAACGATATAGTTATTGCTTTTGCACCTTTTTAATGATATAGAAAGTTAAAAATTTCCTCTCCGTTTGTTTGAGTCTTCAGAGGTTTGCAAAATGGCATTTCTTCTTCTGCAGAGTTATTGTTTATATTCCGGACGATAACGAGCAATACTGCAAGCCCTGTCATGTCTGTTGATTCATCAAGTTGTAATGCGTATTAAAATTACTATCCTTTATATTCTATTTCGTCACTTATTTCATGAATTTTCCTACGTACGGTATCATTTAAAAGTGGCACTATCTTGATATTATTACTGGACTTCTCGCCAGTCACGCTTTCAACAACATCTATTATGCATGGTTATATAAGAGTTTAGGCAATAATATGCGCTTTTCCTGCCTTAGCTATACGGTAACTTACTTGAAACGAGGCTTTACTTGCTTTATCATTAACCCCTTTTTCCACAGGTATACAGGAGCATTAAGCGGCATGGTTTACATTTTCATGTTGCCAAATCTCCTGAAATTAGCCAGTCTACGGAAAGAAGGGGAACTGACAACAATGAAGGCGATCTGGCATTTGTTTATTATTATTGCGGGAGGTCTTAATTTGCTGTCACAATTTTTTATACGTAGTGACTAAGATATTATTTATTTTATCTACTTAGGTATGTGACGATTTGTCTTAATATTTAGAGATGAATAGAGGAAAATATTATTTATTTTAAATGTTGTTAAATTGTTTAGTTGACGATAAATCAAAGACTGTATTGAACAAATAAAGATGATCTTTAACCACTGTTTCATTTATTTAAGGATTGATAAACTAAAAAATATAGAGGCTGTTTGAAAATAGTGGTACTTAAAAACAAGCAGACATGGTATTGGACCGCGGCCATGTCAAAAATAGCGGCCATAAAACAGCTCTTTCAAAATATGTTCTTTACAAATTTGTAAATATTTTTAAGTGATGATTATACACAAAGCTGGAAGGTTTATAAATATTTTTAATTAATAAAACAAAAAATAAATATACTGTAATAAATAAATAAATATAAACTCAAGCACAACGCATATACGAAAAAGGTAAAACTAAAAGCTAAAATAAAGTAAATACAAAGTATAAAAAGTAGAAAAGTTATACAGTATTAAATATGATACTATAAATTGTGCAAATCAGTGGTTCTCAAACTTATTTCGCCCCCCACCCGCTTTTAGAATAATTTTTTTCCTAGAGCCTCCCATTTTTTTTTACTTGCCATTTGTCGCGCATCTATACAACTATTTTATTTAAGGTGCATTATACAGAATGGCAAAAAAGTCGCGCATACTGCCTGTAACTTTTGAATTACCTCGTATACGAGAAAGTGACCTTCATGAAAGGTGTTCAGAAAATTATTCCCCACATTTCTACCTGTATGAATTTTTTCTGTCATTTCTAGTTTGGGTGCCATAGAGACTAACTTACTCTCTTTAAATGGAACACCCTGCATATGATTACATATTTGGATTCTACTGGGAAAACTCTGAATTTTTTGTATTTCAAATTTCTATTTATTTAAAATTGTAACAAACTTTATAATAACAAAATAAGTGGCCTAGAAAATTGAACAACTTAAAATCGGAATAATAAACAAGTGAAACCTTTTTAATGGATCAGGTGTTTAAAATGACCACCATTTTCTGTTAAACAGAACGCCAGTCGATCCCTGAACCCGTCTACAACGTTTAAAAGGAAGTCCTCTGGAATGGCCCGAATTTCTGACTTTTAAAGATTCTAGGCCATTTAGACGGTTAACGCAGACTCTGTTCTGTCAGTGTCCCTACAAAAAGAAGTCGAACGGGGTTAAGTCCGGGGATCGCGCTGGCCAATCAATAGCACCTCTTCTGCCTATCCAACGTCCTGAAAATTATTTGCTTATGTATTGTCTAACATTTGCCGCATAATGCGCAGGTGCTCCATCTTGCTGGAACCAAACCTGTTCGTTTATGCCATTATTCACCCCCGGTAAAACCATTCTACAAGAAGGAATTATGTGATTCCTGAGGAGGTCCAGATATTTTCCGCCATTCAAATTACCATCTATGAAAAAAGGTCCCACAATATGTCTACCCAAACATTAACTTTTTCGGGCCTCTGAATATGACCCTCCTGGAACCAGTGAGTATTCTCAGCAGACCAATGACAATAATTGTGTCTATAACAATGTCACTTAAATAGAAAGTAGCCTTATCCGAGAAAATGATATTTGTTGCGAAGTTATTGTCGTTATTGCATCTTTCGATCATCAGCTCACAAAATTAAGCTCTTCTATCAAAATCGTCCTCGTTTAACTCGTGCACCAATTTTATCTTGTTGGGATGCAACTTCTCCTGCTTAAACAAATTTTTCACTGACGGATGAGACACATTAAGATCCATTGCCATAGGCCTGGATGATTGTGTTGGATTTTCATGTAAAGAGAGCATGGTATCCAAAGCTGTGTCTCCCCCGGTTGCTGTTTTAGGTCGACCTGATCTAGCGGCTTCCCTAACACTGCCTGTTTCTCGAAATTTCTTTACCACCGTTGACTGATTTATTAAAGGCCTATTTAGATATAATTCATTGAAAAGTTGACAAACCTGATCTTGCGATCTCTTCATATTTCTTATTCAGATGAACCATTGTGTAAACAAATTAGAAATCAGACAACAGAAAATGAAACAGGAACTCAAAATTGACACCTCTTAGGTCGCTGTCATGAAAACACCTTGACTCAACTGGTGGGTATTATAGGTAGAAATAATTTACTGAGCAACTTTGATAAAGTTCTCTTTTTCGGATACGAGGTAATTCAAAAGTTAGAGGCATAATGCGCGACTTTTTTGCGACTCTGTATAATTAGCGACTGTGATTACTATCACGCTATTCTGAGGAAGGTTTGGTAAAAGCCAATTTTCGAACCATTCTTCAAAATGTTTTGCCGTTGTATCTTCATGGTAGTCCACGCAGGAATCTTTAATATTCGTTGTAGAGAGCCACAAGGCGTTTGGGACCCAACCGTTTTCTGACCCGGCATGTAAAATGGTAATTATTTTCCTATTGTTTGACGGAGCTCTTGCTTTATACCTGCCGGAAGAATCGGACCGTTCTTGGAATGGTGTGTCATGCGTGTCAAACCATGTCTCATCGAGGTAAATTATTGGACGATTTTCAAAACGATATTTTCTTATCGATGCTATATACTTACGATGCCATTTTTGTGTCTCTGTGATGCCATAACCAAACTCTCCAAAAGCTAGGGTTGCTACAGCTTATTTGGATTTCGTTATTAGTGAGCCGTTGCTTCAGAGTTTCTAATGTAGGTACGCGTTGCTTTTAGTATATGGCGTACACTTTCCGCCTTATCAAGTCCTTGTCGGCTTCGTCGAAACATTTGAAGAAGCTCTGTCAATGTTTTTCCACCGACTTGACTGACATTTACTCTCTCAAGATGCCTGCTGTAGGAGGATTTCTAAACATTTAAAATTATCTTATTCTAATTTACCCTTACCTATAAATCATTATAATCCGAACCCGAGAATAAATACTGGGAATTTACGGGTATTTACGACCGCAGTTGGCACCAATTTTATTACCATTTTTCGTGAAGAGAGCTATGTCGGCTGGAGTTTTCGCATCTGATGTAGGTTAATCTGGGTAATCATGTCAACAGGCAAGGTCACTCTCCGTCTACGTCCCTGTGATACAACCTACTGTGAAAATTAAAATTGTAATAAAACAATACTTGATCGGTAAATGATTTTATTCGCTGGATTAATTTAATTTGAACAATTTCTCAGACAGTGCACGTCAATGTTAATTAAACTGTATTTGCAAAAACCTATTCAACGTATGCAAACAATGTGGGTACTATTGTAGTAATCAATTAAATTAGTAAAAAAGCAAATTTTTCATTTCTTTTTGTGTTCTTTGAAAATTACTTAAAAAATTGGCTATTTAACTGCTCTGCAGAAGAGGGATGAGTTTTGGTATATTATATTATATACCTACGGTGAGAAGTGTAGTTCGAAGAAAAGTTCGCTCTTTTTATTTTAAAAAAGAAATACCCACCCTAGATAAGATTCCAATGGGGCTTGGCCAGGATGACAATATTGCGTTTATAACTAGAAAACTTTTATGGACCACTTTAAAATATATGGATATTGTCTGGGAAACCGTAAATCACTTTTACTGGAAAGCGATGAAATTGTTTGCTGGCGACGAAAAGACTTGAGAAGTATAAAGCAGCACAGAAGAGAGCAGAAGAAAATCTTTTATCATGATGAGACGTGGATTAATGAAGGTTATATAGTACCAAAATTGTGGCAAGATAAAAATATAACTAGTGTTCGCCAAGCTTTCATGGAAGGCCTGTCAACGGGTATTAAGGTGCCTTCAGGTAAAGGGAAGAGACTAATAATCGTCCATATTGGAAGCGAAGAGGGATTTTTAAAAGAAGGATTGCTAACCTTTCAGTTTTTCAATAAGGGAGATTACGACGAGGACATTAATTCAAATGTTTTTGAGGACTATTTTGGTGAAATGATAAAATATCTTCCAGCTGATTCAGTAGTAGTTATGGATAACGCAAGCTATCATTCACGACGCACAGAGAAGACTCCAACTTCATCTTGGAGAAAACAAGAAATTATCGACTGGTTAACCACCAAAAGTATTGAATTTGAAGATAATTTGATAAAGAAGGAACTATTAGCTATAGCAAATTTACACAAACATCGATTTATGAAATATGCCGTGGAAGATATAGCAGAAAAGCATAGAGTAACTGTGCTGCGCACACCGCCGTATCATTGCGAACTAAATCCTATAGAACTTATATGGGCGCAAGTGAAAGGATATGTAGCAAGACACAACACGACATTCGAAATGAAAGACGTTAAGCTACTGTTTGATCAAGCCATTAAGGAAGTGACACCAGAGAACTCGCGAAAAGTAGTCCATCATATCATTAAAGAAGAGGAGAAAATGTGGGATTTTGACCACCTGATCGATCGGACCGTCGACCCGTTAATTATAACGTCAAGAGGAGATGACAGTTCCTCAGATGACAGTTCCTCAGATGACGAAGAATATTATGATTTATTATAATTTAATTTCTGTATAATGTATTTTTTGTATTTTGTATTTTTTTTATAATGTTTAATAAAAATTAAGTGTACCTAATAGTACATAATGTCTAAATCTTATTCTGTTAAAATAAAATTATTTCCTTTTTACGAATATCCTACCGGCACGAATTTGTCACACCATTTTCAGTGTTTGTGAATGGATAACAATAGGCAAAACCCATAAATTGACCCAAACCCGGGTGGTACTACCTGCACTTGATGAAAAGAAAGAATTTTGCAATGAAATCAATGCCAAATTATGAAAGTAGCTTAAATATTCGTTGGGTCACTCTGTAGTCCCTTTGCATACCTAATGAGCTTTTATTACTCTACACCTTTCTGAAATAGACTATAATAGTGAAAATGCAGCAGTGCACATGCGTTTTAATAACTGTAAAATCAACTATTATTTTAAATGATTTTCATAGTTTTTGATAATTTTCATTATCTTAGGACATTTTCTAGAGTTTATATTTCATGTTCACTTCGTTAAATCAATTAAGTTTCAGTCAATTTTTTTAAAAAGATAAAAAAATCTTCTTTATTAACCTAGGTTAATAATGAACTACTTCTCATTAGACAAATAAGGTAAGTAATAGGGTTTTCTCATGTTAGTAGTAAAAAAAATAGGTTATCACTAAGAAACAATATTATTGAAGCCTAATAACCGATACAGATTATAACCAATGGCGTGCGGTCAAGGGAGGTATGTTCACATTTAAGTGATAATTTTTAAAATTTAAAAAGACCGGTCTAAAAACCTTTTATAATTAACAATAACGAAAATAACAATTAATAAAAAAAAATGACTGGGGGCATTTTGATATAAGTAATTATAAATAGCTTTTTAACTTGTGTTTGTTTGAACGCCAATGTTTATAATCAGGATCGACAATAATGACAAGCATGATCGAGTAATTAACTTATCCCTCTCCTCCAAAGCAGTTAAAATATATTAAATAAACAGCATTTCTTTAAAGTCATCTTCAATTTTAGGGTGAAATTTTTGTTCGTTTCTTTTAGTCGACCAATCTGCCCTTAAAGCATATGAGCACTATATCCGAACACCCTATATAAATATATCTAAAGTAGATAACAAGATTACCGACTACAAATCATTCTAATAAAATTATGTTAAATTGTCGTTTATAAACTCTGCTATTCTGATAAGGTTACTCCCCAGTAAAATATCTTTATGGTTGCCATCTAGTTGTTCCAATTTGACTGGTTGCTTGCAAATCTAAAACAAAAGCATATTTTTAAAGAAAGTGACCACACTTCCCAGATAATATATCCTAAAAATTAATTGCATTAATTAATTTTTTGCTACAATGCTGTTCTTACTCTTTGTAGGTCGTAATCTGATGGAAGATCTTTGTAAACGTCACTAGATCGAAAAAGTGATGCCTGTCCCTTAAATAGGTCCAATGGTTCGTAGAAAAAGGCAGACGCCACCCTCTGTTTAAATCTGAAAAATTACAAATTGAAAGATTTGAAAGTTACCTAACTAGCAAGAAGGTGTGATCATGTTAACAATAAAACATCACGAGCATGACACTTGCCTTTCAGCAGATACTGCTACATCTTCGCAATTGTAAGTAGTGTATTGTGAAACAAGGTTTCCAACTCGCTTCAACTGTTGTTTCCAAGGAACATTCTCTTCAAGAATTATATTTGTCTTCTCATCCTCAATTTCATCAAATGTTTTAAGGAACGCGTTTAAAATCTTATCTCTTGATTTTTCCTCTGATTTTCCTTGCTTTTCGTAAAGATGATTAAAAATTAACTTCGCAAAACTCGGCGCACCATCTACAAGGAACAAATGCACCACTTCATTTTGCTGCTCCAGTTGAACACCAATTTCAAAAGCCAAAGTCCCTCCATATGAATATCCACATAAAAAGTACGGTCCGCCTTTTTGAGTTTTCCTAATTTTTGTTACAAAATGTCGGGCTAGTGCTTTTAAATCTTCCAAGTCTAAATCTTTGGTAGACTGAAGACCATAAATATTAGCGGTAAGTTTCTTCGCCAAGGGAAGCATTATCTCTACATTTCCCTCAATAGGATGAATGAAAAATACTTTGGCATCATACGATTTGTCGTTAATAATTTCCACAACTGATTCTTTACGTAACATCGCATTTACGTTTACGTGATGATATGCATTTCCGTTAGCAATAGGAGAAGCTTTAACCACCTTATTAGAAATCTCTGCATGATTAGTCAATTTGGGTATATTATTGAACGTTAGTTCTCTAATTTCGTCAGTGTCCATTTCAATGTTAAAATTCCTGTAAAGCGTTTGTTTTATTTCGGCAATCATAAGGGAATCCAATCCTAGTTGTACCAATGACTGGTTGTTGTCAATTAGGCCTAGAAAAATAATAAATATTACAAAAATATCCGTTTTTGCTTTTAAATATTGCATAGCTCAATCAGGATAATTAAGTCATGTATTAGAATAAAAAACATCACACATTTGAGGCTCTTACCTATATCGTTAATACCTAATATATGTGCAATGGTTTCAACCGGAGATTTTTTGGTAGATGCATGTAAGCTATTTTGCTCATGCTTATCAATCACAAACGTTGATCCAACGGTGCAGGGTTGAAGCATAAACGTTTCTAATGCACTGATGCATGAAGTTATTGCCTGTGGCGCTAGACCAAAAGTATTTATGGACTAAAACCAAACATTTTCATTACGTCTTCATCAGAATTCTACAGGGTGTTTCTAAAGGGTCTGTACAAAATCTGAGCACATGTTCGATGCCGCACCGGAATATTTAAATTATTCTGAATAAAAAATGTTTGCTGTTATCTTTGAGGATGAAATGTGGTCAGTGAATTAGCAGTGGAAAATGTATTTTTTTAGATACCTCTTTGGAGTGTCACATCCAAAAATCCTCGGATTTTTTTCCTGTTTGATGAACACCTTTAAATTTTTTTTGCAACATACTATTTAAATGTAAACATTCTTCGTATTTTAAGAATTTTCGCTATCAGTCTATGTTGTTTACAGTAAGTGTTTCAGTAAGAATTTGCCAATGCGAGAATAAATAGGGTGTTTGAAACGTGTTAGTTAAATTTTAAATTGACTGTGAAGATGGCTGAAGGATACAATTCTGCAGAAATGACGGATATGTTATTGGTTTTTGGGTATTGTGAAGGAAATGGCCGCGAAAGTGTTAGGGTATACAAGGAAAGATATCCAAATCGGCGCATACCAAACCATCAAACATTTGCTGCTATTGAGAGACCCCTTCACGAAACCTGTAGCTTCACTCCTTTAACTGCCAATTATGGACGGCAACGTGCAATAAGTTGAGGAACAAATTTTGGAAAGAATTGCTGAAGATCCAAAATTAAGCACCAGGCGCTTAGGTCTAGAGGTAGGAGTATCCAAGGATGTAGTTCATAGAACAATAAAAGAACAGCAGCTTCATCCATACCATATCCAAAAGGTACAAGACCTTTTGGCTCCGGATCTCGATTAACGATTGGACTTCTGTCGATTCATTACCGAACAAAGACAACAGGATGTGAATTTTGCTAAGCACATTTTATTTACTGACGAAGCATGTTTTTCAAGAGGTTGTGTAACCAACTTACATAACGAACATGTTTATGCTGCTGAAAACCCGCATGCCACGAAAGTAACTCATTATCAACATGAGTTTAGAATTAATGAGTGGGCACGAATCATTGGCAATTTCATTATTGGTCCTGTCATTTTACCGCCACGACTAAATGGTGTGGATTATTTTGAACATTTACAAAATACGCTGCCACATTTATTAGAAGATTTGCAATTACAACTTCGACGAGATATGTGGTTTATGCATGACGGTGCTCCACCACATTTTAGTTTAAATGTCCGCAATTATTTGCATCGACAGTATCCAAACAGATGGAGCGGTAGAGGAAATGACGCTCCTGTAAAGTTGCCGCCACGCTCACCGGATATGACTCCGTGGGATTATTTTTTATGGGGGTCTTTAAAAACGATGGTATACTCCAGACCGATTACTAATTAAGAGGAATTGTGGGAAATAATTCAAAATGCAGTCAACATATTAAAGAACGATGCGGAATTGATGCAAAGAGTAAATTTAAACTTTTTACGTCGTATTAATCTTTGTACTTATGTTAACGGAGGTCATTTTGAACAATAACTAAAAGTTTATGCTGATTTAATTTACTTTTAAGATAAAATTGTTCTTCATTTAATTAAAAAAAAAATCCATAGTACTCAAATTCTTCCTGCAAAATTTGCTGTAACTAACCTAACTGAAACATTTTTTCCCGCCGAAAATTTACTAATAGCGGAATCTTTTATTCAAAATAATTTAAATATTCCGGTGCGGCATCGAACACTAAAAACCGAAATATCTCAAAAACGGCTTACTTTAGCAGATTTTCACAAGAGTACCTTTTTTGTTTCAAAATGTTCAAGAAATTAGTTCCTTAACAAAAAAAAGCAAAGAACTACACTGATAAAAAAGTTATGGCCATTCTAAACCATAAGAAGTGCATTGTGAAGCGCCCTCTAATGGGCACAGTTAAAAGGTGTCTGTATTCGGGCCTCGCATCTCAAAAAACCCCGGGTACCAAGTTTTAAAGTAATACGTTAAAAAATGTTCATTAATTTTAAAAAATTCGATTTTTTTTTAACTTTACCACCCTGTATCTCGGAAACGGAGCAATTTCGAACTGAGGTAAGTTGCTTTAAATCGCCCTATTTTGGCCTCAGGAATATGTGCTCAGATTTGGTACAGGCCTTTTAGAGACGTCCTGTATATTTGAATTCTTTCTTTCAGAGATACCTTACCCTATCATATTTTATTATGTCGGTCATAACGCCAACATCACCAACTGGACCGAATTGAACAGCCAATCCAGGCAAGTTATCCTTTCTTCTAATCTCGCAAAGCCTTTCTAATGCGGAGTTAGCCATTGCATAATTTGATTGTCCGGGGTTTCCCCTTGCGACGGCCAAAGAACTAAACACCACAAAGTGATCCAGTTTTGGGCATCGTATCCTATATTATGAAAAAGTTAGAACATTTAAAAGGCTGCAACAATTTATTCTTTACCGTAATATGTAATATGCTAACGCAAATTACCTAGAAACTTTATCCATATTCTCTCCAGAATAAATTTTGGATTTAAAAACCCTGTTAAATTTATCAGCTGATTGGCTGCTAAACAGTCCATCTTGAAGATCTATTGCCATATTGAAAATACCTATAAGGGCCAATGGTGATGATGAGTTGCTAAATCCATTAACATTATCTTGTCACTTCTCTTGTAAAAATAAATAGCTCTTTCATAATTTTACATTACCTCCAACAGGTCCCACTTCTTCAGCAAATTTAACCAAAGATTTAGCCCCATCTATTGATGATGTATCGTCGGTATTAATTTTAACAATAACCCCCTCAAATTTGGACCATTGTTTTAAACGCAAAGACTGATATCCATTTATTACACCTCGTCTAGAATTTAAGACTATCCTTCTAGCATTCCGTTTAATAAGAAAGCTGGTCAGTTCCAGACCAAATCCTCCAAGACCGCCTATCAAAATGTAGGTCTTGTCTGGTTGGAAATATATTTTCGGAATGGCTTGGATTGTGCGGTGTGGTGATTGGATAGCGTTTGAAGTTTCATTTCGAATCTGGATAAGAACCTTGCCTTTATGCTTGCCAGTAGAAAGAAAACGGAAAGCATCTTCTACTTCATCTTCTGAAAATACTGTTCGTGGAAGAGGTCGAACAACACCCTTGGAGATACCTTAAACATGAAATAATGTTAATCGTTTAAATAGTTGCTATTGAAGCACATACGCAACGCACCTTCTGTAACTAATCTGTTAATATCTTGCTTAACTTCACCAGAATCGTAACATAAATCATCCAAAAATATACCATGGAAACTTGTATTCTTGGAAAACAGACTTGAACTTATAGATGTGCCAGAGTAGATATCAACTTTTCCAATTTCCAGAAATTGTCCTCTTTGTGCAACACAACGAATGGATGCTTGGAACTTATCCGCTGCCAATGAGTTAAGAACAAAATCAACTCCTCTGCCGTTTGTAATCTCCATTACCATTTGTTCAAATGATGTATTTCTTGAATTACCTAAAGCCACAACAGTTAAAGATTTGCTACTAACGTGGTAACGTTATAAATTTACCTATATTTTCAGGTTTAAGTGTGGGAAACATGTTTAAAAGAAACTTTCGTTTCTCCTCGGATCCACAGGTAGTAAAAACTTTACAATTCATATTTAAGGCAATTGAGATAGCAGCTATTCCAATACCGCCAGCACCAGCATGAATTAAAATGGATGACCCCATTTTCATTTGTCCACGTACTAACATAGCGTAGTAACACTAAAATCATTTTCGAAAATTATTATAAACGGACGATAATTCGAAACGTTATCCGGTTTACCGTTGCATATACCACTGGAACAGTCGCTGCTTCTTCCAAGCTCCAGAAAGTCGGTACATCCCATGTAAATAACGGATCTGTCGACACTTGCAGACTAATGGATGGAGTGGCGCTAATACCCATGACTCGTTTGCCTGATTTTAGAATGCCTGAGTACTCAAGACCTAGGTATACATCAGAGATTGAAGGATCATTACTTGCAGAACCGGCAACTTGACCAGTTGCTACCATCACATCTTTAAAGTTTAACGCTGAATAGTGTACAAACGCGTTCTCTGAATCTGGGAATAACCTAAAGAGATCGTCAAAATACATTGTGTATTATCTTACAACAAAAGAACCTTCAAATACTCAATCCTGTATATTAGGGTAAACTCCATTCCACAATAATTCGTTCATTTCTCGACCGCAATAAAATTTAAATGACAACCCTCAGTCGTAATCCCAACCATAAATAAGTTGCCTGACAAATATCTATTGTGTAGGCACCGGACCTTTTGAAAGGGTACAGGTCCTGATTACCTACTAATTGCAATAGTTTAGGTTAGCTATTTTTAACAAAACAACAAATATAAAATAATAGGTAAGTATCTTTATTTTAATCATGTAATTAAATAGCTATTAATATTTATACAAAAATACTAATCTACAATATTATAATAATACAATATTTAACTTAACCTACTCTATATTTGGGCACATTCGGAAGCAGACGATTCTGAAACCAATCTTTAAACAATGTAGCATCCGTGTCTTGATGGTAATCCAAAGATGAATTGGCAATTTTCTTCGCAGATAATAATAGAGCGCTCGGAATAAATCCATTTTCTGAACCTGCATGTAATATCGTAATTCTTTGTCCTTTGTTTGAGGGAGCTTTAGTTTGACATTTGATTGTTGAATCGCTCCAACCTTTTTTAGGAGTATCGTGGGTATCAAACCAAGTTTCGTCCAAGTATATAATTGAACGATTTTCTTCCCTATATTGTCTGATAATATTCAAATAATCTCTACGCCATACTTGTAAACGCTGCGATTCCATTAGTACTTGTCGTTTGTCAATGGTACGATATTTAAACCCCATTGCTTTTACTATTCTCCAAAGGCTTGTCCTGTCACATGAAATGTCGGTTTCGTCTGCTGTAAGTACCTTTTTTAGCGTATCTATTGTTGGGACTATTTGTTTACTGTACATGTCATAAATTTTCCTCCGAATCAAGTCTTTATCAGCTTCTTCGACGCTTCTCAATTTTTCGCTGTCACACCATTCTTTCCTTGGCTGGATGGGTTTGGTCACTATATCTTTTACTGTAGTTAATGGAACTTTGGTCAAAATACTCGTTTCACTAAAACTTGCACTCCGGTCATACCCTTTTTCCAAAAGGGTACAGTAAACGTTCTTTATGATGTTTTTGGCATCAAGTTATAAATGTTTTTTCTTCGTTACACCATAAATTTCGGAAGCAATATTATCTGAAGTTTCACACAGATCTAACATATTTTGTATGCTCGATAACACACACGAAAATACCTTTAACGCACAGCTTGACAAACACCAAACGACTGATGAACTAAGATGAAAAGACTGCTTTATATTGAACACCTGCAATTTGCCATTAACCTACCTAATATACCAATATAATAACATAATTAATAGTAACGTAAGGCCCTTAATAATTAGTTTAGGCATAGATGATATTGTAATATTGTAGATTAGTATTTTTGTATAAATATTAATAGCTATTTAATTACATGATTAAAATAAAGATACTTACCTATTATTTTATATTTGTTGTTTTGTTGAAAATAGCTAACTTAAACTATTGAAATTAGTAGGTAATCAGGACCTGTACCCTTTCAAAAGGCACTTATTTATGGCTTGGTTTACATTTTATTGCGGTCGGGAAATCAACGAATTATTGTGGAATGGAGTATACATATTTACCTGTAATAATGAGAAGGCGCTTCAATCCACTTAAAAGTTGATAGGTCCCCGAGGGTTTCAATGCTACTACCGGCATGAGCAACCTCAATATGTGTTATTTCCTTGGCGGGGATGTGTCTGTAGCTTCCCCAAATTCCATTTTTCAAAACATTTATCGTTAGCTTTTTAGATAAGTGCTCTTTATAGCACTCCAAGTCTGGATTAAACGTAGCTGCATCTCTTTCTTGAATGAATACACATTTGACAGATGCACCGTTTCTTGGTTCCACGTTAATACATTTTACCAATCCGACGATTCCACTCGTATCGTCTCTCTGAGTAAACAGGTATAGAGTTTTCTTCGTCCTCATACATTCCTTTGCCTTTTCCAACCATAGAAAATCTGAATTGTTTATCGAAACTACTTCGTAAGGGCCGGTGGGTGTTACGTTTCTCAATAAAAAGATACCTGCAGAATGGTTGAAATGAAATTCTGGCATAGGTGAGTGAAATAAGCATTTAAACGTTCAATTGATAATAGCATCAAATGGATATAAATTGATGTAATTAGATAGAAAGTGCACTATTGGGAGAGAACAGACCACAGAAAACCACAGTACACAGAAATGGTAAAAGTAAGTCCCACTGTTTTATAAACCTCCGTGTTCCAACCTAAGGGAGTGCTGATGACAGGTATACCTAAAATATCTGACCAGCTATTTCAAAGTCAATGAAATTGACTTTGGAAAGGCCATTACTGTTAAGGGAGGCATGAAGCTCCACCCCTCGACCCCAAACGACTACTTTAAAATTGTTAATCTTTTCAATAGCCAGAAAATTCCGTGCCACTCTTTCCGCTTCCCTGAGGAGAAGGACCTTCTGGTTAGTTCAGGTTAGTTAGTAGTTATACGGTGCTTCATCGAGACCGAGGTTAAGGAAGACTTGGAGGCGTTGGGTTTCCACCCGACCAGAGTGATTAGGTGGAACAAGACAGATGGTCTTCTCCAAAATGATGCAGCTGCAGATTTCAAGATATGTTGTCGACGTTCAAATTAACTAAGAAGTAATGGGATGCTTACTTTAAGTTGGCTACGATAAATATTAACATTTTAAAGGCCAAAAACTTGGAATTATCGACTTAAGCGAAACGAGATTGATATTCTGCTTGTTCAAGAGACATGGTTTAAAGGGGAGCGCCTCACCTCCCCCAATTCCACGACATTCAGGAATGACCGACCATTAAGGCAAAATGGGGGTAAAGCCTGTCCAGAGATATAAGAAAGTTACACTTTGCCTTTGAATGGGATTATTCAAGGGTGGCCATAAACAAACAATGAATAAATGAATAAATGCAGGTAAATTATGGTCCGTACTTAAAAATGTTTAAAGTAAACTGCAAATCCGGAAGACGTAATTTCATTATTAAAGTAATAGTTTGGTGATTTTAAACCGATTTTTACCTGATTCAAAATGAGATAGTTAATCCCATAAAACAAATTATGTTCTAAAGTCAAATAAGTCAAATAAATTGCCACTCTAGTCTCTAGTTTTAGTTTTAAGCTTATTAATTATCCTTACTTCGTGTGTAATACAGCGTTTGTTTAATCGTGTGTGGGTCATGGAAAATATGTGCGAGCCTAATGTATCTCAGGAGATAACCCCGTCGAAAAGCAGAAAACACTTTTCTGTGGAAACTAAGGAAGTTATAAACAATGTTTATTCAACTCTCATTGAATGTGCGGTCAGCAAGCAAGCAGCGTTAGAAAAAACGGCCACATTAACAAAAATTCCAACATCAACTGTATGGAAAATTGTGAATAATCCTATTTCAGCGAGGAAAAAAAGAACCGATACTGGCATTTTCTGGAAGGTAAATGGAAGTGATCAAGATATAATAGGGCGTAAAATTTACAAGTTATACGAGGAACAAAGCGTGCCTACATTAGATAATTTAATTAAGAGGCTTGAAAAAGATGAAACCGGCGTTAAATGTGGCAGAACAACGTTATGAAAGTGTATCCAACACATGGATTTTAGATTTAAAAAAATTAATAAAAGACAAGTTTTAATGGAATGCAGTAGAATTCGGGAATGGCGATACGAATATCTACAAAAAATTAGGATTTACAGAGATCAGCAAAGGCCGATTATTTACTTGGATGAAACCTGATTCGACACATATGATACCCCGGAAAAGGGTTGGGTTGACTCAAGCGGCAAGTGTAAAACAAGCGCGCCATCAAATAGAGGTAAACGAATTAGGACTTTGCATGCTGGATTTAAAGACGGATGGATTCCAAATGGACTTTCTCTGTCTGCAAAAAACATTAAAGATTCTTCTCTGGATTTCATCCATGAGGACACCACTGCTGATTTATTTGAAGATTGGTTTAAAAACAAGCTAATTCCAAATATACCTCCGAATAGCGTAATTGTAATGGACAATGCAAGCTATCATAGTAGGCAGTTGACCAAGACTCCCTCCTCAAATGACACAAAAGCAACAATCCAAAACTACGTGTATGATAATGACATTTATTTTCAGGAAGATTACACCAAAAGGCAATTAATTGAGGCTTTACAAAGTTTAAAACTACAAAAGGAATACTTCTGTGATAATTATGCGAATCGATATAAACAATATAGCACAAATAATTATTAGAACAGATGATGATAGCGATAGTGATATTGATATATTAAGTAAATAATTATTATTAAAATTGAAAAAAAAATGAAATTAATAATAAAATAACTTGTAATTTCACATCTAAACATAAATAAAATATTAGTTAATGTCTTACTTATTTTTATTACAAACCATGATTAAATTCTAAGCAAAATACGAACTTGTTCGGCCATATTTTAATTTTACAGCTGGGCCTGGTCTTTCCTAATAGGGATCTGTTAGTCACTTTCTTATATCTCTGAACAGACTTTACCATGGTTCTCGTTAACAAAAAATTTTATTGTACAGACCCGTGCGATTTTCCGTTCATTGAGGACACTTTCATTCGCGTGAAAACTAAAACCACATGGGTTCACCTGGGCTCTGTTTACTACAGCCCATCTGTCGAATACGGTTTCGACGGCACATGCCTGGGCAAGGTTGGCACCAATGAAACGATAATTATAGGCAAAGACTTAAACGCTAAACATCGTATTTGGGGATTGCGTTATCAAAACAGCAAAGGTCGCATTTTGTACAAGTCTGCAAATTATAATTATCATATTATGCCTATTATAACTGTCACAGCCGATTGCTGTCTGCGACCTGTCATCCGACAGAGGCTGAAAAAAAGCCAATGCCATTTGTCAGAAGCTGCATGAACAACACACGGATAGTCTCCACGAACAGTTCAATGAAAACCGGATGACAGATCCAGGGAGGGACGCGCAGATCTCCAGGACAATACGGCTTTGTTGGTCGATCGAGCACCCCACTCAGAATATACGCAAGATTCAAATAGACGAAGGACGTTATCAAAATTAAAGCTATTAGACCTAAAAAGGCTCCGGACTTCCACGGTATAAACGTCAAAGCGTTAAAGAACTTGCCAGATAATGTGATACCGGATGTGGTAAAGGCTATTATCGAAAAAGATCGTTTTCTCCAGGTTTGGAAGAAAGACAAAGTGGTTCTCATTTCAAAACCTAAGCAAGATCAATTACCAGTGAGCAGCTACTGACCCATTAGCCTACTCTCTTGCCTTGGCAAGGTTATTGAGAAACTTGTACTTCATTGTATCAACGATTTCGTATCACGGTGCGCCAAACAACATGGCTTGCTTTTAACGTACGCAAAGGGAGCACAGAAGCGTTAGCAAAGCGTTTGATAAGGTCTGCCATGCCGAACAACCTAATAGAGGTGATTCACTCATCATTGTTGACTGGTCAGAAAATGCCATATCGACTGTGCGATACGTCATACTGTTTGCTGATGATATCGCGATCACCGCCAAACAGCCAAAGTTGGTAGTCTCAAAGCTGCAACGCCACATAAAATAGACGAATGGAAAATTCTTCTAAAGGACGCTAAAACCCAAGCCATCTACTTCTCGAGGTCAACATGTAAGTTTCCTCAAACCAGACATTGCTGTACACGACTACTATTAGACTTGTACTTATTTATGGTGTCACCTCCTGGTGCACCGTATCTAAGTCAACATTCAAAAAAATTCAGACATTCCAGAACAAAGTACTTACTCAGAATTATGACTATCGCTCACGATGTTACATATGCTACATATTGACCTACAAATGCCGACAATTGCTGAACATATTGACTTAAAATTGCTGCTTGTTTGGTTTAATGAAGAATGTGGAAACATGAGGGAAACATTAAGATTCCTAAATGAACTACATAAAATGCGTCCTTCACCACAATTGAAGGAAGAACTAGATTCATTCAAGCGACGTTATAAACAACAACTTAAAAGTACAAAAAAGGCTGCCTATACGGATCGTATTTTGGGCTCTGCAAATGTGGTTCGGTCGGCTTGGGGGGTCATAAATTCCTATAGAGGGATAAGGGAATCATCAGGGAAAGAGGGTTCTTTGAGTGCTGGCGATTTTAACTCATTTTTTGTGGGTGCTGCTGAAAGGTTGTTGGCAAATACGCCAACAACTCTAGTTAGTCATAAAGCATTTCTGATACCGCCAGCACGACCGGACTTGAAATTGTCTTTTAGAGAAGTGGGTTTTGTGCAGGTGCGCGATGCTATAAATGCGCTGAAGAACAAGCCCAGTAGGGATGTCTATATGATAAGTGTACCGATGATTAAACAACTTAAAAATCAGTTAATAGCTCCTATTACTAAACTAATCAATCTTAGTATTAGATCTGGCATTTTTCCTGACTGCCTTAAAAAGTCTAAAGTAATACCAATATTTAAGAAGGGAAATATAAATAACCCAAATAATTTTAGACCAGTCTCTTTAACACCAATACTTTCTAAAATTCTAGAGTATATATTAAAGGAACAACTTTGTGCATTTTTTGAAGATAATAATCTGTTCACAGATTGCCAATATGGTTTCCGGGCAAAGCGCTCCACGACACTGGCTGTGGTGAGTCTGTTGAAGTTCATAACTGAGGCTTTTAAGGAAGAGCAGTATGCAAGTGCAGCATTTTGTGACCTATCAAAGGCATTTGATTGTGTGTCGCATGATGTAATGGTTGATAAACTTGAATATTATGGACTTGATCAGAGTGGCTTGAATCTTGTGAAATCTTACTTAGCAGGTCGAAGGCAGCAGACTCGATATAGGGGCCAACTATCGGACTGGGCTGACATGAAGCATGGAGTCCCGCAGGGATCCATTCTGGGTCCTCTTCTATTTCTCATTTATATAAACGACATACATAATGCCAGTCCGAACATGAATTTGTGGTTGTTTGCCGACGACACAACGGTAATAAGAGCTAGAAAAGATTTGCAAGGTGTGAATGAAGCAGTGTTGGGGGATATTGAGCGACTAGGCCAGTGGTTTGGTGCCAATCGTTTGAGTCTGAATGTTGAGAAAACTGTTAATATCGTTTTTAGTATGCGTGAGATACCGGGGGGGAATCCTGGGGAGGCAAGGTTTTTGGGTGTGCACTTAGATCCAGTGTTGAGATTTGAAAAACACATTGACATTGTTTCAGGACGACTATCGAGGCATACTTTTTTATTAAGAAATCTGGTGAAAGTGCTTCCTTTTGCTGCGCTTCTTCAGGCTTTTCACGCGATTTTTCAGTCTGTCGCTTTTTCTGCTATTCTGACCTGGGGACACTCCTCCCAAATGAATAGAGTCTTCGGACTGCAGCGTAGGGCCGTGCGCATCATTGCGGGGAAAGGTTATAAAGAGGATGTGAAGCAGGTTTTCATTGACTTAAATATAATAACAATTCCATCGAGATTTATATTAGAATGTATTTTGTTTGCTCATAATAATTTAAATCGATACAATACAAATAATTCCTATCATGACTATATAACAAGACAGGGAAATGATATTAGGATTGACTTTTTGCGAATAAATAGATCTAGGTTTTCAGTGAGTTATTACTGCCCATTATTTTATAACAAGCTACCAGATCATGTAAAGCTTCTGCCACTAGTTCAATTTAAAAATAAAATTAAATATATACTTACGAAGGGTGCCTTTTATAGTTTTGATGAGTTTCTAAATTGTGATCTATACCAATAATTCGTTACTTATGAGTGTATAAAAGTTTTTAAGTGATACTCATCAATAAGGTTTTTAATGTTTTGTATAATGAATGTACCCGTGTGTATTAGTGCTGTAAATACAGGGACTTTTATATATTTTATCGTTAGTGCTTTAGTGCTGTTGATGGTGATATTTTTATATTTATATTTTAGCTTTAGCATTTTAGCATTTTATCACATTGATTGTCTGACGTAAGGAATGATACTGTTGTCAAATACTTGAATAAAGATTTTGATTTTGATTTTGATTTTGAAATTAATAGTCCTAGACTGACTTAAAGAACGAACATGATCCTATATAGAGAGTGCACATTTTTTAACAACAACTAAAGGATTTACAAGCCATTTGAATCAAATCTTACCATTTTGTTTATAAGTATTCTGATACACAATAGGAATATCTAAACTCCTTGCAACACTTTCATCTCCATAGAACAGTACAAAACCATCTTGATTTAGTTTTGACAATGCTGACTCATTGAAATGGCCACTGGAACATAATATAAAATCTAATTTATTAGAATTTTCATCGAGGAAATTTACATTTACTGCAGGCTCAGTTTTCATGATTTTCTCAATAATTGTAACCAGGGAATCGTTTTTATCAGTAACGATTTCGCTAGCTCTCAACGTATTAGTATTTTCAATGTTTTCTATGATGATTTGCAACGCCATTTTTAATGACAATTCTATGTTTGCTTCAATGTTTTGATCATTAGTTATATAAGGAACAAACACCTGAGTCTCTAAAATCGGATCGGTCTTAATTTGTTTTCTGGGGGCCATTGATACTTCCAAGTTAACTATCTCAATTCCTCCTGCTGTAATAACTTGAAGGTTCCTATTGAAATATACTGCTACATCTAGAAAATAATATTAACCTACTTAGACAAGACGGAGGGATTTATAATCTAGGCTTTATGTAAATGTACCACACAATAAGAAATATTAACCTGGTAAAAATCATTTCAGGAGTGTTAAAAAAAAGTAGTGGTTAAGTTAACACCCGGATCAATATACTTTACTATACAATTCTACACTCATATGGGACCAAAGTTGTTGTACTAAATTTGCCTATAAATTTAACTCTTTAAAAAGTCGATTTTGTTGAATGGGTGTTATTTATTCCATTTTACACTCTATCAGGAAAATTAAATACAATGAAAATTAATACCACCATATTAGCGTGTAAATAAACCCCTCTAGAAGGTTATTTTAACACATTGAGTGTAAAACTTACTCTTCAATCGTTTTTTTACACTTCCCCGGGTAAAAATACCTAAATCCGTGTTACCGAAAAGACAGGCGGCAACAAGTGGTGTGAAATTCTAGGAATTGACATGTAACGACACGGCCAACGGCAGGTCATTTTAACCATTTCATTTCGTGCGACGCGACGCCGACGCAACATGCAAATACAACTTTCAAGTCAATCTGATCGTGCTCTCAAATGTGATATAGAATAATGTCGGTTATATTTAAATTAAAATATAGAAACAAAGCAAAGTTCTGTAAAGTGCCAAATGAGAGTGCCTCTTATAAGGATATTGTTAAATTGGGTAAGTATATTAACGAAATTTAATAGAAACCTTACTAATAAGTACGCCATTTTTAAGAACTAAGTAGGCATTTATATTGTTACAGTTTTCCCTTTACCTTTTAAATTATTCTGAGCCAGGTCTACTTTTATATAGTTGTTTAGTGTTCTAAGTATACATATATTTATTATCTTATTTGTTTTGTTAAGCTTAACAATGAGGTACATTAAACGTAGATATATATATGTTTAATTTGCTAAATTGTCAAACCATATAAGAGGTGTGCCTTTTTGTTTAACTAGTTATAATAATAGGAATGAAAAAAAAATCACAGGGTTTTCCAGCTCTGTTGTAACCATCATTTTGTTTATAAATAAACGATAAATTTAATAATACTCAATATTTTCATTCATTTAACAAACCTTTTCCAACCCATCTGCGGATTTATATATATTAGGGGCTACTACTTTCGGCTTTGATTAAGTCATTCAATCATGTATCAAACTAAGCAGAGGTTAATAATGTCAAACATCTTGAATGCATGATTTATTACATTTTAATTATAAACGCCCGGTTAGTTTGATACGGGATTAAATGACTTAAACAAAGTGGAAAGTATTCTAGCCCTGGGTAGCTTATTTTATTACACTCACTATAGTAAATTTACACCCAAATAAAATAAAATTTACCCTGCAATAATATGATATTTACACTAATTAATCACAAATTACCCTTAAAAAATGGTTTTCTTACACCTCTCATTATTTCTTTAACACCCTAGAAGGACAGGTTTAAAATCTGTGAGTGTAAATGTTAACACTGTATTTTCATTAATTTACACAGGATAGTGTAAATCTACCTACCCATAAATTAGAAGAATTAACACTAATCAAAAGTAAAAAAACCTTCCAAGAATGTATTCTTTACAAGATATACTGATTGGTTAATATATTCTATTGAGTGTGGTCCTATATGTACCACCATTGGGTGCTAAATTTAACACTCAATTTTTTACTGTGCAGGCATGGAACTTACCATTATTTTCATCCGACACTTCTGCCAAGTGTTTTACTGGATCGATGACAAGTTTCTGTAACCGAATTGGTACAAATAAATTAGAAGATGATTGTGGTACCAAAATTATTTGCAGCATGCTGTCCAAGAATGCGGTATAATTTCCATTCCACTTTATTTTTCCATGCGAACCATCCACATCAATTGACTCAATGCCTTGAAATAACCCTGAATATAAATACCTCTTTAAGTGGAAAGATTTATAGACGTCCTGCTTGTTTAGAGGCTTATGCTCATTTAAGGAAGGCTTTGGCTTAATGGGATTTAAAAATTCGTTAGAAATATTTTTGGGCAATTTCACTATTCCGGAGCAACATACAGATCCTCCTTCGAAGATTTCAAAATTTCCAGATTGTTTCATAATATTTATACAGAACTCTACATCTTGATCATCAGGCAAGACAGTAGCTCTTAATATTTTCACAGATTCAAAAGTTATCGGTAGTACATTTATATCTATGGTGTTTGTGATGGCGACTACTTTCCACACTAGTTCCTAAGAAGACAAAAGACTTAGAGGCTTACAGGAGAGTAACATATTTGTATTAGGTGTAACATAAACAAAATATAGGGAAATGAAAAAAAATCAAAAAGTCTTTCTCCACTAATTTAATAAAAGGCTCAATTTTTTCGTATTGTTAGGTCTACATGTTTCGAAGGTAGTGACCTTCATCCTCGGGAGACAAAAGAAATGTTGCTGTTAGTATTAGCAGTAGAGAGAAAATTATAGGTGAAAGGTAACGTTGATGGAGCTTTAATATTTGTAACATGTATTAAAAAGTGAATGAAACTTGATGAACGCAATCAGCATTCATTCAAGTTTCAAGTTTCATTCACTTCTTAATACATTTCACAAATTTTAAAGCTCCATCAACGTCACCTTTCACCTATAATTTTCTCTCTACTGCTAATACTAATAGCAACATTTCTTTTGTCTCCTGAGGATTAAAGTCACTACCTTCGAAACATGTAGACTTATTAATACGAAAAAACTAAGCCTTTGATTGCTCTTTTATTAAATTAGTGGAGAAAGACTTTTTGACTTTCTCTCTTTTCCCTATAATTTCAACTTTGAAAATGGACTATTTCTTTAAAATAAATAAAATACTTACCAAGTACGCTGTAGCGGCCATCAAAACTCTTCCATCAATGTTATGACCTTTTAAAAAGCTGTATTCTTGCGAATTTGTATTTACTATAATTTTTTTACCAAAAGAGTTCTTTGGATTAAAGCGCGGAGTAAACCTAAAAATGCCAGACTATGTTTCACTGATCTAAATATTGTAAACATTCACTTGAATTTACCATTTTACGTTGTGATCCCATTTAACAAGAGATCCAATGCTGTGAGTGCCCCGTCCAACTGGATAAGTAACATCGTTGTAAAGCCCTTTTAAGTTGGGCTGTCCTCCATTTATAAATAATCTACAATTTACAAGGATAAATAATTGAATCGCTTATTTGAAAAACCCCATAAGTCATGATTTTCGCCATTTTGAGTTATTCAGGGTCTCTAAAAGGTGTGTACAAAATCTGAGCACATATTCCTGAGGCCATTACATAACATTTTTTAACGTATTACTTTAAAGTTTGGTAACCGGGGGTTTCTTGGGATGCGAACCCCGAATACGGACACCTTTTCACTGTGGCCATTAAAGGGCGCTTCACAATGCACTTCTTATGATCTAGAATGGCCATAACTTTTTATCAGTGTAGTTTTTCCTTTTTGTGTTAAGGAAAGGGAAGAAAATCCGCTAAAGTAAGCTGTTTTTGAGATATTTCGGTTTTTAGTGTTTGATGCCGCACCGGAATATTTAAATTATTCTGAATAAAAAATGTTTGCTGTTATCTTTGAGGATGAAACGTGGTCAGTGAATTAGCAGTGGACAATGTATTTTTTTTAGATACTTTTTCGGAGTGTCACATCCAAAAATCCTCGGATTTTTTACCTGTTTGATGAACAACTTTAAAAATTTTTTTGCAACACTATTTAAATGTAACCATTTTTCGTATTTTAAGAATTTTCGCTATCAGTCTATGTTGTTTAAAGTAGGTGTTTAAGTAAGAATTTGCCAATGCGAGAATAAATAAGGTGTTTGAAAAAAGTCAAATTTTAAATTGACTGTGAATTTTGGAAAGAATTGCTGAAGATCCAAAATTAAGCACCAGGCGCTTAGGTCTAGAGGTAGGAGTATCCAAGGATGTAGTTCATAGAACATTAAAAGAACAGCAGCTTCATCCATACCATATCCAAAAGGTACAAGACCTTTTGGCTCCGGATCTCGATCAACGATTGGACTTCTGTCGATTCATTACCGAACAAAGACAACAGGATGTAAATTTTGCTAAGCACATTTCATTTACTAACGAAGCATATTTTACAAAAAGTGGTGTAACCAACTTACATAACGAACATGTTTATGCTGCTGAAAACCCGCATGTCACGAAAGTAACTCATTATCAACATGAGTTTAGAATTAATGTGTGGGCAGGAATCATTGGCAATCTGATTATTGGTCCTGCCATTTTACCGCCACGACTAAATGGTGTGGATTATTTTGAACATTTACAAAATACGCTGTCACATTTATTAGAAGATTTGCAATTACAACTTCGACGAGATATGTGGTTTATGCATGACGGTGCTCCACCACATTTTAGTTTAAATGTCCGCAATTATTTGCATCGACAGTATCCAAACAGATGGATCGGTAGAGGAAATGACGCCTCCTGTAAAGTGGCCGCCACGCTCACCGGATATGACTCCGTTGGATTATTTTTATGGGGGTCTTTAAAAACGATGGTATACTCCAGACCGATTAATAATGAAGAGGAATTGTGGGGAAGAATTCAAAATGCAGTCAACATATTAAAGAACGATGCGGAATTGATGCAAAGAGTAAATTTAAACTTTTTACGTCGTATTAATCTTTGTACTTATGTTAACGGAGGTCATTTTGAACAATTACTAAAAGTTTATGCTGATTTAATTTACTTTTAAAATAAAATTGTTCCTCATTTAATTAAAAAAAAATCCATAGTACTCAAATTCTTGCTGCAAAATTTGCTGTAACTAACCCAAGTGAAACATTTTTTCCTGCCAAAACTTTACTAATAGCGGAATTTTTTATTCAAATTTTTTTAAATATTCCGGTGCGGCATCGAACACTAAAAACCGAAATATCTCAAAAACGGCTTACTTTAGCGGATTTTCACAAGAGTACCTGTTTTGTTTCAAAATGTTTAAAAAGTTAGTTTCTTAACAAGAAAAGGAAAAAACTACACTGATAAAGAATTTATGGCCATTCTAAACTATAGGAAGTGCATTGTGAAGCGCCCTCTATTGGCCACAGCGAAAAGGTGTCCGCATTCGGGTTTCGCATCCCAAAAAAACCCCGGGTACCAAGTTTTTAAGTAATACGTTAAAAAATGTTCATCAATTTAAAAAAATTCTATTTTTATTTTTTAACTTTACCGTATCTCAGAAACGGAGCAATTTCGGACTAAGGTAAGTTGCTTTAAATCGCCTTATTTTGACCTCAGGAATATGTACTCAGATTTTGTACACACCTTTTAGAGACACCCTGTATACAGTTCTTACTACTTTTCTCAAAACTTGGTTTTCGTGACTTATGGGGTTTCTCAAATAAGTGATTCAATTAGGTAACTTTAACATATAACAGGTACTCACTTTCCAATATTGGAACAACAAAACTGAAAATTGTCTGCGATGTTTTTGTTAACTAAGCTTAGAAAGGTGACATCTGGACCCATCTCCTTTTTTAATATAGACGTAATCAAACTATGCGGCGCTATCTCGATTACAATAGCGTCCTTTGGAATATGCCGAATAACTTGAGTGAATAACACTGGATTCCCAAAATTGTGACAATTATATTCACTTGAATTCATTTTGGAAAGTGGATTATCCCACTCGTCTTCTTTCCAACAACTCGACACCCATTTGCTGGATCTTGGTTTGGGATCAGTCATGACTGTGTTTAGAAATTCTAGTAACACTGCTTGTACGTCAGCAAGGTACTTCGAGTGAAAAGCGTAACCGGCCGTGTTTACTAGCCTAGCAAATATTCCTTTTCCGGTCAGATTTTGGACAAACTCTTTAACCTCGTTTTGAGGCCCAGTGATGGTCACACTAGTGCTTGAATTAATACAGGCTACATAAACACCTTCCGGGAGTAATTGTGAAATTTCTTTTTCGCCTAAGCCGACTGCGGCCATTCCACCTGGTGCACATTTCGACTTTTTAGTTGCATAACCTCTTGCAAAACCAACTATTACAGCTTGCTCTGGCGTTAAGTCTCCATTGCAATATGCACAGCCTAAAAACCAAAAAATGTCCGGCAATTTATCAACTTGGTCATAAACTCAACCACACAAACTTTAAAAAGGAGAAATATTATTCATAAGGTTATACAGGGTGAGCCGTTTAGTGTGGCAAAGTAGAATAGCTCCGCTTGTATTTATAATACACAAAAGTTTTAAGATAAAAGTTGAAGGACAGTAAGTGAGTTATAACGTAAAATTATTTTTGACTCTATAGGGTGACTCAACAAAGAGGAACAAGAAATTCATTTTTTTTTAAATAGAACACTCTGTATATTTTTGTACTTTTAAATTCCCCTCGATATTCCGCTTATCGTGACAAACATAGTTTTTAATCATTTTGCAATGTTGCCAAGTTATTTAAAAAAAATCTTTCTTGGAAGAAAAAACTTGTCACTTTAAAGTTTGAAATATAATTGAAATAACTCAAGACATTCGAAACATTCTCGAGAGTATCAAAGATAAAGACGAATTCAAGACCTAAAACCCTCAGAACATTCCACATTTTGTACAGGGTGTGCTCTACAAGCGTGTCAACTTTTCATATTTTAAAATTAATTTACTTTTTTCTTCAAATGAAACACCCTGTATTTTAATATTTTATCTTGTAGAGTTTCTTTTTTTTTATAAAAAGTCTGAGAAAAACGTTTTTTTTTATATTTTACTTTTTACACGATCTTCAAATTCTTCGCTTAAATTGCGACATATTTCGGGAGTAATCGTTTGAAAAAATCCATTTTTGTCATATCTGGACGTGGTAAGGATGTAATTTTTAAACAAAACGAGGATCCTACACAGGTTGTAAGCTATAGGCCGATAAGTTTATTATCGAGTCTGGCCAAAGTCATTGAGAAAATCATTCTTAGTCGTCTGCAAGATTTCGTTTTTAAGCGCAATATTCTCCCGGATGAACAATTTGGATTTCGGGGAGAACATTGCACACACGGGAGCGGTTTTCTTTGACGTTTAGAAAGCATTTGTCAAGGTCTGGCACTGTGGTCTGATATTAAAACTAATAAGGTTGGGTGCCCCCAATTATCTCAATAAAGTCATTATCTCCAGTGGCGTAGCCAGCATTTTGGGGCGGAGGGGGCGAATTATCGGAGGGGCGCAGACCGCGGAGGTAAAGCGCCGCAGGCAAAAAATTTTTGAGACCACGCCCAAATTTCGTAGGAATTCACCTTTATGTTCCTTAGGGAACAGGGGTCTGGCCCCAAATGAAGTTAAAATCCGCTACACATAAAAAAAATTAATTTATTGTGATGAGAGGCTTTCAAAACCGGTCTTATTAAGTTTATTACTATCGCTCTTCTTTACTAAAAATAAAATAAGACCGATCTTGTTTTTTAAGAATAATTTTTTAAGTAGTAAAGGGGCGCCAGGCCAAGAGTGGCGGGGGGGGGGGCGACCGCCCCCTTCGCCCCCCTGTGGATACGCCACTGATTATCTCCTTCTTGGAGAACAGAAGTTTTGTAGTTTCGTCAGAAGGCGCGATTTTAGACTCGAAACACATCAGGGCGGGAGTTCCGCAAGGATCCCCCCTCGCTCCGATGCTGTATAACATTTATGTTCATGATATTCCGAGGGACAGATTTAATGAGTTGTTTTTGTTTGCTGATGATACTACAATTATTACTTCTGTTTCAAAGTCACCGCGGATAGTGGTGTCTAGATTGCAAAGACACATTAAATCATTAGAAAAATGGTTTTCGGACTGGAAGATTCATCTGAATCCCGCCAAGACGAAAGCCATTTTCTTTTCGAAAAGCACGGTGAGAAGGCCCGAGACCCTTCTAAGGGTGAACGGCATACAAGTAAATTGGGTTCAAGAAGTCAAGTATCTGGGTCTAATTTTTGATCAAAGATTGAACTGGAAGAAAAATTCCGAGACGCGACTTAAAAAGGCTGGAAAGCAGCTAGGTTCTATTTACTGTCTTTTAAATAAAAAGATTAAAATAGGATATAGAACTAAAGTAAACCTATACAAGACTTTGGTCAGGCCGGTCCTGACTTATGGTGTGCCAACATGGTGCATGATAAGCAGGACCGAGCATAACAGATTCCAGATATTTCAGAACAAAGCTTTAAAAATCATTGCGGACGCTCCGAGGTATGCTGTGAATAGGGTGTTACATAGAGATTTTGAGATTCCCACTTTAATAGAATTTTACAATAAAATTATTATAAACTACTACAGACGTACGGACATTGTCACTAACCCACTTATTAGACAAACACACATACATTCTCCGCCAGGCTCCACTTATAAGTACCCTAAGAATGGGCTACCTCCAGTTATATTTGAGAGTCACTGAGCTGGAGGGCTCGACGAAATATAATGATATTTTAAACAAGGAAACCAATTTCGAGACGAAATAGTGTGATAACATTAGGCAAAATTAACGCACTCTCAAACAACAATACTTAGGGCATTGCCCAACCAAATTGTATGTAAAGTTCGGCCCATAACGCTACAGATCATTGAATAGAAGTTAAAGGCATAAAGCCTGACTAAGAAGACAAGGAAGATCCCTAATGATGTAATTTGTTTGAGTTGATTATTTTTGGAACCGCCGTTCGTCCAATGTCTAGTTGTTGTGCAAGAGGACGCTGACCAATATGAGGATTGTCAGTAATACTTAACAGAACGGCGAATTCATTTTCTTCGGTGCATACCTACCCGTTTTCTTCGGTCATTTTTTTATAAGTCACACTTCCTCTAGTTTCAAATCTCTCCATTAGCTTTTCGAATGACATCTTAATAAAATTTTACTATTACTTTTGCTATTATTTGCTTTTGTCTGTCATGGCTAACTATAAAATAAAATTTAAAAAAAAAAAACATTTCTCCCAGACTTTTTATTTTAAAAAAGAAAAATTCTTGTTCCTCTTTGTTGAGCCACCCTATAGAGCCAAAAATAATTTTACGTTATAACTCACTTACTGTCCTTCAACTTTTATCTTAAAACTTTTGTGTATTATAAATACAAGCGGAGCTATTCTACTTTGCCACACTAAACGGCTCACCCTGTATGACGACAGTATACATACCAACTTCACCCAGTGAATGCCCTGCGAAACCATCTGGTTCAATTCCAAGTGACTTAAGAACATCAGTAAGGGCAATTTCAAAAGCAGTTATGGCCGAAAAACAATTGGTGATATCATGAAAAATTGTAGGATCGTCACTGAGGACCACTCTTTCCAAATCAACACCGTATGGCTTTAGAGCTATCGCACATCTATCAAACGTTTTTTTAAAAACCTCGATTTTCATCAGATCTTTGCCCATGGTAGTCCATTGACTGCCCATTCCGCTGTATACGAACCAAATTGGACGTTCTGTTCTATTGATTTTGGAAATTTCACTTATAGATTTATCGCCCAGCACCACGTATCTATAATAGACTCAGATTAGAGCTTTTATAAAAGAAAGAACGGCATCAAATATAGTGTTTACCCTCTATAAGAATGACCGTCGACATTTATTTTATGTATTTCGTCAACTAGTGCCAAGAAATCCTCATCGTCTTTATGTTTCTCTACACTTTCCAAATAATATTTAACACTTTCTTCTGTCCTTCCAGATACATTGACCAAACGATGTTTTCTTTTTAAAGGGTTTATTTTGACCTTCTCGTTTGATTTTAAAACTGTATGGGCATTGGCTCCGCCAAATCCGAAACAATTCACTGATGCCATTCCACCGCCCCAAGGTTGATTTTTGGAAACGACCTGAAATAGTATTCCTTAGCTTACTACTTTTACTAATAAATATGGTTGCCGCGAGACACGAGACACGAAACGTCTCGTCTCGAGAGCATATTCTGAACATGAAATGAATGAAATAATTTTTTCTATAACTAATAAAAACTCGGAAGGGTTTGATCGGATTCCCCGTTGTTTGCTAAAGAACATTGCAGATTGCATCGTAGGTCCCCTCACTTGTTTGATTAACATTTCCTTTGAAGAAGGTTCTTTTCCTTAACTCATTCTAAAAGCTATCCATGGACAACATAAAATAACAACCAAAAATAAAAATAAACAATTTCGACCTTACAGTAAATGAGCAAAATGTCCATCTTCTGATAAAATGCACGACTGGTTTCAATAGGTTTACTTTTATATTATCACATTTTTGGCTTATTGCTACATCTGCTATTTATAATAAATTATTGCCAATGCCAAATGAAGTACCTACATATCTGCTTTGGAGAGCAGCTGACAGTGATAGTATTGTCATATTATCAGTAAAATTCAGAGTTGTCAATTAGCAGTGATTCCATCATGAACAATTTTAGTAACGCTGAATGCACTTTATTTATGGATTAGCAAATGGAAATGCGGAAGAAGTACGGAGAATTTACCAGGACAGATATCCTAACAGAGTAATCCCATGTGCTAAAACATTTAGAACGCTACATGCAAGATTATGTGAAACTGGGAGTTTTATTAAAAATACAGGTGGTGGAAAACCAGAAACTGTAACAACGCCTGAACTAGAAGAAGCTATACTTGATGCTATAGAAGAAGATCCTTCAAATAGTACCAGGAAGATTGCACTGCAGCTTGTAGCCAGCCCAAAAACCGTTTGGAAAGTTCTAAAAAAAAAAACCTCCTGTACCCATATCACATACAGCGGGTCCAAGCTCTACTGCCTCGGGATTTTCACCCAAGATTAATGCTTCGCTCGTATACGAAAAAGTGACGTTTATGAAAGTTGTTCAGTAAATTATTCCCCACATTTTTTCCTGCATGAATTTTTTTTGTCATTTCTGGTTTGAGTGCCATAGAGACTTTTTTTAAAATGGAACACCCTGCATATTTGGATTCTACTGGGAAAACTCTGAATTTTTTGTATTTCGAACTTTCACCCATCTGCAAACGTTTCCGAGATAATGACAGCTCAAAAATGGAAAACTTCCTAATTATAATTACTCCTACCTAATACCCTCCAGTTGAGTCAAGGTGTTTTCATGACAGCGACCTAAGAGGTGTCAATTTTGAGTTCCTGTTTAATTTTCTGTTGTTTGATTTCTAACACTATGGTTCATCTAAACGAGAAACAACGAGATGAAATTTTAATAATGAGCGGTTACGGAAATATGAAGAGATCGCAAGGTTTCTCAACTTTTCAATGAATTATATCCAAATAGGCCTCCAATAAATCAGTCAAGGGTGTGTCGACTGGTAAGGAAATTTCGAAAAATAGGCAGTGTTAGGGAAGCCGCTAGATCAGGTCGACCTAAAACAACCATCCACACCAATGGCAATGGATTTTAATATGTCTCATCAGTCAGTGAAAAATTTGTTTAAGCAGCAGAAGTTGCATCCCTACAAGATAAAGTTGGTGCACGAGTTAAACAAGGACGATTTAGATAGAAGAGCTGAATTTTGTGAGCTGATGATGGAAAGATGCAATAACGATAATATCTTCGCAACAAATATCATTTTCTCGGATGAAGCTACTTTCTATTTAAATGACATTATTAATAGACACAATTATCGTTATTGGTCTGCTGAGAATACTTACTGGTTCCAGAAAGGTCATACTCAGAGGCCCGAAAAAGTTAATGTTTTGGCGGACACACAGTTGGTAGAGATATTGTGGAACCTTTTTTCGTTAACAAATCGGAAAAATGTCACTTCTGGTTAGACCGGAAGTTAGTGTCAGCAAATAGCTTATGAAAGGTTAAGCCAGGAAAGTGTAAAACGTTTTGCTTTAACTCAAGCCGTTTAGTTACTACAGGGCTCTAAACCTCCCAAAATGGCAATTTCCTAACGTAATTATTATAGAAAAAGTTGACGATTGGTATAGAACATGAAGTGTGAATATTTCTATAATTTAACATAGAATCCAAACATGTAATGATATAGAGTGTTCCGTTTAAAAAAATGTATCTCTGTATCGCCACACTTTTTGAAAATTAGTTTAAAAAATTTGTAACTAAAAAGAAAAAACGACGGATCCGAGCGTTTTCTTTAAATTGAAATCGATTGAATTGAGATAAACGAAAAAACCAAAACAACTCGAGACAAACGAGACGAGATACGGTTTGTCTCGCCTCGTCTCCTAAAATATTATCTCGAAATTTCGAGACGGGACAAGACAAGGCCTTATCTCGTTTCGTCTCGTCTCGTGGCAACTCTAATATAAAATGTAAGCAAGAATTAGCAGTCAACTATGTTACTTACCTTTAATTGACCACTACTTATTCCAGGTAGAGTATAGTCGATATTTTCGCAATGTATATTAGCTGGGATTATTCCAGTCTCCATCGCAATCAACACTTTACTAATAGAACATAATCCGGATGATATTTCCGAATGTCCCATATTTGATTTTACTGCTCCAACTAACAAAGGTTCCTAAAATTGTAAGAAAAAAGAAGACATCGTTTGTTACGGTCGCAAAAAAACATTGTAAAATCAGCCTTAGTATATGCGTCAAATAGGACATTTTGGGCTCGATTGACTTCTAGGCAGTCACCTTCATTATGCTTACCTTCCTATTTTTGCAAAAGAAGTCTAAAACCGACTGGCATTCTATTATGTCGCCTACTTGTGTGCCAGTCCCATGTACTTCAGCATATGATACATCATCTGCATTAAGTTTGTTCTTTTCGTAAACTGATTTCATTAGTTCTATCTGCATCTGCGAAGAAGGATAAGTAATTCCTTCCAACTTGAAACCATCACAGTTAAAATCAGCACCTTTAAACATTTAATGAAAGAAGATAATATAATGAAGTAAGTGACTATACCTAAAATCCAAAAAACCTATCAGTGACTCATCTAATACCAATCACCAAACGTAGGAAGGGTCAGAATAAAAATATTGTACAAGTAAATGTTTTTTTTATCAATATAAGGAACGTGGCCGCTTCAGACACAGCGAAATTAAGAGGCGACGGTACCGGGTGATGCACGGGCTAAGTTGCACATAGGAAATCCGATGTAAATTATGAAGTGGCTAAATATTGGCTCCCCTGTACATTTTAGAGAAAAATTGTATTGAAATTTTTTGAAGAGGCCGATATAATAAACCCATGTCCCAAGTTTGAATAAATTGTAATAAGCCAATCAAAAGTTATTTAATTAAATGTGATGGCAAAATTACGAAATTTTCATAGTTTAGGTGTTTAGGTAATACAGCAAATACCAGCAAATAATTTCTATGACGCTATTGTCAAAAATTGACGTAAGCTGGACATAACGAATAAAGATTATTTTACATTTAAACATATTTTCGTTTCACCAATCCGGCAATTACACATCCAAAATAAAAGACACCATTATGTTTTTCCTACTAAGCCTTAAATCAAAGAAAATGATAATATAATTAAGATAATATACTTAAGATTACAGATTTCACAAGAACAACCCTCCATTAACTTCTAAGCAATATTCTAACCGATCATAAAATTCATTTCTAATATTACTAAGCTGACATTTCACAATTCTGATTAATATCAGTCCATAGGCGTAGAACCTGGGTTTCTTATTAATTGCTTGTTTCAGATTTCTATGCCAATGGAACAAGAGAGGTTTGGGCACAAAATTCCGATGAACCAACTCATTTGCTGCAAAAAAGGTACAGGGTTATCCAACCAAGACTAGACAAGGCGATTTTTTGACTTTTCCTGTACTTTTATAAAAAAACTGAAATAGCCATCTTAAGTCATTTTCTCCCGCGAATTCGAATATCTTCAGCAAAAAACAATTGAACATCAAACAAAAGTACTAGGGGTCACTTTGATATTTTTTTAAATGGGATGCCGTATTTTTAATAAGCTTATCCGATTTCTCATATAAATTTTGATCTAAAATGTTGGATTTTTAATTTTTTTTTTTTTTTTTATTTTTAACATTTTCCGAATTTAAAACTGAAGAAAAAAGGCGTTTTTGAATTAAAAATCCAACATTTTAGATCAAAATTTATATGAGAAATCGGATAAGCTCATTAAAAATACGGCATCCCATTTAAAAAAATATCAAAGTGACCCCTAGTAGTCTTGTTTGATGTTCAATTGTTTTTTGCTGAAGATATTCGAATTCGCGGGAGAAAATGACTTAAGATGGCTATTTCAGTTTTTTTATAAAAGTACAGGAAAAGTCAAAAAATCGCCTTGTCTAGTCTTGGTTGGATAACCCTGTACTCTTGATAAGACTCAATTCCTCTAACGGTTTTCGAGAAACTTGCATTTTATTACTTAATACGTATAGTTTTTACAAAAAAGAAAAAAATGACTAAATCATAAACAGAAATATCATAAAAATTGCTCAAAATGTCCACCATTTTCATGAATACAAAGATTAATACGTCAAAGAAAATTAAAGCACACTCTTTGCAGAACTTGTTCATTGCCCTTAAGAATATATTTTATTGCATCTTGAATACGTTGCCATAGTTGTTCGGCGTTATCTGGAGTTGTCCTGTAAACCACTGTCTTAAGATGACCCCTAAGAAATAATCCAATGGATTTAAGTCCGGAGATCGTGGTGGCCAATTTACAGGGGCATTACCTCTACCAATCCATTTATTTGTGTACTGCTGATTCAAAAAGTTTCTAACATTTAATGCAAAATGTGGTGGAGCTCCATCATGCATAAACCACATATCTTTTCGAAGTTGTAAAGGTAAATTTTCTAGCAAATCTGGCAGCGTATTTTGTGGATGTTGCAAATAAATTTCCCCGGTTAATCTTTGTGGAATAATGACAGGACCAACAATGTGATTACCAACTATTCCAGTTCACACATTAATTCTAAACTCATTTTAAAAATGTTTTACTTTGATAGCATGTGGATTTTCATTCGCATAAACATGTTCATTATGAAAATTTGTAATCCCTCTTCTTAAATAAGAATATTGTTGGCAAAGTTGGAATTCTCTTCTCTCTGCCTATGAACAAGCCGACTAAAAAGCAGACGCATTTCAGGATCATTAGGTAAAAGATCTTGAACTGGCATCTTATGGTATGAATATAGCAACTGTTCTTGAAGTACTTCATGAACAATATCTTTGGTGCTTATTTCTAGATCTTCTGCAATACATTCCAAATGTCTTCCTCGACTTCAGGAACCCTTACAAAACGCTGTCTTCCATTATCAATGGCTTTAGGAGTAAATTGGCAGTTTTCCCGCAGGCGTCTTTCAACAGCAGCAAACGTCGGGTGGCTTGGTATTTGGTATACGACGATTTGGAAACCTTTCGGAGTAGACTCTGACACATTGTCAGCCATTTTCTTGACAATACCCAAATACCAATATCATATGGGTATATTCTGCATTAGTGTATTGCACCGCCATGATATTTCACGACAATAAAAGTTTTCTAATAATTAATGCAAGCAGATAAAATGATTGAACGTTAGCAACAATATTAAATGTTACAAATTTGACAATAACCTTATGTTGTCAGATGAAACTAATAATAACCAACAATAACAATCGTTTGTGAGGTGTAAGGTCGTGTTGTACATACCTGAGAAATACCGTGCGAACAAAAAGCAGATGATAAGAAAACTGTTCAAGAGGTTTTTTGTAGTAAAAAAGTTGGATTAATCTAAATTTTAAACTTAAACCTCTTATCTTCCATTGGCGTAGAAATCAAAAACAGAAAAATTCTATAAAACCCAAGTACTACGTGGTAAAAACTACTACGTATTAAGTAATAAATTGCAAATTTCTCGAAACCCGTCAGAGGAATCGAGTCTTATCAAGAGTACCTTTTTTGTAGCAAATGAGTTGTTTCATCTGAATTTTGTGCCCAAACCCCTCTTGTTCCATTGGCATAGAAATCTGAAACAAGCAATTCGTAAAAAACTCGGGTTCTACGCCCATGGGCTGATATTAATCAAACTTATTGTGGTATGGGTTTTTTGCTCCATAAAGCTATGCCAACGTACCAAATTTCGGCAAAATAGTATGAGCAGTTTTTGAATTAATCCAGAAAAACGATTTAAAAATTGTCACTCCAGCGCCGTCTAGCGCCCAAACTAAGCAACTTTGTACTAAGGTAAGTTTACTTAAATCGGCTAATTTTGGTCTGAGGAATATGTGGTAGGTTTTTGTAAAGACCTTTTACAAACACCCTGTATACGCTAGTGATAAGTCACTGACAGAAAATTTGGACTTAAGGTATAGTAGGGTGGTCCTTATTTTGACAACAAAATAATTTATTACTAATTTTTCAACAAAGTTTGGCAAGAAATGAAAAAATTTTTTTTTCTAACTGAAACTGTAAAATTATATTAGCTAAAGATCTGTGATAATTCTAAGGAATAACTTTACTATTATTATAAGGTTAGAGTCTGCCAAGTTTCAATTTTGTTGAATTGTTACTTTTGCCGAAATAAAAAATTGTATTATTCAATGCCGAAACCCTATGGTATTCAGATAGGAAACTTACATTGCCTTGAAACTTGGAGAATACTTTTTAAAACTGATTTCGAATCCTATGAGCCGCTCAGGGCATAAAAAATTGTCAAAATAGGGGCAACCCTTGTGACTAGTTACCTAAAACAGTCGAATATAATCTTCTGCAATTAGATTTTTTTTGCAAGAGAACTGCAATAACACCTTCTGAACGAGCAAAGCCATCCCTATCGGCTCCAAAAACTTCACATTTACCATTCATTGACAGCATATTAAGCATATTGAATTCTTGTGTATCAAATGGGTCAAAATTAATGTGAATAGCTAAGAACAATGAAAAGAGTTAAAAATCCAGAATAAAAATTACAAAAAACATCTTTTTTCATAACTCAGTTAGTTTGGATTAGGGTAAAGTTGGGGAATATCGGCCGCCAAGTTTTTTCCACCCTGATAAAAAAATTTGAACCGGCTAATATCTACAGTGTGTATCAACCAAATGGAATAAATTCGATAATAAATACATAGGGTGTGTCCGAAAAAACACTCGGACACGTCGATTGGTATTTCTAGTTGCGCATCGTTTTCAGTACAACCTTTTATACAGGGTGGGTCATGTAACATTGGCCAATACTAACTTTCTTATTTTAAATGCAACACTATGTATATTATTCAATTTTTGGATTCTTCAGAAAATTTTAGACATATTTCGTGTACAATATCCTATACCTGTCTTCAACTGTTTCGGAAATATTAAGTATTTTCAGATTTATTGCAAAAATTAACAACACACTAAGCAATACTGTTTATTTCTTGATAATGTAAAAACCAAAAAAAAACATTATTGTAGGAGATGTTGAAAATTGATGTTAAAATGTTTTTACTGATATGAAATAAAAAAAAGGTATAAATAGTTTTGTTCACTTTTGTTTAAAACGCCTGACCTTAGAAAATTGTTGTCTGTCTGTATGACAGTAGTTGTCAGTGTTATAGTCGTTTGAATTTCGTTAACTGCATATCAGAAAAATGGTTTATTTAATAGAAATGCACAAAATAACAATTCTACAGATGATTGGTTATGGAGATAAAACACGGACACAAATAGAAGTTGCTCGCTTATTTCATAAAAAATTTCCAAATTTGCCGCCTATAACTCAAGGGACAATTAGTAAAATAGAAAAGCAGTTTCGTCAGCTTGGACATGTGAAGCAAATAAAAAAAGTAGCTGCCAATGCAATAAGTGATGATACCAAATTAGATATTCTGCTTGAGTTTCAGGACAACCCACATACTACATACTTCTAGTCGAAAAACAGCCCCAATGTTCGATGTTTGCCATTCATCGATTATTCAAACATTACAATAAAGTAAAATGTATCCCTATAAAATGATACCTACTCATGAGCTCATGAAAGACGATTTTGATAGGAGAACGTATTTTTGTGAACAAATGATGGCAATGTTAGATAACAATGTGATCCAATTAGAACATGTTTTGTTTTCTGATGAGTGCACCTTTACACTTCAGGGTCAGGTATAGGGAAAATCCTCACTGGATGAGAGAAGAACTCAATGCAATATCCTGAAAAGGTTAATGTTTGGGCAGAAATTGTTGGAGATCATATCATAGGTCCCCTTTTCATTAATGGCAATTTAAATGGCGATAACTATTAAGCACTGCTCCAAAATAATGTCTTGCCAACTTTGACAAACTTATATCCTGATCCAGCAAACCCACAACTTCCAGCGAATATGATACGGTTTCAGCAGGATGGAGCACCACCCCATTATCAAATCAATGCCCGGCAGTATCTGAACCGCGTATTTCCAAATCGGTGGATAGGGAGGCGTGGAACTCCCTTCGTTACACCAGCACGATCCCCTGATCTGACGCCATTAGACTTCTTCTTATTAGGTTATGTCAAAAATATTGTATACAAAACTAAACCCCTCGACTTACCTGACTTAAGAAGACAAATAACGCTTGCGATTAGATCGGTCACGCCTGAGATGTTCAGTAAAGTTAGAAGAAATTTCTGTTTAGGATTAGGATGTTGCCAAGACGTTCGCGGCGAGCATTTTCTACATTTCCTACATTAATGTTTTTTTTTTGTTTTTTACATTATCAAGAAATAGACAGTATTACTTATTAGTTTTTTAGTTTGTTGTTAATTTTTGCAATAAATCTGAAAACACTTAATATTTCCGAATTTCCTATAATGTTCAAGTACTTTACAAAAATGTATCCAATATGAAACTCGACACAGTTTAAACTAGGGATAATAATATGTTATTTGTGTCCAACTTGTTTACTGATTCTTGGCAAATTAAGGGAAGCAAACCTGTTACATTGCTTTTAATGGTAAACTAACTTACGTTGTAAGAGATTTGATTTACTCACAGGATCAAGAGATCTAGGATCTTGCGTGGGTTATCTAGTCAAAGCTAGATCATTTTAATTTTTCGCCTAAAATGCAATGTAGAGACTTAAATATTATGTACATAATATGTACCCATATAAAGACATGCTTGCAGATTGACCGCAGCACGACATGATGCATGGTTAAGAGCTCTAGGAAGAAACCCTAATATAGAACATCTCAATGATGGGAATCGTGTTTGCAGATTGCATTTTGCTCAGGATGATCTTATAATTAAAATTGATAGGGCATACTTAAAACCAGGTGCCATTCCAACCAAGCAATCGGGTCCTCGTTAGCCTCTAGCTGCACTTCATAATACACCTTCAATGACGCTTAGTAAGTAAGAAACTCCCATGCCTTATTTAAGGCTTCTTATAATAAGCATCTGTCTTTAGGTGTAAAACATGTTGTTGTAGTTGTTTGTTCAAGAATTTTACATTTTTATAGCTTCGAAATATAATTCTAGAAATGTTCTTAGTCTGAAAGAGAGTACTTTCATCCTTACTAGTTATCTACTTTCTTTTTATGGTAGAATATATCCATTTAAATTTTTCAAGAAGACTTATGCAAGGCTTTGGTCGCAGCAACCATACCCTTAAAAAATTGCAAAATCCGCAATTTAGAAGATTCCTGACGAATCCACGCTTAGAAAGAAGAATGTCCTTTCAGTATACGAATCCGTTTTAGAAGAAATTATAGCTTCACTGGGTCATAAAATTTTTTACATTATTGTTGATGAAAGCGCAGATGCTTGTGGTAGATATATCGCACATCTTTTGATTGGAGCACTACAAGAAGATAAAGCAACAAACCCATTTTTAATAGCTTCTAAGTAGCTAGACAAAACTAATAATGTGACCGTAACCCGATTTATTCAGCAGTCCCTATTCTTACCAAATCCAGTCCCAGATGAGAAGTTTCTAGTGCTTTTGTCTGATGCAGCACCGTATATGGTAAAAGTAGGCCAAAACTTAAGAACCTTCTACCCCAATATGGTACATATGACTTAAGACAATCCTTTTTAGTTGACGATTTTCAAAAGTATTTGGTAATAAATGCTTTTATACAATTTCAGGTTAAAAAATTGTTTACTTTTATTTTTCCTTGTTATTTTTTTGAATTTTTTTTTAGAAGTCACTGTGTTTCTTTATCCTATTTTACTATAATAAATTAAAAAATATTGCATACCAGTATTCATATTTGGTCAAAAAAATGCATATAACTGCATATTCTAAAGGTAAACAAGGCATATATTTTGGCTGAATTTAAGTGCATATATTCCGCCCTTTAGTTATCTTGTTCCCGACCGTTGGAGATATTCGAGACTGTCCTAAGAGGCCGGTATTCCCCCACTCTCCCCTACTCATGTGTACCTCCAACTATAGCGCTATCTATATCTCCACTCTGAAATGCTTTAACCGCAGCCGTAAAAGCATATAATCCGGAGGAACAAGCAGTATCGAGAATAAAGCTAGGCCCTTTAAAATCGAAGCAGTAAGACGCTCTATTAGAGGCTAGACCCAAATCGAGCCCTATTACTGAATATCCACTGGAAATTCCTTTAGATTTATATGCGTCCATACTGTCAAGCGAGGTGGCTCCAACATAAACACCTAAAACAACACACATAATACATGGTTTTTATATTTCACAATTTTGTTAATACCCACCCGTTCGGGTTCCCCTAAGTTCTGTAGGATTGTAACCAGAATCCACTATGGCTTCGAATACTGTTTCCATCAAAATTCTCTGTCGAGGGTCCATTTCATCCGCTTGACGCGGACTTACACCAAAATATCCAGCATCGAAATATTCAACGTTATTTATTTTACCAGCTCTTCTAGGGGTACCATTCGTTCCTTAAAAAACGGCTAAATAATATTCGAAATAAGCATATTTTTTTATTTCATTTTTATTTATTTTTTTTTTATTTATTGACGGCCAGTGCCATTTTTTACAAATAACATACAAAATTAAATAGTAAGGACTATATCTAAGACTAAGACTAAGACTAGAAATAAAACGATAACTAAAGCTAGCATGCATAGTTCGTTAAAGTGTGAATAGGTTCTATAATAACAACTTCACAAGTACTTCCACTAAACTACAGTATAAAAAAGAAAAGACTTGACATCAACGTCCACCCATTCGCAGTCCAACAGCGTTCACCTCATAAGAAGTTTAAGCGTTGTAGCTGATTCTGGTTAGCGAGAGACACTAACCTGGGAAGAAAGGACTTACAACCATAGTTGGTGCGGTGATATGGTTGGTAGAAAGCTTGAACGTTTCTTGTGTTGACAGGGGGTACATGCAAGGTAACACTAGAGGTAAAGTATGGACAGTCGACAATAGAGTTAATGATTTTAAAGAAAAGGAGAAGATCATGGAGACTTCTTCTATCATGAAGTGGTGACATATTTAGCTTCTGACACATTCTCTCGTAGTTATATTCAGTGTCTCTAAAAGATTTTGTAATTTTCGTGAGTCGGGTCGCGCTCGCTGTCGTTGCTTACGACTAAGGCCCGAAAGCACAAAACGAGAAGCGACAAAATCCCGAGTTTAGCATTGATTAAATGGGGACCAAGTTAAATGTTCTTTACCTTGAATCTTTGACAGTTAGCCGGAATATTACATAATATAACAATAAAACATGTGGGTACCTAGTAAGAAGTACCTTTTTCATTAATATCTTCTGTGTTTCATGTAATTGGCTTCCCAGCAAATTTCGTAAAATCATAAAAAAATTAAATAAAATAAAAATATTTTTGTAATGTTTTATTGATTGTGCGTTACTTAGTAATAGTACATTTTAGAGAGGACATGAAATAGTATATTGCATACCAAGAGTGGTAAGAAGCCTATTACACACGATTTCGAAAATTACGGTACGAGCGTTAGCGAAAATTCCCCTTGTTGATACAGAAATGATAATATTACGTAACTGATTGGCTTCAACAAACAAACAACAAACAAAACATGCTTTATTATCATAAAAATACAAGGTATTCATGGACAAAGCTTTTTTCGAAGCATAAGTAACTATAAATCATTGAACATAAAACAAAAATCAAAATAAAAGCAATTAATAACACCTACAGAGAAAATAATATAGTAATACGCACAATAATTAAAAAACAAAACATAACATATTTAATGAGTCCAATAGTTATTGTTACAAAAAAGAGTAAAACAGATTAAAAGTTAAAAAAAAAGAAAGACAAACCCTGCCAACTAACATGCTCATATAAAAGCCAAAACAAAAACAAAAAAACAAAACTGTCCATCCAGTTTCACAGTGCCATACATCAGGACCAGTCATCTAAATAATACTCTGTTAAACTATAATGGGCTTTCTCCTTAAGAAGAGACGCTGCAGATCTTTTGAATTGTATCTGTGTTGGAGACTGTTATATACCTTCAGGAAGGTGATTAAATATTTTAATGCTTTCATAAATTAGACAGTTCTTGGTGAGTGTGCTTTTGGGAATCGGTACTGGAAGATTATTTTGTCTCGTATTATAGGGATTACGAGAAGCAATGCTGGTAACATTGTTGTATTTTTTAAATATGAGGCAAACAGTCTCAAGTATAAACAAGCAAGGTAGCGTTAAAATTCCCTGCTGCTTTAAGAGTAGCCTTCAAGAATCTCGAGATTTTGCCCTGCATATATACCTTAATGCTCTTTTTTGCAAGACAAATGCTGAATTAAACAAATATTGGCTACAGAATCCCCAGAAAGCAATTCCATATCTTAAATGGCTTTCCACAAGCAAGAAATAAACTGATTTGGAGATTGACATTCCCAACTCATTGGACACGATCCTAACCGCATAACATCCCCTTGCTAGTTTCTTATTTAGAGCTTCCACATGTTTATGAAACTTTAACTTATTGTCGATCAGAATACCAAGAAACTTATTAAATTGTTTACTCTCTATTTCTGAGCCATTAAGAGTAAGATTGTCACATTGAAATCTGAAACTAAGTACACTTGTTTTGTTAACATTTAAACATAAACATAAACAATATAGTGTGTGTAATTAGAGTTTTACGGATAAAGTACACAGTTCGTAAGTAGGTTCTTACTGATATAGAATAAGCAGAAAAACAGTATTTTCTTATGTATCCCTTTATTTCTTTTTAAATATTGAACACCAGTTTTGTTACCTTTCCTTACATTTTTAATCAACAATCCCAAAGCGGTGCAAATGTACTTGTTGTTCAGGTTCCTTTGGAAATGCAAATATGCTTATTCTTTGACCTTCTTTTGAGTGACACCCTCGAAACGCACAGGTATTACCAGGCATAGTTTTACAATAGCACAGCACTCACAAAAACAGACAGTTAGACAATACACTTATTTCAACAAAAATGACAACTAAACTCGATAACGATAAATCATCGACTACCGGACTAATGGGTGAAACACGGCCAGCTTAAACTAATGACAGTTGGCCGAGTTACCTCCCACTCCAATGACTAAGACCACTTGCAGACAAACGAATTTTTGCAGTCGAAGCGGGCTGCAAAAATGTCGCCGGTGTAAAAAGGAAACGCTCTTTGCCAACAACACCGAGATAATAGGTACTCGATGCTATGACGTCAGACCGCATGACGTAGACACAGCGAGGTATACGTATCGCACCTGTTATCAAAGTCGTAGTATAGCGTCAAAATACAATTAAATTGAATATAAACTAATATTACAATTACAGCACGGTTTCAGTGAAATTTATTGAATTATACTATAAGGTTGAGAAACGCTGGTTTAAATGTAGTAATAAAGTACGAACATTAGGACCTACCTGGAGCAAAGCGCTTGTCATCTTCCGTTATCAAATCAACACCATTAAAAAGGGCATCTTTAAACTCGTCAAAGCTATCACATCCTGGGTATCGCCCAGCAATACCCGAAATAACGATTTCATCGTCGGAATCCATGTCTACAATATCTATTTAGTAATGCTTCCGTTTATTTTTATTTATACAGGCTGTAATATAACGGTTAGGAATAAATTAACTGTGGATATGGAAATATAGAAAATTCTTATGTTACTCTGCATGATACAACTAAACCGATTATAATTAATTTAAATGAGGATAGCGACAGCAAGACAGAACTAGATATAGAATAACAATATACATGTAAATAAATATAAGTTGTATTTAAAAATGTATAGCATTTAGTTTTTTTTCATTTCATTGAATTATTATTAACACATAATACGAGTATAACTGTTTAATTTCCTTAGTCCGGCCCTTTACTGCACCTTTATACTATATATATTTATTGTCCACACATTGGGATCGATCCTTTAGATTTATTGCAGTTAAAAGGTCAAAAGCATTTATTTTGAAATGAAACTTTACCCCCAGTCTTTATTTCTTTGCTATAAAGCGATGTCAACTACTTTTGATAGCACTGTCATATATTCCATCAACTTGTAAAATTAAAATACATCGCAGCATTGAAGCAGAACTGACCGCGAACCACCAAAACATATAGAAAATAGACAAGTACCAGTCAATTCAGCAAATAGCTGGTCCATCAACTTGAAATGTACTAAACAGCCTTGAAAAGTATATTATGCTAATATACATCGCAAAATGGTAAGTTGATTTTCTAAGGCTGGACCAAGATTGACAACCACCAAAAGAAGAAATAAACGAAAGTCAATGATTCTGAAACACCAGAAGAGACAAAACTGAAGAAGAAACATTACAACGTCTTGGACAGTTACTTTAGATTGGGAAGGAAAACGAAAAGACGGAAACCATAAACTTAAAAAAGCGAAATAAGGTAAGGAAAAACTTCAGTCACTAGCGACGTACGTGAAGATAAATTTTCTATTTACGAAGATACTGATAATTTTTAACTTGAGAAAAAGTACGAAGAAGTAAAAACAAATCCCGTAAATCGGATTAAAGACGAGTTTCACATAGTAAAAATTGCTACAAAAAGGTCAAATACATATTTTGTTGCACAAATTAAAAATAGAATGATCGCAGATGAGAGAGAATATACACTTCAATATTTGAAACGCAGATTAATTAGAAACGAAGATTCCTTTCAATTCCATTTGCCAGAAACTAGAAACGTTTATGGCGAAGATACAGTTTCAAAGTTATCTGGAGGCACTTTAAGAACAACATTTGTTAAAAATTGGGGTTTTTATTTGATATGTTATAATTAAGTTCAATTATGCAATTTCATATTTTATAATATTTTTTCCTGATTGTTCAAGACTATACCCCTGCCTTGTTCAAACTTGCCCCTGTTATGGGGCACATTTGTAATATTACAAGGTTTTTTTAATGTTCTCGCTATAATTTACCGTAGGACCTCTTCAGTTTTATTGGTATTTTCCTAACTGTGGTACTTAAAACTAATGTCAAATAAATCCTTATCTTAACAAAACTTTTTAATACAGAAATGTTTTTCTAAAAGCCGTTCAAATCTACCCCCTCCTTCCCTACGTAAAAATGGTAGGAGACACAAAGAAAATGCAAGAAGGAAACTGTCTTTAAAATGAAAGAATAATTTTTAAAACTAAACAAAAAATCGTTCTACAGGTGCCATACTAAAGTCTGTGCGTTTTAAGAAGTCCGATATCGGATTAAATCACCAAGGGATGTTATCGCTTTTAAAACAGTAAGTCGGTTAAGTTACAATATCTTCGCACCTTCGCTATACTTGATCACACCGAACATCCCACTGGTTTACTGTATTCTATTACTGGGCGTAATCAGAGGTTTCAAAACAAAATTATCTTAGAATTACGCGTTGAGCATAAATAATAATTAAATAGATAATTAAATTATTTTGCTATTATTATAGTTAAATCTATATAATAATCGCTATTTTCCAAGAACCAGAAAGCAGAAAAACTTTGCGATATTGGAACTAACAGTTTGTCCATCATCTTAAAACATATGGGTTTCAAATATAAAAAAACGAGCAACAGAAAACTGCTTTGCGAGCTGTCCAATGTTGTTTCGAAAAGATGGCAATTTTTAAGGGATTATTTAAACAACAAAAAATCGGAATTGTCTAGACAAGTTGTTTTTCTTGACGAAACATGGGTATTTGCAAACGGAACTTCAACAAAAACGTCTTGGCAGGATGACTCAAAGCATTGTTATTCAAGTACCCGTGCAAGTAATGGAAAAAGGTATATTATATTACATGCTGGTAATGAAGAAGGTTTTGTTTTAAATGCCAGTTTGATATTTTCATCAACAAAAAAAACTGATGATTATCACGGCAATATGGATGCTGAAATTTTTGAGCATTGGTTCGAGGAAAAACTTTTAAAAAGTTTAGAAAAACCTTCCTTAATTGTTTTAGACAATGCCTCTTACCATACGAGACTCGAAGAGAAATTCCCTACAAGCAGCTGAAAAAAGGAAGAAATAAAAGAGTGGTTGTCAAAGAAAAACATAAACCATGAAAATTTATATTTAAAAAGTGAACTTTTAAGCAAGTGTAAAAAACAGTCATTTAAAAAAAAGTATGTTGTTGACGAAGTAGCCCTCAAATATGGACATCAAGTTTTGAGATTGCCGCCCTACCATTGTCATTACAACGCAATTGAATTGGTATGGGGTATTAGCAAGAACTATTATGACAAACATGCCTGTAAAAATATCGGTAAGCCTAGCGTTATAAAGTTATGGGAGGAGGCGCTTAGCCAAGCGGGCAAAGAAGAATGGCGGAAATGCATTAAACACACAGAAAAAATTATTTTTGAATCTTATGAGACAGAACAGGTTATAGACGAAGTAAGACCGTTAATTATTACGAATGATGAGGATGATGACGATGATGTTGATTCTGATGAGTCTGAAAGCATGGGTGAAATTTCAAATGCAGAGGAAGACTACTTTTAGTAGTACCTATCTACAAGTAGGTACGTTCTGCCGCAAGACTACAAAATCGGTTCTTTTTAGAACCAAAACTTTATAAAAAAGAATTCGTAAAACTAATTTGTCTGAATACTACAAAAGCTAAAAAATTATTATTTTTCTTTACCTAAACTAATTTTGTATTTACTTTAAATTATTTTATTTAGAAAATGTAATTCATCAACATCCAAAATTACCTTCAATATAATTTATTGTTTGAGAGCCACCGACATAATGCTCAAGAGGTTTTATGGCTTAGCGGACTTCTTAAAACGCACAGACTTTACATTCTTCTTTACAAAACTTCTTACAAACTGTATGTCAATATCTACAATGTCATTTTTTTTACATTTACCATTATCACATGAAGCTACGGTTGAACTTTCGTTTCTTTAATGTAACTTGGAAAAGAAAACCCATAGAAAATAACTTTATATGGAAAATACCTGTTATATTTTACTAAGACATCCACCGTTTAACAAATAATAAAAATAATTTTCTTACCTGAGAGGAAAAGTAATTAGTAGGTACCTACAAAATTTAAATATTCCTAACCTACACCTTGAGGAACATACAATGTCAAATCAAGCGAAAAAGGTGATTTCTGCATCTTTTATATCGAGCTTTAATTTTGCACATATTTTATGTTAATATGTAATTATATTTATTAGTTACCATGCAGCGTAAATATTAACTAAACACTGCTCAAACAAGCATTTTCAATTTACCTTATCTTGCAAAAAAACGAATATTTCCTTCTTGCCGGAATACTGCGCCAGTCCAGCCCATACCCAAAAAAGGCAAGAAGACCTTGTCAAAAAACTATCATTCAGTCGCATTGCTTTCGATTATATCAAAAGTTATTAAGGCTATCAAGAAAAAATTATTAAAGTAGGTGGAATGCTTCAACATTATTAGTGACCGCCAGTATGAATTCCGTAAGTCTAGATCAACAGGGGACATTCTCGCTTACATTACTCACGTTTGGAACAACGCAATAGAACATCATGGGGAGTCCCGGGCGGTAGCACTGGACATTTCCAAGGCCTTTGATCGAGTATGGCATGAGGGACTCCTAACTGGTTCAGCTTTGTTCATGGCTGTTAAGCTTTCTTAATGATCGTTCTCTGCGAGTGGCGATGGACGGGTTTCTTTCAGACACATTTAATATCAACGCCGGAGTCCCTCAAGGTTCTATATGGTCGCCCACCCTCTTTTTACTATTCATTAACGATATTTTGAAAAAAACTATACATTCTATATATAGCTTCGCTGATGACAGCACACTTGTTTCATCTTTAATATATTCATGGCAATTCAATCCATGATGTTCTATTGCGTTGTTCCAAACATGAGTAACATAAGCGAGAAGGTCTCCTGTTGATCTAGACTTACGGAATCCATACTGGCGGTCACTAATAATGTTGAAGCCTTCCAGGTATTTTAATAATTTTTCGTTGATAGCCTTCTCCATAACTTTGGATATAACCGAAAGCAATGCGACTGGACGATAGTTGTTTGGCAAGGTCTACTTGCCTTTTTTGGGTATGGGCTGGACTCGCGCAGTTTTCCAGCATAAAGGAAATATTCCTTTTTTGTAGGATAAGTTAAAAAGCCTACAAAATACCGGTGTCAGTTCGTCAGCGCATGACTTAATTACAATGATTGGAATATCGTCAGGACCAGAAGCCTTTTTAGTGTCAAAACTCCTCAAGATTCGTTTAACATGGCGGTGGCGAAAAACAATCTTAGGCATTCTCGATTCTACAGGGGGAATGTTCGGTGGAGTACTTCCGTAAAAATTGATTGTTGAATGTGAAGAGAATAGTTCCGCCAGTAGGTTTGCTTTCTCCTGTGCTTTGGTCGCAATGGTGCCATCAGAACGTGTTAGAGTTGAATAAAATTTGAATAAAATTTAATTAGCTTTCAGTGTGTCCTTGGACTATCAAGACGAATTTCCTGAGAGTCCAGGGGTCCCAAGCATGTCAACCCAACCACCAACTTGTCAGCGTACCTCTCCTTGGAGGTGAAGGCACCTTCAAAAATCCTCACCTTGAATATGAATCAATTGGGGACCGTATACGCGACAAAGAGAAGAAGAAGGAACGGAGAAAGGGGTACCCAGCGACTTATACTTAATGCAAAACAAAAACCGATGCATGTCATCAATCAGCTGATAATTGTAAATCCGTAGGAAAACACGAGGAAATTAAATATGGGTAAAAAGTTTATGCGATATTGAATTTACTACAAACTTAAAGTTTGTAGTAAAAAAAAACTAAAAACTTAAAAACTTCTTCTTTAATATAAACCCACTTACAGCAAGTGCACATACATATATCTGTCGATTACGTTGTTAACTATTCGTGAAAAATGCCGAAGCATTTAAATAGCCTGTGCAAAGAGCTTGTAGCTTTTCTAGTGAGCTATTTTCAGGAAGTACTTAACAACAATGGCCCATTGTTACCCTTGACAGCAGTTTGAGAAGTAAATTTAAAGAGTGTGTTAAGGTCTACATATTTTATATCTACTTTACTACTTTTTAGTGTGTAGCAGCTGCCCTAAATTTGAAAATGTCCACTGTAAGCGCAGTTTCAACAACAGCTAAGCAAAATAAATTGTTGGAGTCACCTAGAAGGAAACGTTCTTATTTAAAGAGAGTTGTAAATGTGTTAAGATTGGATATAAGTTAAGAAGAAATTAAAAGACAGAGAACTGTTTGATGGTTGTCTTAACTGTTTAAGAAGCCTTTTAAAGGAAATAGGCTTCGGATGGAAAAAAGATGAACCGAGGCGAGGGCTTATGGAACTTTCCCATGTAGCTTTCAAACGACTGGTATTTTTGAAAGAATATATTAAAGAAAAAGAAGCATTCTTGTACCAATTCGTTTTCTTTGATGAAACATGAATTTTTGGTGCCATTGGTCGATCTTGGCAAGATAGAAATAAAAGAAGTGTTAGATCTACTAAAGTTGATGGTAAAAGGTATTATGCAGTAAACAAATATGTAAAGTATAGGAAATTTTTGTAAATTTATCTTGTTTTTATGAAAAAAAACTGTGTAATTCCGTCACTCGGATATTTTGGTTGCAAGCTGGCAACACTGTCGATAACTGACGTCACTCGAAGAGTAGGACGTGCATTGGTAATTGTTTTGCATTAAGTACCTATACCTTGTCGGCTCTAACTTTCGAACAGACATGTATAAGTTACTGAAATTTTAATGTTGTGTAGGTGTAGGTTAAAAGGGAGTCCTTTGTTGCGACACCTATTTCTGTGGTATTTAATAATGTTACATTTAAAACCGGCAACATGCATTTGTTTCAAATAGTGTAAAATATGATGCGTATTAAAAATATTCGAAACATAAATGATTTACATAAAAAGAAAATAAAATTGGCATTGCATTTATTATGTCACGCCCATTAATATTAAAATAATCGACGCCAATTGAGGTCCTGTGTCAGATTTTGAGGGCAAGTGCTTATTGAAATTTTAATAAATTCTAAATTATTTATTCGAATTAATGTACTGCAAAATCCATAACAAAGCATTATTAAACTGTTGTTGTTCTAAAAAAAAAAGCGCATGACAAATATATGTAAAATATTTTCAGGTGGCTTTAATGACTTTAAATCTTTTTGCTTTAACTTTTGAACCAACATGTATAACTTGTGAAAAAGTGAAATTTCAATATTTTATGTAAGCCATAAAGACTCATAAAACCAAACTACAGTAGATGCTTTACATCGTCAGGGAAATTAGGAACAGAGCTTCTTAAACACTCTGGTCAATCTTCTTTAAAAAGGGTAAATTACTTTCCAACATATTTCGTTTGGCTTAAGGACTGCAATAAAACCCCTCATAAATTCGGCTTTCGCTTTCGCAGAGACGTATTAACCGATATTCATTTTTAATGCCAGTTTATAATAACAATAGATAGGTACATTACTTGATTTGTTATCAAAATTAATAAACTGTCTAATTAAGGTTGTCTAGAAACAACTTGATTATTAGGATATTTCTCAAAAACCTTGTAGTTACAGGTATCTGTTTATATAACTTAAATAAATATTAAACATAATATTCGAAATAGATTAGTTCCAATCTATTTTACTTTGAAACAGTGTGCAACAAGTTAATATTAAAAGTATGTGGAGACCTTGGGAATCTTCAGCTAATGCGTTATCTAGCTACCACAAGCTACCATAAACATTCCAGGAAGCATTTATCTTTTGACGCCAAAGTGATCGTGTAAAATGTATGTGAATCATTATTAAAGTTCGGCCACCCTAAAGTAATTGTCATTAAAAATATCAAATTAAATCGAAAATGAGAACTGAAAATAGCTAATAAAGAAAGTTTTCGGTGAAATTCCAGATGAAAGTTGGAAAAATTCGGTTAACCATGTCTTAAAAATTAAAGACTCTTATATAACTACACAACAAAACTAAATACATCCTCTTATTATAAATGTGGATGGTAGTGACAGCGAGACTAAATTAGGAATAGATTAAAACGTTTTATAATTACAATTAAACCTTCTGTGTATAAATGTAAATATATTTTTTTAAGTTGGTGTATTAATTGTTATTATTACTTTTACATAAATGCGTGAGAAAAGTTGTCCTTTTCCGCATGCAAACTTTTCACACTTGGTTTGTACCTATAATAAATTAATATACATATAATACAAGTAATGGTAAAAATCAAAATAATAAACATTGCTACTATAGGGTATTACTATGGCCTTTCATTTAACTACAAAGTCCGTTCCTGTGCAAAGCAGTACCCCTTATTTCATTTCAATTTAGTAATATAAACATTGATGCCAGCTGGGGCCAGGTAGATTTCGCTGGTTGGCACGCTCATCGACAGTTTAATATGGGTAATTTTGCCAAGAAATTCTTTAAAAACGTAGGTTTGGCAATCGAACAGGTAACGGGGTTTCTTTGGGTGTTTACAATATAATAAAACTATTATTGCAGTTATTAGGTCAAACGAAATATGTTCGGATGGACTTTACTCTACATTTGTTTCGATAAAATTAGCCGCTTTCGAAGAAAATATATTTTTCTGTAACATGTTGTTGAAATAATAAATCAGAATACTACAATAAAACAGCAGTGTTTTTATATCGTTAACAATGTATTATTGGCAACAATTTTCTACATTGCGTGATTGATTGAGTGCATAAGACTTAACTTGTGAAGTTAGACAATGCTTTAACTTTCTTTTCTTCATTGTCATATTGATTTGCAAGTTGAAATATTTATATATTGATGAGACAGACTGTATGCATTTAAATAATAAATAAAGTGTATACGTCCTGGTTTTAAATCAACAGGTATTATTAGCATTTTTAATTTTAAAATTAAATTCGTTCATTTCATACGTGATACATATTTTTTTTTGTTATGATAAGGCACAGCACTGCAGGATTCATTCTTTATGGCTCTCTGCGAGTGGTGCGTGTGCGCAGGAAACGATTCTTGATGGTCTTGAATCTTTGGAGCTTATACTCGTTGAGGAACACGACCTCAGGGAGGTCATTCCAGAGTAATGACGTTTTCCAGAAGAAAGAATTTTTAAACAGTGCCGTTCGAGGGACACTAAGCTGAACCACGTATGGGTAGGCTGCAGTGGCTCGTCATGCGTCATGCACCGCTCTGGGTGGAATCAAGCGGGCAACCTTAGTTGAACACTTGCCATGAAAATATTTGTAAAACAGACTCAAGTTGCCAACCTGTCTTCGAGTTGAAGGCTTTCCAGTTCATGGTCACCGATCAAGCAAATGGCCCTTCTTTAAATGGAATCTAGCAATCTCAGGGTATGTTTAGGAGCAGAGCCCCAAATATGCGAACAGTACTCCGGCAATGGTCGAATTTGGGCTCTATAGAGCATCAAAAGTTGTTGGGGTGTATGAAAATGAAAGCGTTGAAAAATTTGCCTGACAATGTATTAATGGACGTAGTAAATATAGTATAGTAGATAAATTTTCGATGTCAGTAAAGCGTTTGATAAGGTCTGGCATGACGGAGTTATACTAAAGTTAATAATATTTTCAGTATCTGTGATTTTTCCAAGGCATTCGACTGTGTGAATTACCGAGTGCTGCTGCAAAAGCTTCAGCACTATGGCATTCGTGACACAGCGCATGGATGGATCTCATCATATCTTTGCTGCCGATCGCAGGTTGTGTCCATTGATGCAAGATGCTCTGGTCTGTCTAGTATTGAGTTTGGGGTGCCCCAGCGTTCGGTGTTGGGCCCTATCTTATTTTTATTGTATACAGTGTGGCCCAAATTGGGCCTACATGTATGGGGATCTTGGAAACTATAAAAGATAGAGAAACGGTTAAATGGGGAAAGTTTTTGACAATTATATTTCTAACTGAAAACCGTTTAGTACGCGGCCCTATCTTTTTTGGTTTTTGAAATATGTTGAAAAAACCAAAAAGATGTATTTTCGAAAATATGCTGTAGATTTCTTATTATTCACTATTTTGGCAATCTGTAAAAACATTTTTAAAGCAACTTTTTAAGTAGATTTCAGTTCTGCAATTTAATTTTGAACACGACGTTTCAGTTATTTTATACCATCATCAGGTTCATTTTTTCTTATGGGCGCCATATTGTATTTTATACTTAAAAGGTAGCTTATGATGTCAGCTTTTCAACGATGTATTATTTGTTGGAAAATAAATGAAATTGACTTGAAAAATAAAGAAAATTAATTTTCGCAACACGTCAAATTTTAGAAGAACACATTAGGCAGGGTTAAATTCGTTTAAAATATCATAATATTATAATACATTATTTTATTTTTTCCTTATGGTTAAAAATCTCATATTAACATTTCAAATAAAGAAAACTAAAAACGCAATGAATAATAATTATTGTTTTGAAAAGAAAATAAGAAAAAATATCTAACTTACTATACTTATTCGAAATGTTGGCCGTTTTTATTAATACATTTTTGACACTTTTTTAACACAGTATTGATGATCCTGCGAAGCGTGTTGCCATTTATGCTCGTAAACACATTCCTCACTCTCTCTTCTAATTCTTGTACAGATTCCGGGGGTTCAAACTCATATACTTCATTTTTTACATAACCCCATAAATAAAAATCGAGAGGAGTTATATCAGAGGATCTAGCAGGCCAATTAACTGGTCCGCCGTTTGAAATTAATTTGTCATCAAATATCTGTCTTAAGAGAGTTTGAACTTCCCGAACATTATGTGCGGGACAACCGTCTTGTTGAAACCAAATATTATTCAATTGATCTTGAGGAACTCTTGCTCTAATTGCCGGTAATATTTGATCTTCTAACAGCTCCAAGTATCTTTGGCCATTCAACGTATGATTATAAAAGAATGGTCCTATAAGTCTATTGTCTAAAATGTAAGGAGAAAAGTAAAGCTGGGTTACTTAATACCTGCTATGTATTTAGCAAGCTAGGTGACATTACTTACCATACTTACCACACCATACATTAAAACCAAATCGGGTTTGCAGTCTTCGTTGAGCCAATTGGTGAGGGTTTTCTGTTGCCCAAAAATGGTGGTTATGTCTATTAAATACCCCGCAGTTGGTAAAATGTGATTCATCGGTCCAAATTACAAGACGACTGAAATCATGATTTTGTTCGCATTGATTCACATACCAATTTGAAAACTGCATTCTTCTTGGATAATCCGTTTCTCGTAAACCCTGAACTATAGTTGGCTTGTATGGTCGATATTTATTTTCCTTAAGGACTCTTTGTATAGTACTTCGCGGGGTTGGTAAGTCTCTTGCCGACGCTCTTGTAGATGATGTCGGAGCGGCATTAAAATAGGCTCTGACATTTTCGTCACGCTCGTTATTACCTGCTTTTTCGTAACTCTTGGGCCGCGGTTTTTCAAAACTTTCATGGTTTCTCAGGTTCATAACAATTTTTGGAAAAAGTCTGACACTTGGCTGCGGTCTTTCAGGAAAATTTTCAAAATACCTTTCTAATGCAAGGTTTGCATTTCTGTTGCAATGAATTTAACATTCTAGCAAATCAAATTTTTCTTCGTGAGAAAAACGCAATGCCATTTTCTTTTAAATTCAGAATACACAAATAAATCGTTATTATTAGATAATAATAATAAAAACTATTATACTTTTACTCGTTCTGATAAGTAATATTTTTGTTTCATTTTCAAACGGTAGTGGGTGGTCATAGGCTACTGGATTTTATTTTTGATTCATAGGTTATTGTAATATTGTTGATTGAAACAAAGCAAGCAGTGTTTTGTGAATACTACAAAATGTAAACCTTTTAATTGGTATTCAATTTAGGGAGTTATAGTGCAGTTGTCAAATTTGACGTGTTGCAAAAATTAATTTTCTTTATTTTTCAAGTCAATTTCATTTATTTTCCAACAAATAATACATCGTTGAAAAGCGGACATCATAAGCTACCTTTTAAGTATAAAATACAATATGGCGCCTATAAGAAATAATGAACCTGATGATGTTATAAAATAACTGAAACGTCGTGTTCAAAAATTAAATTGCAGAACTGAAATCTACTTAAAAAGTTGCTTTAAAAATGTTTTTACAGATTGCCAAAATAGTGAATAATAAGAAATCTACAGCATATTTTCGAAAATACATCTTTTTGGTTTTTTCAACATATTTCAAAAACCAAAAAAGATAGGGCCGCGTACTAAACGGTTTTCAGTTAGAAATATAATTGTCAAAAACTTTCCCTATTTAACCGTTTCTCTATCTTCTATAGTTTCCAAGATCCCCATACATGTAGGCCCAATTTGGGCCACACTGTATAAACGACCTTACAAGTATAGCAATTAGTGGCCAGTTTACACTTTTCGCGGATGACACCATTCTTCTGTGGCATTCAAGCAGTGGTGAACTCTTGAAGACTGTCATAAATCAAGATCTTCAAAAAATTTAAACTTTATGCGACTCTAATTCTCTTTGTTTGAATGTTAAGAAAACTAATATTTTGACTTTTGGCTTTGACTATCATGATCTTGTTTTGGATAACAAACAAATTGAAAGTAAAGCAACCATAAAATTTGTTGGACTGTTTATAGACTCCAAGCTTAAATTCGAGAAACATGTCATTGAATTAAATAAGAAGTTAGCATCGGGTTGCTTTGCTATTAGAGTGGTGTCACAAGAACTAGGTTGTTCAGCGGCAAAGATGGTATACCACTCGCTGCTCGAGTCCCATATGAGATTTGGTATTGCATTTTGGGCATTCTGCAATCAACAGCTTTTAAATTCTGTTTTCGTTATTCAGAAGAGAGCGCTGAGACCATTGTCGGCCATTATTTAGAAAGTTTGGTATTTTAACGGTTATATGCCTATTTATTTTAGAAACGGTATGTTTAATACATAAGGGATCTTCACGCAACAATTCTCAAAATGTATACAGCACAAGGCAAAGCTTTAACCTTCGGCTTCCAATTCCTAGATCGACATTGACTAAGCGCACTCTAATTTATTGAGAGTGGAGTATAGATCTTTGGATTATGTGCGTTCTCGCAGAACGGTGAGACACCTTCTGGCACAAAAGGCGTATTACAGCCTGAATGAGTACTATCGGGATGAAATTTGACACTTCTTGTGGACTTTATTATAATGTTTTTTAAAGTTAAGCTATTTTTTTTCAAACTATTTTAAATTGTTGTTTGGTCTGTTTTTATGTTTGTTTTTATTTTTTTTTTAAACTTTCTGATATCTATTTTTTCTAAATTGTATTTTGTGTATTTATAATTTTTTTAACTTCTGACATCGTCTTAGATCGTAGTATAAATTTAGCATTAGTTGTTTTGTCTATAATATGTAGTGTATTCTTGACAATAAAGCATATTTAATAAATAAAATAAATATGTATGCCAAACTACCTTATTAAGGTAATTCACTCGTTCTTGTCGGACCGGATTTTTGCAGTTTCGTAGAGAATGTGTTATTAACTGTGCGACACGTCAGAGCCGGAGTACCGCAAGGTACCCCCCTTTGCGCCGGCTCTGTACAATATCTATACCGTCGATATTCCAAAATTCGCTTTTAACTGTTTGCTGACGACACTGCGATTACCGCCACCGCAAAAAAGCCTAGGTTGGTAATCTCAAAACTGCAACGTCATATAAAACTTATCGAGGCGAGGCTTGATAAATGGAAAATTCGTCTAAATAATGCCACAACACAGGCTATCTATTTCTCAAAGGGCAGAAGTATTCAACCTAAATCCAGACTGCTTGTCAAAAACACTAGGATAAACTGGTGTCAAAATATAAAATACCTGGGTCTGCTCTTCGATAGACAGCTAAACTGGAACGACAACAGAGCCTCTCATTTGAAAGAGGCGAACAGTCAACTGAGTGCCTTTTATGCCCTGATAAACAGCAAAAGTACTTTGGATCTGCGTACAAAAACTTTACTCTACAAGGCTATCGTTCGGCCTGTACTTCTTTATGGTTCCACCACCTGGAGTACCAAAGGAAGACAAACTTTTTCAAAATTCAACGTTTCAGAATAAATGTTTAAGAATCATGACGGGGGCGCCCCGCTATACCATGACTCATACTTTACATAATGACTTACAGATACCTACAATATAGTGGACCACTACAAACGGACATTTTCGTGTATACATTCAAACCCTTTAAAACCATACAGATTACTAAGAGGCTGGCTCATTCCTCGTCTCCTTCCCCCGCCAACACCTTTGCTTGCTTTCGAATAAATAGAATCAAATGACTCAAAAGTGAATACTTCTCTTCTGCATTGTACCTGCTCAGCTCAATAACAACCAAATGTTCAATAACAACCCCCCCTATAGAAGACCCGCTGATGCATGAAGCAATAATAAAAACCAGCATAATATTTTAACCGTAAACCAATTCGGATTTCAATCAAACAAAAATACCTCTGAAGCTATGTTTGACTTTTTGTCGAGGGTGTTTCAGGGTCTGAACCGGAAAGAGGCTTCTGCTGCGGTATTTTGTGAGCTATCAAAAGCCTTTGATTGCGTTAGCCATGATGTACTGCTGCGGAAGCTTTATGCCTATGGGTTCCGAGGCATTGTATTGCAATGGATTGGAAGCTACCTCACTGATCGTTCTCAAGCTGTGCACCTTAACAGCGTGCCATCTAACAGAACGAATATTTCTTGTGGTGTCCCTCAGGGATCCGTGCTTGGTCCAATTCTTTCCTGATACATATAAACGGTCTCATTCAACTTGAAATTGCGGGCCACTTTACACTGTTTGCAGATGACGCAACTGTACTATCGCATAATAAGAACCCCAAGCAGCTGATGCTTGATATATCAGATGATTTTAAAAAAATCAAGCAATGGTGCGACGCAAATTGTCGTTGTTTAAATATGTCTAAGACGCATCTCATTGGGTTTAACTGTGCGGTTGATGATATCGATAATTCTCTGATAGAATCTGTGAGTGGGACTAAGTTCTTGGGTTTGTTTATTTTTTAATTTTCCTTTTTCAATCTGTTTTCATTCTTCAGAAAAGGGCTGTCCGTAATTTATCTAATGCACATCCAAGAACTCATTGCAGACCTCTTTTTAAAGAGCACCAGATCCTTACTTTACCGTCTTTATTCATTTTGGAAACTGCTTGTTTGGTCCACAAGAACAAATATCACTTCTCCAGACACCAGCAAACTTACATAACACCTCAAACCCACAATATCCCTTTGCCAATTCCGCACACGGGTCTAGTCAGGGACTCGCTCATTTACAATGGCATAAAAATTTATAATAGCATTTATCTGCGGCTTAGAGGTGTGCAAGACTTGGGACTGTTTCGTAAAGCATTAAAAAGAGAGCTGCTTTAAAAAGCCTATTCCTCTATTGACGAGTTCTTTGAAGGAAATTAATATATGTGTAAATTTAAGTTTGTTTTGTTAGGAGGTGTTTGTTTGTTTTATTAGCTGCCTTTTAGGACTTTTTAGAATTTTGTATGGCAGAGTGTTAGATATATTGTTCATTGTGTTGATTGTAATTTAAACCGTTTTGTGTTACTTTAGTTTTCAATTTTTTCTATTTTTTTATACTTTTTTATATGTGTTTGTTTGTTTTATACTTTTACCCATTATTTAACTTTGTCAATAAGAGCTGATACATGTATTGATTTTTGGACAATAAAGTACTTCCAATCAATCAAAACAAAAGGAAGTTGAAGTCATTGACTATACTTAAGAGAACCCTAATGATGAACGAATCCAGCCCTACGTTGTTCACCGGGCTTTTACTTGATGAAACCAACATTTTTTGGGTTACAGACAAAACACATATAAGTAGTCTTAGTCAACTTTATTAAAATTAAATGCTAAATAAAAAAAAGTACTGAACATGAGTAGGAAATTAAAATTAAGCTAATAGGTTTAAAGTGTTGTTTACATATTCTGCTATCCTAATAAGATTACTCCCCAGTAAAATATGTTGGTGGTTCGCATCTAGTTTTTCCAATCGGATGGATTGCTTGCAAATCTAAAATAGAACTTTACTTGAAACATGATTTTAAAGAATCCCTGAGTTAGCTACTGCACTCTAGAATGCAATGTCCTTAAATTTAAACAATGCTGTTCTTACCCTTTGTAAATCATAATCTCGTGAAAGCTCTTTATAAACATCGCTGGACCTGAAAAGAGTTGCTTGCCCCTTAAATAGGTCCAATGGTTCATAGAAAAAGGCAGACGCCACCCTTTGTTTAAACCTGAAAAATTACAAATTGAAAGATTTGAAAGTTACCTAACTAGCAAGAAGGTGTGATCATGTTAACAATAAAACATGACGAACATGACACTTGCCTTTCAGCAGATACTGCTACATCCTCGCAATTGTAAGTAGTGTATTGTGAAACAAAGTTTCCAACTCGCTCCAACTGTTGTTCCCAAGGAACATTCTCTTCGAGAATTATGTTTACCATCTCATCATCAATTTCATCAAATGTTTTAAGGAACGCGTTTAAAATCTTATCTTTTGATTTTTCCTCTGATTTTCCTTGCTTTTCGTAAAGATGATTAAAAATTAACTTCGCAAAACTCGGCGCACCATCAACAAGGAACAAATGCACCACTTCATTTTGCTGCTCCAGTTGAACACCAATTTCAAAAGCCAAAGTCCCTCCATATGAATATCCACATAAAAAGTACGGCCCGCCTTTTTGAATTTTCCTAATTGTTGTTACAAAATGCCGGGCTAGTGCTTTCAAATCTTCCAAGTCTAAATCTTTAGTGGACTGAAGACCATAAATATTAGCGGTAAGTTTTTTCGCCAAGGGAAGCATTATCTCTACATTTCCCTCAATAGGATGAATGAAAAATACTTTGACATCATACGATTTGTCGTTAATAATTTCCACAACTGATTCTTTACGTAACATCGCATTTACGTTTACGTGCTGATATCCGTTACCGTTAGCAACAGGAGAAGCTTTAGTCACCTCATCAGAAATCTCTGCATGTTTAGTCAATTTGGATATATTATTGAAAGTTAGTTCTCTAATTTCATCAGTGTCCATTTCAATGTTAAAATTCCTGTAAAGAGTTTGTTTTATTTCGACAATCATAAGGGAATCCAATCCTAGTTGTACCAATGACTGGTTGTTGTCAATTAGACCTAGAATACATAATAATAAATATTACCAAAATATCCACCTTGCTTTTAGCATTGCATAGTTCAATCAGTCATGTATGAGAATGAAAAAATCACACATTTCAGGCTCTTACCTATGTCGTTAATACCTAATATATGTGCAATAGTCTCAACCGGAGATTTTTTGGTAGATGCTTGTAAGCTATTTTGCTCATGTTTATCAATCACAAACGTTGATCCAACGGTGCAGGGTTGAAGCATAAATGTTTCTAATGCACTGATGCATGAAGTTATTGCCTGCGGCGCTAGACCAAGAGTATCTATGGACTAAAACCAAACATTTTCATTACGTCTTCATCACAGTTCTATATTTGGATTACAGTGACAGCTCTTATAAGCGGACACTCACGGTTCCAACATTTCTGTCCGCTTATGAGAGGTGTCCGCGTCCGCATATAAGAAAGGTAAATAAAAATTTTTTAAAAAATCCTAATTAAACAAAAAATATACTAGGTAACTTTTTATGTAAAAATATTGGAAAACATATGAACATAATACAACTAAAGTCTGTGCGTTTTAAGAAGTCCGATATCGGATTAAATCACCAAGGGATGTTATCGCTTTTAAAACAGTAAGTCGGTTAAGTTACAATATCTTCGCACCTTCGCTATACTTGATCACACCGAACATCCCACTGGTTTACTGTATCCTATTACTGGGCGAAATCAGAGGTTTCAAAACAAAATTATCTTAGAATTACGCGTTGAGCATAAATAATAATTAAATAGATAATTAAATTATTTTGCTATTATTATAGTTAAATCTATATAATAATCGCTATTTTCCAAGAACAAATTAAAATTTGCTCAAGTGCGGGATGGTTAAATATGTTAAAGATTTTGTCAGGTATATACTTTTCCGATAATGACATTATTTTGGGATTATTAAAATTAAATCTTCATAATAATTACTATTTTCCAAGAAATAATTAAAATTTGCTGAAGTGCGGGATGGTATGTTCTACTTTATTTTAAATAAGTAGTTGTGCTTTTCACTTTTAGTTTGTTTCTCATTGTGTGTTAATTAAAATCAGTTATTAAGCAAAGTTATGGAAAATGTTCAGCAAGGTGGCACATCGCCTAGAAGGCATTTATCTCCATATTATATAACATGCTGGTAATGAAGAAGGTTTTGTTTTAAATGCCAGTTTGATATTTTCATCAACAAAAAAAACTGATGATTATCACGGCAATATGGATGCTGAAATTTTTGAGCATTGGTTCGAGGAAAAACTTTTAAAAAGTTTAGAAAAACCTTCCTTAATTGTTTTAGACAGGCATTGTCTTACCATACGAGACTCGAAGAGAAATTCCCTACAAGCAGCTGGAAAAAGGAAGAAATAAAAGACACAAGAAAAAAGAAACAAAGAAAAACATAAACCATGAAAATTTCTATTTAAAAAGTGAACTTCTAAGCAAGTGTAAAGAGCAGTAATTAAAAAAAAAGTATGTTGTTGACGAATTAGCCCTCAAATATGGACATCAAGTTTTGAGATTGCCGCCCTACCATTGTCATTACAACGCAATTGGTATGGGGTATTAGCAAGAACTATTATGACAAACATGCCTGTAAAAATATCGGTAAGCCTAGCGTTATAAAGTTATGGGAGGAGGCGCTTAGCCAAGCGGGCAAAGAAGAATGGCGGAAATGCATTGAACACACAGAAAAAATTATTTTTGAATCTTATGAGACAGAACAGGTTATAGACGAAGTAAGACCGTTAATTATTACGAATGATGATGATGATGACGATGATTTTGATTCTGATGAGTCTGAAAGCATGGGTGAAATTTCAAATGCAGAGGAAGACTACTTTTAGTAGTACCTATCTACAAGTAGGTACGTTCTGTCGCAAGACTACAAAATCGGTTCTTTTTAGAACCAAAACTTTATAAAAAAGAATTCGTAAAACTAATTTGTCTGAATACTACAAAAGCTAAAAAATTATTATTTTTCTTTACCTAAACTAATTTTTTATTTACTTTAAATTATTTTATTTAGAAAATGTAATTCATCAACATCCAAAATTACCTTCAATATAATTTATTGTTTGAGAGCCACCGACATAATGCTCAAGAGGTTTTATGGCTTAGCGGACTTCTTAAAACGCACAGACTTTAGTTACATCAAATAGTAACACATACATACATAAAACTTTAGGTTGATTACAAAATAAAACGACTCCTAACTTAACATTTAAACGTACAAAAAAAGGTTATTTTAAAAAAAAAATCTAGTATTTTTGACTGCTTTAATTTTTTAAGTTTTTCTTGCAAAAAACAATTTGAAAATGCGATTCAATATTTTTTAAATGTTCGAATGCAACAAAATCTAATTTCGAAAACTTTTTTAGGTTTTCAACGACCTCTAATGCACTTGCGTACGAGTTAATTGGGCCAGCATCTTCATTTTCTTCTTTGTCACTCTCTTCTGACATATCTAAAGTATCCTCTGCTACTGTCTCTGCTATATTATTTTCGGTTCCGTCATTTTCATTAAATGACTCTTCAACTGATAACATTTGATCCAAATTAACAAAGTCATCATGCAGTTGGCTTTTAGATTGAGCAATTTTAGTAAAGTTTCTCCAATACTCTGCTAGGGTTGCCAATGGCATATCATCTTCTGCGTCATATTCCGTCAGGTCCAACCCTTCAGCTTCAGCTTTTTTAAAACCTGCTTTGCCGAAGCAGTTTTGAATGGTATTTGGAGTTACCTTGCCCCATGCCTTTTTGATAAAGTAAATAGCTTCCAAAACGTTAATCGATTTTGATAGTTCTAAAGCGGAGGAAGCGTAATCCATTTTTGAAAGGACATGTTTTAAAATCAGACCACGATAAAAAAACTTAAAAATTTGAATTATGCCCTGATCCAAGGGCTGACAAACAGATGTGGTGTTAGGAGGTAAAAATATGATTTTTATGTTTTTTAGATTTAGACCTGTGTTAGGATGTGACCCAGCGTTGTCCAGAAAAAGCAAAATTTAACATTTTTGAATTCCCATTCTCCTGTCCATATCCAGAAGCCAGTCAGTCTTTATAATTCTTGTCATCCATGCCTTTTTATTGAAATTCCAGGTAACAGGCAAACTACTAAAGGCTACAGTCAGGGCCGGTCATGATTAGGGGCGCCAAAAAGGATAATAGGGAAAAAATAATTTTGTGTACAGTTAATTTAAAAAATACATATACAGTATATCTAATAAATATATGATATACCTATTTAAAAGTTACTTTTTTATGTCTTATTCTTTTACTCTCTAAACGATAGTCTAAAATTAAAATTGATTGTTTATTATATTGGTCTTTAGCCTTTTTGACAACACAATTTGAGAGGGGGGGCGCCAGAATTGAACTTGGCCTAGGCATATAATAGCTATTGGACCGGCCCTGGCTACAGTTTTCATTGCCCGTGGTCGAGCAGCTTTTCTTTTTCTCCAATCATGTTAGTACAAAACATTATGGTCAATCTTTCTTTTGCCATTTTACCACCGACGCACTTCTCAGCTTTAAATGTTAAAGTTTTGTCTGGTAAAGCCTTAAAATACAATCCTCTTTCATCTGCATTAAAAATATCCTGAGGTTTGTACCCCAATAGCATTGCTGGCAATTTTTGTAAAAATTGGTCTACATCTAACATATTAACGTCCGCTGACTCACCAGAGATGCACTTAAAGCTAATGTTATGCCTTCTTCTCCATTTTTGTAACCATCCATCGGATGCGCTGAACTTATTACATCTCAAGTCGTTAGCCATTTCTTTAGCCTTTGCTTTTATTAGCGGCCCCGATATTGGAATATGCTGGTTTCTAGCTCGAACAAACCACTCTAAACAATTCTCGTCAATCTGCGCAGCGTCACCTTTTAATTTTTTTGTTTTTTGGTCTAAATTATCACTTGATTGCCATTGCCTACGAATGCGTTCCGTTTGTTTAACAATCTCTGCTGCTTGGGTTTTACTTATATTAAACCTAAAATAATTTAAATACATTTTTTTTTTTTTTTAATAAAACCCAATTATAATCTAACACATACCTTTCACCCAATTTGCGAACACTTAAATGTTCCTGTTCTGCAACGTTAATTACCTCCATTTTCTGTCTTAAAGTTAAAAAAAATTTTGTTGGCGCCATTGCTATACATCTTCCAAGACACTTACATATAAAAGACACATAACAAACTAATGAAATAACAACCGCAACGCAGGGCATTTACATGAAGGGGAATCACCTACATACTGTACATACTGCGGGGAAACATCAGGGCTGTCGAAAGAAATGAGTGATTTCTATACATATTATGTATGTAATTTTCGTCCGTTGTTGGAGCTTCGCGTCCGCTCTTAAAAGCGTTTCGAGCCTGTCGGTGACAATTATGCTGTTCGTGTCCGTCCGACGGAGCGTCCGTTTATGAGAGCTTGTTTTACATAGGAATTGATGCCCCAAAAATTTGGTTCCAGACAAACTGTCCGGATCTGGAAGATATCCGGATCTGGAAGATGTCCGCTTATAGGAGCTGTCCGCAAAGGGAGCTTTCACTGTATTTCTTTCACCAATGTCTTACCCTATCATATCTTAACATTTCGGCCACCGCGCCAACATCTCCAACTGGACCGTATTGAACAGCCAATCCAGGCAAGTTATCTTTTCGCCTAATCTCGCAAAGCCTTTCTAATGCAGAGTTAGCCATTGCATAATTTGATTGTCCTGGATTTCCTCTTCCGGCGACCAGAGAACTAAATACCACAAAGTGATCCAGCTTTGGACATCGTATCCTATATTATGAAAAAATTAGAACAATTATAACACTGCAAAAAATATTCCTCTATCATAAAATGTATTAAGCCTTACCTGGAGACTTTATCCATATTCCCTCCAGAATAAACTTTGGAGTTAAAGACCGTGTTAAATTTATCCGCGGATTGGTTGATAAACAATGCGTCTTGAAGAACTAAGGCCATATTGAAAATACCTAAAAGGGAGTGGTCAATGGTTATACTGAGTTGATAAATCCGTTAACATTTACTTCTCTTGCAAAAATAGATAGCAATTTTATAGTTTTACATTACCTCCAACAGGTCCCACTTCTTCAGCAAATTTAACCAAAGATTCAGCCCCATCCAATAATGATGTGTCGTCGGTATTAATTTTAACAATAACTTCCTCAAACTCGGACCATTGTTTTAAACGCAAAGACTGATATCCATTTGTTACACCTCGTCTAGAATTTAAGACAATCCTTCTAGCATTCCGTTTAATAAGAAAGCTGGCCAGTTCCAGACCGAATCCTCCAAGACCACCTATCAAAATGTAGGTCTTGTCTGGTTGGAAATATATTTTCGGAATGGCTTGGATTGTGCGGTGTGGTGATTGGATAGCGTTTGAAGTTTCATTTCGAATCTGGATAAGAACCTTGCCTTTATGCTTGCCAGTAGAAAGAAAACGGAAAGCATCTTCTACTTCATCTTCTGAAAATACTGTTCGTGGAAGAGGTCGAACAACACCCTTGGAGATACCTTAAACATGAAATAATGTTAATCGTTTAAATAGTTGCTATTGAAGCATATACGCAACGCACCTTCTGTAACTAATCTGTTAATATCTTGCTTTACTTCACCAGAATCGTAACATAAATCATCCAAAAATATACCATGGAAACTTGTATTCTTGGAAAACAGACTTGAACTTATAGATGTGCCAGAAGAGACATCAACTTTTCCAATTTCCAGAAATTGTCCTCTTTGTGCAACGCAACGAATGGATGCTAGAAATTTATCCGCTGCCAATGAGTTAAGAACAAAATCAACTCCTCTGCCGTTTGTAATCTCCATTACCATTTGTTCAAACGATGTATTTCTTGAATTACCTAAAGCCACAACAGTTAAAGATTTGCTACTAACGTGGTAACGTTATAAATTTACCTATATTTTCGGGTTTAAGTGTGGGAAACATGTTTAAAAGAAACTTTCGTTTCTCCTCGGATCCACAAGTGGTAAAAACTTCACAATTCATATTTAAGGCAATTGAGATAGCAGCTATTCCAATACCGCCAGCACCAGCATGAATTAAAATGGATGAACCCATTTTCATTTGTCCACGTACTAACATAGCGTAGTAACACTAAAATAATTATTGAAAATTATTCTAAACGGACTTTAATTCAAACCGTTATCCGGTTTACCGTTGCATACACCACAGGAACAGTCGCTGCTTCTTCCAAGCTCCAGAAAGTCGGCACATCCCACGTAAATAACGGATTTGTCGACACTTGCAGACTAATGGACGGAGTGGCGCTAATACCCATGACTCGTTTGCCCGATTCTAGAATGCCTGAATACTCAAAACCTATGAATACATCAGGGATTGAAGGATCATTACTTGCAGTGCCGCCGACATGACCAGTTGCTACCATTACATCTTTAAAGTTTAATGCTGCATAATGTACAAACGCTGTCTCTGATTCTGGGAATAACCTAAAGAGATCGTCAAAATGCAGTGTTTAAAAAAAAAACACATTCAAATCCTCAATCCTTGGTATGGTATATATTTACCTGTAATAATGAGAAGGCCTTTCAATCCACTGAAAACTTGATAAGTCCCCAATTGTTTGAATGACACTACTGGCATGAGCAACCTCAATATGTTTTATTTCCTTGGCGGGGATATGTCTGTAGCTTCCCCAAATTCCATTTTTCAAAATGTTTATCGTTAATTTTTTTGTTAATTGCTCTTTATAGCACTCCAAGTCTGGATTAAACGTAGCTGCATCTCTTTCCTGAATGAAAACACATTTGACAGATGCACCGTCTTTTGGTTCCACGTTAATACATTTTACCAATCCGACGATTCCACTCGTATCGTCTCTCTGAGTAAACAGATATAGAGTTTTCTTCGTCCTCATACATTCCTTTGCCTTTTCCAACCATAGAAAATCTGAATTGTTTATCGAAACTACTTCGTAAGGGCCGGTGGGTGTTACGTTTCTCAATAAAAAGATACCTGCAGAATGATTGAAATGAGATCCGGGAACAGGTGAGTGAATTAAACATTTAAAAGTTCAATGGACAGCATCAAAATTAGATAGGCGTGCAAATTTTTTAACAACACCTAAAAAATTTGTAAGCCCTTTGAATAAAATCTTACCATTTTGTTTATACGTGTTCTGATACACAATTGGAATATCTAAACCCCTTGCAACACTTTCATCTCCATAGAACACTACAAAACCATCTTGATTTAATTTTGACAACATGGACTTATCGAAACGACCACTGGAACACAATATAAAATCTAATTTATTAGAATTTTCATCGAGGAAATTTACATTTACTGCAGGCTCAGTTTTAATGATTTTGTCAATCATTTTAACCATTGAATTGTCTTTATCAGTAACAATTTCGCTGGCTTCTAACGTATTACTATTTCCAATGTTTTCTTTGATGATTTGCAACGCCATTTTTAATGACACTTCTATATTTGCTTCAATGGTTTGATCATTAGTTATATAAGGAACAAACACCTGGGTCTCTAAAATCGGATCGGTCTTAATTTGTTTTCTGGGAGCCATTGATACTCTCATGTTGACTATTTCGATGCCCCCTGATTTAATAATTTTCAGGTTCTTATTATAATATACTGCTATATCTAAAACATAATTTATTTTTTTATTCAATACCGACATTAACATGGTATGTTTCCAACTATACAGGGTGTCCGGAAAATACGTGTACAACGTTTGATTCCTGACGTAAAAATAGGTCGATCTAAGCCGACTTAGATATATCCAAAATTGTTTCGTTTAGCCGGTAAAGGGCGTCAAACATTTGTAAAAATATTGGTTTTTCCTAAATTACGTGAAAACCTGCTAATCGATTTTAATGATTTTTAGTATGTAGACTAATACTATAAAATGACGTTTGATAGTAGTATAGTCACCGGCTGTAAATAAGTGGAAGTGTTATAAAAGTGATATAATACGTCAACATTTCTCCTGATTTTTTAAATCAACGGCGTTATGACAACCCAGATATTTTTGTCGAGTGACTGGATGTATTTGGAGCTATTTTACCTCTTCAATATTTTTCGTTGGATGAGCTGTTTTGCCAGAAAAAAAATATTTACAATTACCTGCATACATCAATTTATTAACATTAGTGATAAAATTAAAATCAAATTACCTGTAACAATAATTTTTTTAGTGACCTTGTTGCTATGGCATTTAATAATTTGACAATTATTGACAAATTGTCACGTCTATGAAATTGACTAAAGTATACGATCAACATTCTGGAATTACAAGTTCATTTTACCATTAAACATGGAAAATTATACGAACTCTGAGAAGGTTGACATGCTCCTGGTATACGGGTTTTGTCAAGGAAATGGGCGTCAGACTGTTAGGGTTTACATGGAGAGATTTCCTAACCGTCGAATACCAAACCACCAAACATTTGCCAATATCGAAAAAATTTGAAGGCAGGGGTCGTATGCGAACAACTCGAACTGTGGAAACAGAAGAAAACATTCTGTAAAGAGTTAAAGGAGAACCAAGTACCAGTACCCGTCGCTTAGAACGTGATTTACATGTTCCTAAAACGATTGTCAATGAGGTTTTAAAAGAACAGTTGTTACATCCAAATCACGTGCAAAAAGTCCAGGAACTTTTACCGACTGATCACCCCATATGCGGCTTACATTTTGTCAATTTATTAGAAACAAAAGAATCCGTGATCCAAATTTTTGTAGATAAATATTGTTTACTGACGAGGCGTGCTTTACAAGATCTAAAGTAATCAATTTGCACAACGAACATATTTATTCCGATGAGAATCGACATGCCATTAAAATTGCACATCATCAGCATCAATTTAAATTAAAAATTTGGGCAGGTATTATTGATCGCTACTTTATTGGTCCTATTGTTATTCCAGACAGGTTAGATGGAAATATTTATTTAAATTTTTTGCATGACACATTACCAATTCTTCTGGAAAATTTGCCCCTTTTACTTCGGAGGTAAATGTGGTGTATACATGATGGTGCTCCGTCCCATTTTTCCGTTGCCGTTCGGCAATACTTACACCATCAATATCCCAACCGATGGATTGGAAGGGACAATGATGCACCAGTAAAATAGCCACCACGTTCTCCGGAGTTAAATATGCGTGACTTCTTTTTGTGGGGCGCTATTAAACAGAAGAAAACAAGACTCCGGTAAACACACGCCATGATTTATTGACGCGGATTTTAAATACAGACAACCATTTTAATAACCCCGAGACATTGAATAGGGTCCAATATCATTTTTTAAGGAGTGTTAATAAGTGTATTCAGCAAGATGGCGGTAATTTTAAACATTTGCTTAAGTAATATTTTCGTTTTACTTAGTTTCTTACAATATTTTTAATACATACTTCCAACTTTGTTGTACTTTGTTTTATTATTACTGTTAATAATTGATGTATGCAGGTAATTGTAAATATTTTTTCTCGCAAAACAGCTCATCCAACGAAAAATATTGAGAAGGTAAAATAGCTTCCAAATACATCCAGGCACTCGACAAAAATATCTGGGTTGTCATAACGCCGTTGATATAAAAAATCAGGAGAAATGTTGACGTATTATATCACTTTTATAACAGTTCCACTTATTTACAGCCGGTGGCTATACTACTAGAAAACGTCAGTTTATAGTATTAGTCTACATACTAAAAATTATTAAAATCGATTAGCAAACTAAAACTACCTACCCAGAAATCTCTACTTTTATTGTATCCTTGATTATGTTGACTATTATTATAGTCATTGCGTATTTTTTATTTTTTTATTTTTGGAAAATAGTCTATTTCATAGCCTATTTTATTTTCGTTGGGGGATAATGTAGCAATTTTAAAATTGCTACAATATAATAATCGAAGAAATGGTTGAACCGTTTATTATAAACGATGTTAATAAAGGTTCATCTTCCGAATCGGACTATGATTAAGCCATAACCACAAAGTATTATTCGATTTTTAAAAATGCTTTGTTTGTAAGATTCTATATTACATCTTGTTTTTGTAATTATATTACGTAAAGTAGTACCAACCATTGTTATTTATTAGTTAATACGATTTTTTAAATTTTTTTTTTTTATTTACTATTTTTTACGGTCATCGGCGTATCAGAGAACATCTTGAACCGGTCATCGACCGTACGGTTTTTAATCGTGCGGTCTACCGACTGGGGAGTGTGAAACGGCACCTTCATCCTACGAGATATCCGATCTCATCCGGCCTGTCCGGCGTGAATAGGATGGTTTTGATGTCGATTCATTTTACACTCTTCCCTAAGACAAGAGCACGCGGTGTTTCCCAAGCGGTCACCCATCCAAGTACTAACCGCGCTCGACACCGCTTAACTTCGGTGATCTGACGGGAACGCTATGTTTTCATATGTTATAAATACCAACGAATATATTATACTACAATGTTAGGAAAATAGGCATGTTTAATTGTTTAAGATCTCTAATTTAAAAACTTCCCCAAAACACGCTCCTGGCTAAGGGATTTTCCCAATAACAATGGTAAATCCTTAAATATACTAATAGCTTGCGATATATTCAGGGTGAACCTCCCTAAAGGATGTTCCTGTAAACATCAGGATGCAAATATACTATCAGCGCGCTGGAGCTCCTGTACTTTCGCTAGTCAGGTCAAGCAACACTGGGACGAAAGATTTCCAGAGCGTTGGAATTAGTCGCGATAGTCCTCAAGTTCTCCAGGCCTAACACCACTAAATTATTGTTTGTGGGGCTGGTTTAAATATAAAGTGTATAAAGTAAAAGTGGACACTCGGGATGCACTAAATCGATGTAAGCAGAACAACAGACGAAGCAGAAAATGTTTAGAGGTATTTTTGAACATTTTTATTAAAAGAACGCTATGATTAAGAAAATGTTAATGTATGGAATTTTATTTGGGTATAGGAAGGTACTTGTCAATCAAACCTGAACCTACCTTTATTTTCATCTGAAACTTCCGCCAAGTGTTTCATTGGATCAATGACAAGTTTCTGTAAGCGTGTTGGTAGAAATAAATCGGAAGAAGCTTCTGGTACCAGAGTTGTTTGCAGCATGTTGTCCAAAAATGTGGCAAAGTTTCCATCCCACTTTATTCTTCCACTCGAACCATGCACATCAACTGACTCAATGCCTTGAAATAGCCCCGAATAAAAGTACCTCTTTAAGTGGAACGATTTATAGACATCGTGCTTTTTCAGAGGCTTATGTCCATTTAAGGTAGGTTCACGGATAAGGGGATTTAGAAAATCGCTGGAAATATTTTTGGGTAAGTTTACCGTTCCAGAGCAACATACGGATCCTCCTTCGAAAATTTCAAAATTTCCAGATTGTCTCATGATATTTATCCAGAATTCTACATCTTGTCCATCGGGCAAGACAGTAGCTCTCAAAAATTTGACAGACTCAAAAGTTATTGGTATCGTATATATGTCTTTGCTGTTTATAGCTGCAATTACTTTCCATACAAGCTCCTAAAATAGTGGCAATATTAGAGATAAGTTACATTGACTACTTTTTCGTTTTTTGTTTAAATAATAATTAACCGCGGCTTATAGTTTCGTCTAAATATCACTGGGCGACACGATTTTTGTAACACTGTTCAACCCATTATTTTCACAATGCTAATACCTTTCTAATAATAGAAAAGTATTCATAAAGCCCTAATACCTACCGCTTTCAATGGGCTCATTAAACCCTTTCATATTGGCAGGTAGTAAATTTTATGAGGGGCTCACTTTAAAACAGACAGATAACCTAAAATAGTTTGTTTATAACATTAAACTTATTCTCTGATTGAACCTTCTTTTGAGTTTCGAATTAAGTGATTTTGTGTAGTAATATAAGCTACTTAGCTTTATGTTACAATAAGAAATTTGTTTTGTCGCCCAGTGATATTACTTTACTTTTTGCCACTAGAACTAAATAATTTACCAACCAAGTAGCCGGTAGCAGGCATTAAAACTCTTCCATCAATGTTATGTCCTTCCAAGAATTTGTACTCTGCCATGCTTGTGTTCACTGTCAATTTTTTACCATACGATTTTCTTGGATCAAAGTGCGGAGTAAACCTAAATTATGATTAGTTGTTATATTGAAATTATGAACCCAGCGGAAAATTATATCTCTCTCTCTATTCTAGTCAAACACTATGATCAATAGATACAACAATACAAAATGATGCAAAAAGTACCATAATATGGTTTTAAAAGAACATCTAGAGCTTAGCAATCGAAGTACAAAGAAATTATGCACCAAAACCGTGGTACAAACTTTATACCGAAAAGAAAACAGTGACTACGAAAATTTCGCTGTTCAGCTCTATCGTTCAGGAAATAGATTATAAAAATTGATTTTAAATTTAAACATGAAAATAACTTTTTAGAGAACTTCCTGATATTATATTTAAGAGGCTGTCATTTTTGGATTCTTACAAAATATTAGGAAACCTTTTCCGATCTATTTAGATGAAAGTTTTATACATTTATAATTAGAAATCTCCTTTTCAGTTTAGGATTTAAATACAGTACAATGTGTGTATACAGAAAAGTTTTACAATAATCAATTTTGGCAACTTAATTCTACTTTACTCTAAACTTAGTTCTGTGTTAGTGTGTCAACATCACTATCTTTATCTAAACTTATTATTATAGGCTAAACATTAGTACTCATACACAAATATTTATGACGCCATTCCCGTAAACGTTGAGATTCCATTATGGTTTGTCTTCTATCAATTGTTAAAGCAGCCGTCTCGGCTAAAGCATCAGCAAATCCCTTTTCACCACACACTTTTAATTATTTCTTTAGCATCGGACTAATTGCTTTCTTCTGAAAGCGACACTACAAGACCACTCTCAACACAAGCCCATGGACGCCACATTCTAACACTAATACAACAAAAAATATCACGCGCCGGCAAATCAAACACTACACTGAGCGAAATATCGAGTTGACATAGCTCAAATATGAGTTGTCCTAGATCGACGCGTGTTGCTAATAGGGGACAGCGCAGACCTGTGAATTACGGTAACTAAATCGAAGAAATTGCATCGAATCACTGTTCATAAGTTATAATAGCCCTGAAGATGGGTTATTTTATGCACTGGACCCAACTTAAATTATTGGTAAGCTAAGGCTACCGTAGCTAATCGTATCTGGGCTTGACGAACACATGCGACGTGGGCTGCAGCAATTCATTATTTAAGCTGCCAGAGACCAATATGGGAATTATTGTGATGCGTTGCTACTCGGGCTAGATTAATTAATGACTCGAGCTGTCAAAACTTGACCTTTCAGTTTTTCTAGCTTACGATGATTAACTTAACGACTATAGACTTAATCTGTCCTAAAGTTGGAGTCTCCTCATTTTTCCACACCTGTATGAGGAGAACAAACTCTGAACAAAGATAAAAGATCCCGCCGATCAACGATTGCGCAGATAGCAAGTCCAGTTATGTGGTCCATGACGACGCGACATGCATGAGGTACTAACACAGAATAAAGAAACAAGTTTTTTCTTTATTTTATGGGTACTAATAGCAATGGGATGAAGTTACCGCGCCAAATCGGCACGAGCGCGAAATCGGATCTTTCGATCGGTGATTTACCCTCGACATAGGTTTTTAGAGCACTCATTATGACTTATTCCAACTCAACATAATTTACAAATGACAATGAGTTGAAATAATGCCCGTCCGGGTCAAAACGGCACTTTAAAATCAATTAGTAAGTTTTCCCAATCCAAAACTGAGTTCAGGTAACTCATAAAATGGTTACAAAATAAAGGATTGTGGTCATCCCAAATGTGTTTAAAATGTTGATAAAAAAATCTCTTTCTGTCATGAGACGAACCAAAAGAAGCTGAGTCATTGTAGCGCTCTTAAATAATATAATAATAACATAGAGACGTGCGTTAAAGTAGCTCTAATTCTGCAACCCACGACATCGGTAAATCCATTTTTGTCAGTGTAATATAACAAAATTTACTCGTCGGAAAACCAATTGGTACTAAAATGAAAAAAAATCAATTTGCTCTTGGTATAGCGATCAGGGATGCAGAGGGATATTTAGGGTTTTATGGCAGTCAAAAGATCAAGGGTGTAATATAAATTTTACCATAATATGGTTAATGATTCTTAAATTTACTTCAATTGAGATTTACCATTTTACGTTGTGATCCCATTTAACAAGAGATCCAGTACTTTGTGCACCTCGTCCAACTGGATAAGTAACATCATTGTAAAGTCCTTTTAAGTTGGGTTGACCTCCACTTATAAATAATCTAAAATATCGAGAAAAGGCAATAATTAATTAACAAACAAACGGGAAGTACTGTATTTCCGGCTTTTGAGTTGCATCCGGTTTAACCGGAAGTTGAGACTTTTAGGAAGAAAATAAAAAACTAAGATAGGGACATGTAAACCGTTTTACTCTAAGACGTACCATTAGAAAGCTAGAAGCTGTCAAAGTTGAAAAATGTTATTTTTTAAAAGTCGATATCTCGGAAACTATTAAGTTTAGACTTATAATGCACGTCTTGAAAAATAATTGTTATTTTATGCAAAATCCAAAAATATTCTAAGATATAGGGTGTTCCATTTAAAAAAAAAAAGTAACTCCTCTACGGTTTTCTGACTCAACCTGTATACTTATTTTTTTAAAATTCTAATACACCTTAAAAACCCTAAAACTTTTATCTAAAATATTTTTTACTGACTGTTTTACTTTAAGAAATAATCGACCGTTTCCATATATCCAACGACCCTGTATATAAAGTATGTTTAGAATTGTCCGTAGAATCCAGTAATGCAACAAAACATAGGGTATTCCATTTAAAAAAATATAACTTTGATCTGTCACGCTTTTATGCATCTACGAAAATATATCTTGCAAAAAGTTTACATTAAATCTCACGACTTTTCTATTTAACAGTTTTTTTTTAATTGCGAAACAAAGAAGTAAAAGGGGGGTAACATTATACGCGCTCACCCTGTACCTATTAGGTTTTTTAAAACCTTGTATTACGTAGAAACGAGTGAAATAATCGATTTAGGGTCAAAAAGGGCAAAAAGGCCTTAAAATCTAAAGTACTTTCAAATGTTAAACTTAAGAAACAAAAATATCAAGTGCTTACTTTCCAATATTAGATAATAGAAATTGAGTATTGTCGGTACTATTTCTATTAGCTAAATTTATAAAGGTGACATCTGGACCCATCTCCTTCTTTAATATGGACGTAAGCAAACCATGCGGTGCTATTTCGATCACAATAGCGTCTTCTGGAATATTCCGAATCACTTGATCGAACAATACGGGATTCCCATAATTGTGACAACTATATTCGCTTGAATTCATTTTTGAAAGTGGATTATCCCACTCGTCTTGTTTCCAACAACTCGATATCCATTTGCTGGATCTTGGTTTGGGATTAGTTATCACTGTGCTTAAAAATTCTTGTAACACTGTTTGAACGTCATCAAGGTACTTTGAGTGAAAAGAGTAACCGGCTGTGTCTACAAGCCTAGCAAATATTCCCCTTCCTGCCAGAACTTGAACAAACTCTTTAACCTCATTTTGAGGCCCACTTATAGTCACACTAGTGCTTGAGTTAATACAGGCTACATAAACACCTTCCGGGAGTAATGGTGAGATTTCTTTCTCGCCTAGGCCAATTGCAGCCATTTGACCTGGTGCACATTTTGACTTTTTAGTGGCATAGCCTCTTGCAAAACCAACTAATACAGCTTGTTCTGGCGTTAAGTCTCCATTGCAATATGCACAGCCTAAAAACCAAAAAATTTCCGGCATATTTAATTTATTGAAAAGGGTTTGCTTTTTCCTTCTGCCAGAACCATCCTCAGACGCGTTCCGCTGTATAACAGCTCATCAGTGAGGCTATGGGTTCTGACAAAAGGAAAAAGCATCGGCGTCTGTTTCAAAACAGAAAAATTGGTTTGATACAGAGAATGAAGCCAGATGGCTCCATCTCGTGGTGCTGGTAAATAACACCAATTTCTAAGCATACCTGCGCCCTCTGACATGGACTTATCAAGCCACAAATATCAGAGGAAAACCTGCAAAGACAGAACGTCACAATTACAGGAGTCCTCGCTAGGCAGCGCTATGCGTTTTGTCGGTTTAGTAACCGAAAACTTAACACATTGAAAAGGGCTTGCTTTTTCCTTCTGCCAGAACCATCCTCAGACGCGTTTCGCTGTATAACAGCTCATCAGTGAGGCTATGGGTTCTGACAAAAGGAAAAAGCATCGGCGTCTGTTTTAAAACAGAAAAATTGGTTTGATCAAACGCATCATATTTAATTTAGTAATATTTTCACCCGGGCAAGAGGGTAATTTGACGCCTCCCCTTAAAACTAAAAATCAGCACGATGGAGAATAGATTCGGAAAAACTAACAATAAAATTTTATTATAACGTAATAAGAACAACAGACAATAAACAAAAAAAAACAAATATCACAAAAATTATGAGAAGGGTTTGATTTTTCCTTCTACCAGAACCATCCCCAGACGCGTCTCGCTGTATAACAGCTCATCAGTGAGGCTATAGGCTCTGGCAAAAGGAAAATAATAATCCGTCATACTGTTAGTGTTTGTTGAGATAGTTCTGAAGAGCTTTTACTCCTTTTATCGCTTTATTGATTGCTTATCCTTCCACTATTCTGAATTTTCTTTAGCTGTTTTTTCGTTCGCTTTTATTTTTCGTTTCGTTATTTGGGTTTGATATTGAACTGTATGTTTTGTTGTCGTTTTGTTTTCCTCATTTGATGTTTATTCTCTCTATTTATGGTTCTATTTCTTTGATGTTTTTCTATGTTTTAATTTTTCTAATAAGTTGCATTCTGGTGTTTTTTTATTGATTTCAGGGAGGGAACCAATTATTGGGGTATTTGTACTTGTTATGTCTCGTCGAGCGTATGTGGGAGTTTTGTATTGTTGGATTTGTTGAAATGTCAGTCCTTTCAAAATATTTGGTTATTAGTTTTGTTATGTGGTCCGAAAATGTGTCTATTTTTAAGTCCCAGTGCAGTGCTGCCGTCGGTACATTGTCTTTGTGAGTTCGTCATCATTCTCAGTACGTTGTTTTGTAGTCTTTGTGTCTTCATGCACCTTGTCTTGTTTACGGTGCACCAGGTTGGTACACCGTATGTCAGTGCTGGTCTTACTATGGTTTTATATATTAATGTATTTGTTTTTAGTTTTAGTCTACTTTTAGGAACAAGCATATGCGTCTGTTCTAAAACAGAAAAAGCGGGATGTAATTGAAAATGAAACCAGATGGTTCCATCTCGTGGTGCTGGTAGAGAGCACCGATTCTTAAGCATACCTGCTATTTTCTACCTTTCGATCTTATGTCGTCATACATATGAATCCAAAAATATCATTGTCACTGTTAAGTTGGGGAAAACGTTCTTTGGATCCGAGATTGCTTCATCTTCAGATTCATAGTCACAATGACGTTTAATTCTTCTTCGTCTTATCACAGGCTCAGTGTGAAAAGTCGGTTCAACTTCCAAATTTTCTGGAATTTCTCTTGCGTTGACCAACATCTTTTCGAAACATGTCAGTTTGCATTTCCTTAAAATGAGATTGCACTTTCTGAATCGTCTGACTTGCTGTTGAAATATTCATCTTTCCTTTCTAAAGTTGTTGGCTGATAAGATTAATCCTGAAGAGTATTTTGTGCCAAATAATTAGGCAACAAACAAAATATAAAATATTTGTAAGATAGACTCAAGTCGCCAACCGGCCTTCGATGTTCAAGGCTTTTCAGGTTGTTTGTCAGATCATGGTCACCGATCAAGCGAATGGCTCTTCTTTCAATGGAATCTAGCAATCACATGGTATGTTTAGGACCACAGCCCCAAATATGGGAACAGTACTCTAGCGATGGTCGAATTTGGGCTTTATAGAGCATCATTTGTTGGGGTATATAGAGGTTCTTAGTTCTAGCGAGGCTGCCTTAGCAATAGCCGCAACGTGACTATTGACCAAATTGAAGCCCAATAAATGAATTGATGAAGCGAAGGAAATCCAGTGTCCCGCCATGACTACATCCAGTTCTTCAACATTTACTTTGCTAATAATAACTGCAGTACTACTTTGGTCTCCTGAAGATGAAGGTTACTACCTTCGAAACATGTAGAGACGTTTTATTTTAAAATTGAGCCTTTGATAGCTCACTATTAAATTAGTGGAGAAAGACTTTTTGACTTTCTTTCCCCTTTTCCCTATATTTCAACTCCACTTCGAGAATGGACTATTTCTTTAAATTTACTTTTTTAGAAAAAACTGCTGCCTGTTTTTTTTTAGCGTTAAATTCTACTTGGTTACTATCACCCCAAGACAGAATTTCTTCTAGGTCTTTGTTAAGATGTGAGACCTCTTGCTGCCCATGGAGATGTGCATTGGCAGTCTATGTTCGAGCATCCGAAGTAAAAGATGAACAAAAAGACAGCATTAATACGATTTTCCTATCTGGTGTAGCTTAAGGGCTTCAAAGTCAACGATGGAACATGTTCTTTTAACACTGACCATCTATAAGTGGACGCAGAGAAAAAGTTATTATAAGATGCTGAACATACTGCTTTACTGCATGACGAAACTGCATCATCGACAACTAGGTTAAGAGAATGTGCACTACATGGAACGAAAAATGCCAGTGGGTTTATGCTTAGAACTTTGTTTTGGATTTCTGCATTTCCTTCGCATATTGTCGTACCCTTGACCTCGCATAGTCAAAGGTAATTTTAAATCTTCATAGGGTATTTGTCAAGGTTTCTCCTGTAGAACATTTAACAGGATTAAATCCTAAAAAATGTTCTTTAACCGGATTAATTTCCTGGTTCACAACAGACATACCGAATTACTACAAACATCTGTTCGGTGCGGCTGACATCAGGTGTACAGTCCAAAATTATGGAATAGTATGTTCATTTATTTACTTTGTTTAAAATATGTTCTTGTCGAACTTCCACACATACTCCAACAGTTCCCATTTCCATTTCCAGCGTTCAACTTCATTTCTAATGAATGTTTCCAATCGGAATAACCCGAATAAAGATGAACAAATTGTACTAAAATGAAGCAGAAACAGAAAACGACATCTTTTGAAACTGACTTCTCCATTAGGAACTGAGACTTTTCTAATTGTTGCTGCTGATTGCTTTAAGTTGTACTTACTATTATTATATTTGCGTGTGCACCTACCTGAGGCGAATCGGATACAAATGAAGACTTGTTTGTCGAGGTATGAGGGATGGTGCTTCCACAGAAAATAAACTTTTTCATTGCAGTCGCTTGTTTTTCTACTTCAGCAACTCTTTGTGACTTTCGCTTTCGATAAGATGAAACAGAATGCTTCTTTATTTCAGACATATTTGTAAATGCCACACACGACAAATATCGGGTGTCGATAAAAGTAAAATCACAGTTAAAAAAAAACCTATTAGCCTGTAGGGCTCAGAACGTTCGACGCACCACAATCAACAATAAACTACTTTAACTATACACTAACGCAAGTAACACAACAAATAGTTGTGTGGGTAGTTCTTACAAACTTAAAAAAGGAAAGTATTATTCATACAAGGCGACTGGGTGCCATAATCAAATTAATATCACATGTGTACATACCAACTTCGCCCAGTGAATGCCCCCCGAAACCATCTGGTTCAATTCCAAGTGACTTAAGAACATCAGTAAGGCCAATTTCAATAGCAGCTATGGCCGAGAAACAATTGGTGATATCATGAAAAACTGTAGGATCGTCACTGAGGACCACTCTTTCCAAATCAACACCGTATGGCTTTAAAGCTGTTGCACATCTATCAAATGTTTTTTTAAATATCTCGATTTTTATCAGGTCTTTGCCCATGGTAGTCCATTGACTGCCCATTCCGCTGTATATGAACCAAATTGGACGTTCTGTTCTACTGATTTTGGCTATTTCACTTGTAGAATTATCGCCAAGTACACCGTATCTAAAAGAGATAAGTAACTTGAGGTCATATTGTAATAAAGGGTAACAGATCAGTTGTACCGGATGGGTTGCCTGGTTATATAATTAACGGATGAGGTGATTTATTAGTGGAACCTCTTCTTCACATTTTTAACCTCAGTCTGGATACCTTAACATATCCTATGATGTGATGTGATGAACTATCGACCTGTTACTATCCTAAACGCAATGTCCAAAGTTATTGAGATAGCCTTGTTTGATAGCCTATATGATGAGGAAGAGTATAATACATCTCAAGAGCAACATGGCTTTTGACCAAATAGGCCTGCATTGAGCAATTTAATTGCATTCTGTCAGTTTGTCCACAACTCATTTAATAGCAAGAAGCAAGTTGCTGTAATTTATACAGATATGGAGAAGGCATTTGATATTGTAAAACATAGTCATATTATAGTAAAATCGTTGTATCAGAGTAATGTGACCAATTATTTAATCAATATAATTAGCTCTTATTTGACAAATAGGGTTCCAATAATCAGTAAGACTTGGGTGTTGTGTTGACTTTTCCTAGGACGCAAATAGTGTTGTAAAAATATTTATCTACTTTCATTTAGTAATATGAATTTTACAGTTCTGTAAATCGTTTTGTAAGGGCATCTATTACAGCACTAGTGCTGTAAAAATGCCATTACAGCACTAGTGCTGTAATAGATGCCCTTACAAAACGATTTTTAATAGCAGGTGCATTTTTATTTTTAAAAATGCCTTTTGCCAAATATTTTTATTCATAGATGAAAGTAGATAAAATTTTGTATAATATTCTTGTTGTAAATTCATATAACTACACTCGATGTTTGATTAAACTCGGCTGACGCCTCGTTTAACAACTTTAACATCTCGTGTTGTAATATGAATCTTTACAACACTTATATCGTAAATAACTATTATAAAATATCTTTGAGGCATCAAAATGAGCAAAAATATTCAAATTTTTCCCTATAAACATAAACAGGGTGTTTCCTAACCTCTCCGAAAAAATGAAGGAGGTGAATCCTCACCTGATTTTAAGACAAAAATGTGGTATAAAAGTTTTTCGCATGTCGCTTCTTTTTCGAAGTACAGGGTGTTAAAAAAAAATTAGTAAAGCAATAATAATAATTTTAATAATTGATTTAAAAACTTTTAATAATGAACTCACATGAACAAAAGTCAAATAAATTGCTAAAAATGTCCTCCATGAGCCAGTTAACACCCATGTACACGACGTGCTAAATTGTCTCTTACGTGTTGGGAAATTTCGGGACTGGCGCGAATCGTATTAAAACCATCAATAATACGCAGTCGAAGGTCTTCTTCAGTTTTAATAGGAGTAGTATAAACGACTTGTTTAAGGTGACCCCAGACCCCAGAAATAAAAATCCAATGGATTCAGATCCAGCGAACGGGGTGGCCATAGGTGAGATCCTCCTCTACCTATCCAACGAGCAGGATATTGTTGATCTAAATAGTTTCTAACTCGTACTGCAAAGTGAGGAATGCATGAACCGCATTAAAGTTCTCGTTCTTAATGGCACTGCTTCCATCAATTCTGGCAGTTCATCTCTAAGGAAGTTGTAATAGACATCACCAGTAAGTCGATTTGGAAAAAAATACGCTCCAACTAAGCTATCTCCAATAATCCCTGCCCAAATATTAAAAGAAAATGTATACTGGTGATGTCCTTCGATAATAGCATGAGGATTATCTTCCGCCCAAATATGGTTGTTGTGAAAATGTATGATGCCTTGTCTGGAAAAATTCACTTCATCTGTAAATAGTATTTTTGCCGAAAAATGTGGGACCCTTAAAGAATTTTCTTGACACCAGTTACAAAAATTAACTCGAGCTGGAAAGTCTCTAGGCAACAAAGCTTGCACTCTTTGCTTTGTACGTGATAAGGATAAAGTAAATAGTCCTTTAAGATACTTCATACTGTTTTGTAACTCACATTCAACTCGTTCCCGGAGTGTCTGGAGATTCTTTCACCATGTTTAAGACCTCTTCCTCAAGTTGTACGGTTCTAACTGTAAGTGGTCGGCCGCCTAATTTGCTCTTTGCAAAGCTACCTGTTTCCTCTAACCTGAGGTGCAATCTTGTAAATGTTTCCGAACACGGTACTCGTCTATTAGGAAAACGTTCTGCATATAAACGTCTCGCCTCTAGCGCATTTCGATTTGCCAAACCGTACATAAAATAAATTTGAGCCATTTCTTGATTAGTAAACTCAGCCATTATGAAAAGTATGTAATGTAGTACAAATAAATTTAAAAACAATTCAAAAGGATATTATTTGAAAGATGTTAAACAGGAGACAAATGTTACGGAGAAAACAAATGTGTAAATACGAAAAATAACTAAAAAATTAAGGTACTCTTTTACCCAGATCCCCGCCAATTAACTAATTGTAAAATTTAAAATTGACCCAAAGTAAAGTGCTCTAATCCCTTATGTTTAACAAATATCATTAGAATATCGTTTGGCATTAATTAATAAAATTTAAAAAAAAAAAAATACAAATTTTTTTTTAACACCCTGTATTTCGAAAAGGAAGCGACATGCGAAAAACTTTTATACCACATTTTCGTCTTCAGAGAGGTTAAGAAACAGCCTGTATACTTTATGTGGTGTCTATAATTGGCTTTCAGCTAATGATATCGTTACAAATAAATAAAGAACAGACATTAAATAAATCTAAGCACTTACCCTCTATAAAAATGACCGTCGACATTTATTTTATGTATTTCGTCAACTAGTGCCAAGAAATCCTCATCGTCTTTATGTTTTATTACACTTTCCAAGTAATATTTAACACTTTCTTCTGTCCTTCCAGATACATTGACCAAACGATGTTGTCTTTTCAAAGGATTTATTTTGATCTTATCGTTTGATTTTAAAACTAAATGAGCATTGGCTCCCCCAAATCCGAAGCAATTCAGTGATGCCATTCCACCGCTCCAAGGTTGATTCTTGGAAACGACCTGCAATATGAATCCTTAGCTTACTACTTTCTTCTAATAATAAGCCGGAATTAGCAGTCAACTTACCTTTAATTGACCACTACTTATTCCAGGTAGACTATAGTCGATATTTTCACAATGTATATTAGCTGGGATTATTCCAGCCTCCATGGCAATTAAAACTTTACTAAGAGAACATAATCCGGATGATATTTCCGAATGTCCCATATTTGATTTTACTGCTCCAATTAACAAGGGGTCCTAAAATTGAAATAGCTTTTGTCTATTAAGCATATACAGGGTGAGTCGGGAGGAACAGAGTGTATTACACATCGATGGCTTAGTTCTAACAGGTCGTAACCCACAATATTTACAAAATCTTGTTTATTGTATTTGTGAGATGATAAAGGTCTCCTACATCTAATTCGAATAAGTCTTAACCCAGAAAGCGCTCTGAAATATTTTGAAATAATCACTTCAATTCAGGCTTAAGAATCTTAATTTTACGTTTGTCGTAAGAGCAGCAAGTCGTAAACCGCAAAATTACGTTTGTGACAGATATATTGGTGTTGTGTTTGTAATAGTGGACCTTAGTTTTTGCCAAAAACGATTATAAAGGTCAGATAGTGATTAAAATCTGTATTTATTTTATAGTGTAGTTTGTTTGTTTTAACTTGTTATTTTATAGACAAATAATATACAGTGTTGGGCACGATATTTTGGCATGCATTACTTACATTATCCGTAATTTCTTCACTAATTTTTATTAGTTTTTATGTTCCCTTAGTGGAGATTATTGAGAATTGTTTTTTCAAAAAATTTGCCATTTCTCTTTTTGGCTTAGATCAAATGTAACATAAGACATTAACATTATTATAATTTTTTGACTTATACTTATTGAGCTCTCTATATTTTAGTAACTTGTTAAATAACTAGTGCGAATTATTTAGTGAAATTGATATGGACGCTTCAAGTGATGGTGATCAACCGAAAATAAAAAAAAACCAAAGAAAATTGCATGTAGCTCAAAGAACAAGGAGTTTTTTTTTCGGCGCATTGAATGCTAATGTATTTATTGATCCAAATGTCATTTTTAAGCCAAGATCATCGATACAGCATACTCCCCTTTCAACCCCCAATATTAGCTTTAGCCACACCAATAGAAAAATATTGAAACAACGAATGATGGTAGTACTTAAATTTTAAGAAATCGTAATGTCAACATTTTAAGAAAAGAGAAGAAAAAATATTATGAAGAACAAATAGATGAAAACAAACATGACTCAAAAAAAATGTGGAAAACTAAAAAAAAAATTGTCAAACCAAAAGCAAAAAGTGAAATTAGAGAAATTATATTTGAAGATCGAAAAGAAACGAATCAGTTAAGAATCGCAGAAAAAATGAATATGTATTACATAAATAGTATTAAAGAAATAGTTGCAGATATAGAAAATGGAAATGAAAATATTTGTAAAAAAATCAGTAAATCAAATAATGTAATAGAACATTTTCATGAACTATCTATAAAAGAACTAAAAATAAAAATTTGGAATATAAAATCAAATAATAACTATGGTGAAATTTTAACAAAAAAAATAATGAAAGAGACATTTGGCAGCATTGGAAATATATTACTTAAATTAATTAATACAAGTTTGAATTATGGAGAAATACCTGATGATTTAAAATGTTCATGTATAACACCAGTACCAAAAGTAAAAAATACAAAAAAATGTACTGAAATGAGGCCGATAAATTTATTATGGGATATTGAAAAACTTTTAGAGAAGACAGTTTATGAACAAATATTAAATTTTATAGAAGAAAACAACATTTTAGTAAATATTCAAGCAGGTTTTAGAAAAATATATTCAACAGAAACAGCAGCACAATATATTATTGAAAATTGGAAGAGAAGTGTTGACAAAAATGAAATCATTCTGGCAGTATTTTTGGATTTTAAACGTGCTTTTGAGACTATTGACAGAAACAAATTATTAAATAAATTATATCAGTATGGTTTAAGGGGTACTGTATATAAATGGTTTGAAAATTATTTAAATTTTCGACAACAAATAACTAAAATAAATGAAACATTTTCAAAAAGGGAATTTAATAATATCGGTGTACCACAAGGAAGTATTTTAGGTCCTTTATTATTTATTTTATATATAAATGATATGCCAAATATTTTGTCAAATACTAATATTTAAATGTTTGCTGATGATACTTTAATATACGTAAAAGGTAAAAATATTTTAAGTTGCATAGATAGTCTAAATTCTGAATTAAAATTGGTATCAAACTGGCTAAAAGTAAATAAATTAAAATTAAATATTTCTAAAACGAAATTTATGGCAATAGGAAATAATATAAATTATGAAAATATAAATATTTTTATAGATGACCAAAAATTAGAAATAGTTCAGTCTTTTAAATATTTAGGGATAATAATGGATTCTAAATTAAAATTTGATGCTCATTTTGAAAACACTATATCTAAAATTGGAAAAAAAATTAATTATTTCAAAAGAGTAAGTAAAAATTTAAGTTTATTTTCAAGAAAAACAATATATAACACAATAATTTTACCTCATTATTTGTATTGCTCTACAATTTTATATACTGCAAATGAAGGAATTTTTAGTAGACTTCAAATTTTACAAAATAAGGCGATGAGAATAATATTAAATGTTGATAAATACACAAAGATAAATTATATGTTAAATAAACTTAAATGGTTGAATATAAGAAATTTAATATTTTTCTTAGTTTGTATTTTTATTTATAAAATTCAAAATAATTTATTACCATCTCATTTAAAAGACTTTATAACGCAAAACTTTGAAAATCATAACTATCAAACCAGAAACAATCAAAATTTTTGTTTAGGGAAAGTGACAAAAAATTTGACATATAAATCAATCTTTTTTAAAGGACTTCATGAATATAACAATTTAGATTCTATAATTAAGAAACAAAATTCCTTAAGTAAATTTAAAAAATCCTTAAAAATATCATTACTTAGAAAACAAAATATCTGATAAAATTTATTTAAAAATATTTTTGGTGCATAAAATTGATTGTAATTTTAAATGTTTTATTATTGTTAAAAAACTATAATTTATAATATTGTAGCAGTATTGCTAAAATAAATCTTGTTACTACTACTACTACTACTAATAAAAGACCAAAATCAGAAAATAGTCCTGAAATCCTAAACATGTATAAAAAAAGCAATGTCCTATTGATAACCAAAGTATGGATAACAGTGAAATAAACCAACAAGAGCTGCTTTCAACAGAGAAAATAATTTTTGAAATGTTTACATCATTAGAAAAAATACAACTAACAAATAAAGATGAAGAGTGTCTTGTTTTTTCGAAAGAAAATTAAAAGGGCGTCAGAATAGCCAGTACTTCTATACACAAATGTCTTACATTATTAATTCACAAGCTTGGGAACTTAGAAAAAGTAAATACATCTCTGCAGTACTAATTAAAACAGCATGAGAAAAATATAGAACTTAAAGATCCACCTAAAACCAAGAACTTATGCTACTTTAACACTAAAAAATGAACTATCTCACCAACCAATAGAAAACTCGAGACTGTAATTTTTAGAAAATTGGGAATATTGACGGTATATGCATTGTACACTTATGAGTGTTTAATGTTCTTGTAAGGAAAATACTTATGTTTTTTTAAAGTGCGCAACACTGTGGTTTGATGTTCTCCTACGGCTTGTGGCGAAAAAGTGGCAATGAGAAAGTGAAGTTTATTTCCTAATATTCCTTTTAATAAAGTTAGAAAAAAATAAAAACAAATTTTTTCAAATTTCGCTTTTTTCCAGATATCTCCAGAAGTACTTAGAATTTTCTCAATTTTTTAAAGGCATTTTACTGAATACCACATTGTACAACTTTGCCACAATTTAAACTTCTTCGTATCTCTTATAGTTTCCGAGATCCCAATGATCACCCTCGAATTTGGGACACCCCGTACAGAGGAATCAATATTTAGCCACCTCAAAATCTACATGGGATTTCCTATGTTCAACTAAGTCATGCATCACTTCAGAAATAAAGAAATACACTGTGGTTACCTTTCTATTTTGACAAAAAACTTCAAGCACAGATTGACATTCAGCCGAGTCGCCAGCAGGCGTTCCTGTTCCATGAACTTCCATGTAAGACGTGTCATTTACATTAAGCTTATACTTTTTGTAAACTTGATTCATTAGTTCCACTTGCATGTCTGATGAGGGAAACGTAATTCCTTCCACTTTAAAACCATCGCAATTCACACCAGCACCTTCAAAGATGATTTATGTGATGTAATGAAACAATATACTGATAGGAAAGATAATAATTTAGAAAATTGAGTGTTCACGTATGTAATAAGACAAAATTGTTGCCTACCTAATACAGTTGAATATAGTCGTCTACAATTCGATCGTTTCTGTAAAAGAACTGAAATGATGGCTTCTGATCGCACATAGCCATCTCTGTCGTTTCCAAACACTTTACATTTTCCGTCTTTTGACAACATATTAAGTGAATTAAATTCTCTTGTTTCGTGCGGATGCAAATTCATCTGAACAGCTAAGAAAAATGAAAAAAGTTAGACTTTCTATCTGAAACATACAAATAGACATTTGGTAAGTTTGAATTGGATGAATGCATGTTTACCTCCAACTATAGCGCTGTCAATGTCTCCACTCTCGAATGCTTTAATCGCATTTGCAAAAGCAATTACTCCTGAGGAACATGCAGTATCCAGAATAAAACTAGGCCCCTTAAAGTCAAAGCAGTAGGACGTTCGGTTTGCAGCGTGTCCTAAGCAACCACCTATTATTGTATATCCATTGGTATTTTCTATATCTTTGAAGGATTCATAACTATCAAATACGGTGCATCCTACATAAACACCTAAAACACAGAAAGTAAACATTATAGTATTGACGTTACAAATAAACTACAATCTAAAAATAAATCTTGTAAAACTACAGCAATAATAATTGGTCAATTGTTGCCAGCAATAGTGCATGTAATATTACCAGTGACTGTAGAATTACATGATTCATGTGAATTGTTTGTAAATAAATAATTGCATAAACACATTTTTTCCTGTATTTTTGCTTTAAATATATTGTTAATATTCATGTGAATTTACAAGGGAATCACAATTAATACGGAATATTCCTTTAAAAATTGGATAGTTTTTTAGTAAAATCACAGCTACCATTAGGTGAAATTACACGTTAATTGCACTTAAAAAAAAATAAAATATATATTTTTAGTTCTTATAACAGTTCTGTATCTGTTCCAAAAATGAAATTTTACAGCAATGATTAATGTAATAATTTTGTAATATTACATAATAATCTATATATTTTAATTTTTGGTAATTTGTTTGTCGAAGGAATTAAATAAAAATACAACATTTTTATAGCTCGATTTTTTTTTTCACGTTAGAAACAAATTAAAAAACAAGTGAGAAGCGGTTACTGTAAAACAAAAAAATTAAAGATTTCTGGAATTATTCCCTGACAAAATAATAAATACATTTGCAACACTTAGGTGCTAATAAACTTCATTTAAATATATACCTATACGTTGTGTGTATAAAATCCCGAACCCCATCAATATTTCAAAAACGTGACGTTTGATCAAAAAGTGTTTCATATGAAGTTCATAGATCTTTTTCCAATGCATATGCACCTTAAGAAAAGTTTTTCAAATATACATAAGGATGTTAGAGAAAAAAGTTACATTTTCTCAAATGGGAGACTATACCTTTTGATTTATTTTCAAATTCTACACAAACTTGTAGCCTAACTTCATGTAGCATGTGCTTTACCTAAATTCACTAGTTTAAAGGATATACCAATTTAAAAATATATACTTGTTAAACATTTCTTACCATTCACTTTTTATACCTTTATATTATCTTAAATAAAACACCATCAGTATTGTGGCGATGGCGCTGATATTTTTTGACATTGTCAATTCTAATATTACTAAGTTAAATCAGAAATGTAAAGAAATACCAGCACCACAATGCTGGTGCTTTTTTTTAAGGTGATAAAATGGTATAAAATGTAAATGGTAAAAAATAATGTTTTGTAATACTTTAGATACCTATATACCTATATATAATTTTGTATAGAATTCGAAAACATCAAAAAGTAGATTCTCCCATCTAAAAAAAACTTTTATCTTTACCATCCTTATGGTGCACCCTGTATATTTGAGAACCTTTTTTAATATACATTGGAAAGAGATCTATAAACTTCATATAAAACACTTTTTGATTAAACGTCAGGTTTTCGAAATATTGGGGGGTCCGGGACTTTTTTTACAGTGTAAGTTAAAATGGAAAGCCAAACAATGGACGCGACGGACGCGTCTCTTTCGTTGTGCCGAAAAGTGATGGGGAATCCCACAATTTCCACAGACTGATGTCGTAAGTTCACAGCAGAATCACGTAATTCTTACAGTGGCGTGTAATATCTAGCCAAATAGATTTTAATATTTTATATGTATTTTTTTGTGATATAAATAAATAAATAAATAAACAGGCCTTTATTTAATTAAAAAAAACTAGATACAAAACAAAATAATATATCTTGGTGGCGAGGTCTAGCATAGCTATTCTACCTAACCACCCTTTAAGACCAATAAACTGTAAACACTACTGTAATATAAATAAATATACTCTAAAATTATACCTAATCATACAAGAATAGAAATGACAGATAACTAGTGGAGCACAATAATACGAGTAGATAATTATTGGACACGTTTTAAGAGTTATAAATATTATTTATGAAGTGAGCTTCTTCCATTGGTTACATACTTTTTAGCTTTCTTCGTACCCCGTCAACAGATACGCAAGACTTGATATCGATGGGCAGTGAGTTAAACGTTTTGACTGCATTGTACGTGAAAGATCGTTGGAATAATGCAGTTTTATGCTTTGGAGTGGAATAAAGACCGCGATGGCGCGTAGCTCTTTCATGAACGTCACTCCCCTTAATCAATTTATCATACAGATATTTGGGTATCTGATCCTTAGATATTTTGAAGACCAATAGTGCTAAGTGAATAAAGAATCTTTCCTGAAGGTACAACCAAGTAGAGTTCAGAAAAGCGGGTGTAATGTGATCAAACTTACGCAGCCCAAGACTGTATCTAAGACAAGAGTTTTGCACCCCTTGCAAGTTATTTCTATCTTTGACGGTCAGGGCTGGCCAGTACAAGACGTCACCATATGCCAAATGAGAAAGAACAAGAGAATCAGTCAGCCTCAGTTTAGCATTAACACTTAAAATATCTTTGTACCTATACAAGAGTTTAAGCTTAGCGTAAGATTTTTGTATTAAAAAGATAGTGTGCTGACTGAAGCGTAGATTTGAATCCAACATGATACCCAGGTTTTTGCAGTACTCTGAGGGTGCTAAACGTAAACCGTTGAGTTCAATATTTAGATTATTGTTAATGGCAATGCTTTCCCTATTTCTTCCAAAAATAAGCATTTTCGTTTCATTGTTGTTAAGTATTAGTCCATGTGCTTCAGAAATTTGACTTATACCACTTAGATCTGTATTAATTTGTTGACATGCCAATACAATATCATTAGAAGAAAAAGAGAAATAGATTTGCATGTCATCTGCATATTGGTGCGAAAGACAGTGTCTAAGATAATGCGAAAAATCCGCAGTGTAAAGAGAAAATACACTACTTACTGTAAAAATTATTTAAAAACACATTAACGTGTATTTTTAAAGATAATGTACAGGGTGCATGTAAAATTACAGCGTATATGTAAAAATATTACATGATTTTACCTGTAAACATCTATTAAAATTACCCCTAATTTTTAGAGTGTACCCCCAACCTACCAGTTCGAGTCCCCCTAAGCTCTTTAGGATTGTATCCAGAATCCACTATGGCTTCGAATACTGTTTCAAACAGAACTCTTTGTCGAGGATCCATTAAATTCGCTTGCCGTGGACTTACACCAAAATAACCAGCATCAAATAAGTCCACACCATTAATTTTGCCAGCTCTTCTGGGAGTACCATACGTTCCTTAAATATGTTACAATTTAAATAGGACTAGGTTCTCGTTTTGATGGCTTGTAAGAAAAAGAACAGAAAGCTTTCTTGACATATGTTTAATTTAATGAAAATTTAGAGCTTTAATACCTCAGACTAGCGTTGACTGTAAAGACTTGGTTGAATATTATACAAATGCCATTAAAGACACTGCAATAACCTTTCTCAAATTCGACCGGATTTCGGGAATGAATGTTTTGAACATTATTAAATATGATTACTCTTTGTTGTCATTTTATTCTTTCATACATAAAGCAACTGATCAACTTTTGTCTTCACAACCCTTGTGAGTGGAAGAGAGCTCTAATAATACCATTACCGTAAACTAATGGTCCTCGTGAACTCAAGGATTTAAGGCAGGGATGCACAGACTTATAGGGAACAGGGGCCACTTATTAACACAAAATTTTTTATTTTTAAATAGTATGAAATACAATGATAAAAATAAAAATATTTGTTGTAATTATGTAATCGTAAGGTAATCTAATCATTACAATGTAATATTTCATGTTTTATTATTTTGGTGCATGACATTGCATTGAACCATTGAACTAACAAGTTTTTTATATTTGGCTCCATATTACTTGTCGCCACACGTAAAATTGCTTCCAAATTTTTATTTGCCAGACGGTTTCGGTTTTTCGTTTTGTTTAGTTTCATCACTGAAAACGTTTGTTCACAAATATACGTCAATCCAAATAAGCTTGCGCATTTCAATGCATTTACTCTTTATAAGCGTTTTTATCAACGCAACGGTAGAAGTTGAGTAAATTACCTTCCTTAAATTTGTTTCGTAAACTATGATCATTTTGCATGTCTATTAATTCCAGCTGCATTGATTCCGGCGCATTTTCGGGTGAAATGTTGAAAGGATTGCTGAAAATGTCCAAGAGAGGTTTAACTTTTTTGAAGTCTACAAAACGATTTTGAAAAGCTTGTATCAAAATATCAATTTTTTTTTTAACATGATCGAAATTGACGTCAGTTTTATTAACTTTCTCCATAATTTTTTTGTAAATGGAAAATGGCTGTAATTGGCTGAATTAATTTGTGTCCTAAAAAGACTCAATTTGCATTAAAAGGACGAAACATGAGAGTATAACTGCGAAATCAATTAATCTTTGCCTTGGAGTCGCGTATTTAAGACATTAAAGTGGTTTGTGATGACTACAAGAAACGCTAAGTCACACAGCCAATCAGGGTTGTCGAGTTCGGGGACGTCGTTTTTCTTTTCCGCCAGAAATAATTGGATTTCTTCAATCCAGTTAAGAAACCGTTGTAGTGCCAACCCACGGCTTAGCCACCTTACTTCAGTGTAAAACAGGAGATCACCATATTCGCTTTCAATATCCTCGAGAAATTGTTTGAATTGATTGAGACCTCGTGATTTTATAAAGTTTACAGTAGGTAAAAAAACTTTCATCACATTTTCAAATCCCAATAATTTTGAATTGTTGATGTATAATGCAATGAAACGGCATTAATTCCTTGGTATTTATGTTTTTAGTTTGTAAATATTTTTTTAACATAGTTACTATCCCAGATGTACTTCCAACCATTGAAGGTGCTCCGTCAGTCGTAATTCCAGATATTTTCGTTAAATCCAAATCCATTATAGAACATTTTTCCAGAAGAGCTTTGAGCATGTCACTTCCATTGGTTTGACTTGTCAAAGAACTCATACCAATCAGTTCTTCACTCACTTCAAAATTTTGCGTTACACCTCGTAAAAATATTAAGAGTTGAGCAGTGAAACTTATATCTGTAGATTCGTCGAGTGCTATAGAAAAATACTCAAAACTTCTCGATTTCGTAGCTAATTGCTCTTCTATATTAGCTGCTAATGCGGTAATTCTTCTTTGGACAGTCATCCGATTTAACTGAATTTTTTCAAACTTCTTTATATTTTCCGGACAATTTTTTTTTGCGGCGATATCTAAACATTGCTTAACAAACTTACCATCTTTAAAAGGCCGACAAGTTTTCGCTATTATTCGAGATATTTCAAAGCTAACTTCAGTAGCTGTTTCAGCATCTTGAATTGGTTTTGTAAACATAGCTTGCTGACCTATTAGTTCCCGTTGTAAAGTGGAAATTCTTTGCGTTCGATTTTCGCCAGTTAATTTGGTAAAAGTAGGATGCTGGGTTTCATAGTGCCTTTTCACATTATATTCCTTCGGAATAGAAACACTACTCTTGCAAATTAAATAGACAATTTTGTTATGCGATGAAATAAAAAAGTATTTTTCGGTCCAAATATCTTGAAACTGTCGATTTTCATCTTCAACCTTACGACTACGTTTCTTACTGGGGCCTGGTTTATCCATATCAAAATTGATATTATATTGTTACGTAGGTAGAAGCCAAGTTCGAACGACGAAATATTTACTGGTCACAGATTACAGTTCTCAATCATCGCGAATCTTAAAGTAATCTAGTTGATGCGACAGATTTCTAGTCTCGTAACAATATGCTTAGACCGGAGCGCGGCGAGTAGAATACTTTTAAAATTCGTCGGCAGGCCGCATAAATATCGCTTTTAAAATTCGTTGGCGGCCCGCGGTATGTGCATCCCTGATTTAAGGCCTATAAGCGTTCTTCCGTGTTTATCTAAAGTCTTGTAGAAGGTTATTAATAAACAACTCTCATGTGATCATGTGGAGCAAAACTGGTTTCTTCCTGAGACTCAGTCTTGCTTTCGAAAACCACTTCACTCCACTGCACTGGGTAGTGACGATATTGTTAGGGCTACGGATGCTGGCAGGGTCTCTGTGTACTGCTGGATTTCTTCAAAGCTTTCGATACGTTGAATCACAGGATTCTTCTTGCATTTTTGCACAATGTGGGGTGAGTGATGGGCTATTGAGTTCTTTTAACCGGAAGGTATCAAGCTGCCATAGGGATCAGTTATCAATACACTGTTATATGCTATCTATACTTCTAACATTCAAAGTAGTCTCAAGAATTGTAATGCTCAGTATTATGCAGATAATACTGGAGTATATTTATCATTTAAAAAGGAGAATGACTTTGATGCCTGTCAAAAGAAAATAATGATTTAGAGAGCTTGAGTGCTTTCTCCCTCCAGCACTCTCCAGGGTCGCGTAGAATTTAATGCCCCATGTAACGATGTATGACTCCATAGGTAGTGCCATTTGATATTTCAGAGTGGGGTTGGCTGTAGTTGTGGGGGTCAATAGTAAAACTGTATCAAATGTGTAATTAGGTCTAAAATCGACGTGTTCTTTTGTCAAATCTTATTTCCCTCCAATGGCTGTTCGTTTTGATATGAAAGCACAAGCAATAAAAACTTACCTGGAGCAAAACGCTTATCATCTTCTGTTATGAGATCAACTCCACCAAAAAGGGCATCTCTAAACTCGTCGAGGTTGTCACATTCTGGATATCGCCCGGCAATACCCGAAATGACGATTTCATCGTTGGGGTCCATGATTAAATTATCTAGAGTTATATTTAAAAGACTGGTCAGTGATTTAAATCTCGCATGTGCTGAATGTATTAAAATTATTATTATCCTGTTAAGTGTAACTATAAGATAACTATAGTCTATCTTTAAATGGCGCGAAGTAATAAATGCTAATTAAATATGCAATACACATACCGTGCTATCAAGAACAATTTAAGCACCATCCCTTAAAATCTATTGTGTTAACAACAAGCTATTTTTACATACAATTATGTCTAGATCATTCAATTTATCCTCAATTGAAAACTTTAAATTTGCACTGCAATTGGAAGATTGGACTGACCTATATACTATTCAGGATATGGATAGCGCGTTTTCCTATTTTTTCGAAACATTCTATTATCATTTTAATGTTCATTTTCCTTTGCTAAAAAAAAATGTTTGTACACAAACAAAAAAATGGATTAATTATGAAGTTACATTATCTAGTGCTTCACTTAAAGACTTGTTTGTATTATCTAAACAATACCCGGAACTGAATGAATATTATAAAAGGGCAAAAAGAGAGCATAGACAACTTGATAGTGCCACTAAAAGGGCATTTTATCAAAATAAAATTAATCGGGCTGATAATCCTAAGAGGTGCGTTTAGACTATTATTAACGATCAGACGAACAAGAATAAAAAATATAAAAATATTGCTTTACAATTGAATAATGATAACAAATGTGTTGAGTGTCCATCAATTGTTGCTGAAACGTTTTTCAGGGATGTTCCTTTAAACACTATGAAACAGATTGTAAATCAGAATACTGAAAAAACTATCAATAATTCCAGTAATGTAAACAAAAATAAACTGCTGCTTTGTCCATTTACGGCTGACGAATTTATTGCAATCCTAAATAATAAAATTAAAAATAAGCCATCAGCAGGACCGAATGATATTCCTGCTTTTTTAATTAAAAAGATTGTCCAGGATATTACTAAGCCATTTGTGTTCTTGGTTAACCTTTCTTTTTGTACTGGAAAATTTCCAACACCCCTGAAAAGGGGTAAAAGTATTCCTATCCATAAAAAAGGCAATGAAAACCCTAGAATTATCGACCAATTACGTTGACCTCTGTCTTTTCTAAGATGTTTGAATATTGTTTTTTGGACCGACTGGTCCCATATTTAAATGAATTCAACATTATATCTAAAAACCAACATGACTTTCAGAATAAAAAATCGACAACCACAGCAATGCATGACTTTTATACGGAGTTAACTAGGTTTATTGATGCAAATGAGAGCCCTGTTGGGATCATTTGTGATCTCAGCAGGGCTTTTGATTGTGTCAACCATAATGTTCTTCTTCAAAAGATGAAGAAATATGGCATAGATGGAAAGCCTTATGACTGGATCCATTCATTTGTTGAAAACCGCACACAATATGTAAGTGTTAATAACTTCAATGGACAGTCGTGGAGGGTGATAAATTCGTCAACTGTGGATATTAATGTAGGGGTTCCACAGGGCTCTGTTTTAGGTCCTGTGTTGTTTTTATTGTATTTAAATGATATAGATCATGAAGGTCCGGAGGCACATCGTACAGCTTTTGCTGATGACGTATTTTCTTATTTCGAATAAGTTCTTAAATATTCTCGAACAAACATCTAATAATGCGCTTCTTAAGCTCTCCAGTTGGTTCGGACATAATTATATGTTTTTGAACGTTGACAAGACACGGTTCGTCAGGTTCCACAGTAGACAAAAACTGGTAAAAAACATAGATCTTCGTATCGATAATACATCCTTATGCCAAACTCGTAACATCAGGTGTCTCGGTATATATCTGGATGAATGTTTAAACTGGAGGGATCATTGTGAGCATGTTGCGGCTAAACTAAATTCATCATATTATCTGCTGATAAATTTGAGATCTTTGGACAAAGATCATTTGGTGATGTTATACTATACTTATGGTGAATCACACCTAAGATATGGGCTAGCATTTTGGGGTGTTTCCAACCCTAAATAAAAATGTTTTTATTAAACAAAAAATAATTTTAAGATGTATAGCAGGTGTTCCTGGTCGGCATAGTTGCCGAAACCTTTTTAGAAAATTTAAGAAATTGCCTCTTTCTTGTTTGCATATACTAGAATTAGTTATATTTATATATTGTAATAAAAGTGATTTTACTCAGAATAAGGACATTCACGGTTTCGCAACAAGGAATAGACATAACTTTTGCATCCCAAATGCTAAAGGTATTATATCATGCAATTCTCCTCGTAATCTTGGTGTTAGAATATTTAATCACTTGCCTGAGGATATAAGAAGTTCTCCTAGTCTTATGGATTTTAAAAATAAGCTAAAGACCTATCTAATTGTTGAGTGCTTTTATAGCATAGATGAGTTTTTAAGTCGTGTGTCATAAAAGTGTCAAATGTGTGTTAAGTGTTTCTATATAGATATATGTTGTATCTTTTTTATTTATTTTATTCTATTTAGCTTGTAAATCTTAGGCTTAGTACTTCTTGACTATTTCCCTACAATTATTATATATTGTCTTTTGGGAAAATAAACGATTTGATTTGATTTGATTTTGATTTGATTTGAGGATGTACCATTGCTAGCATTAATAACATATGAAAACACGTAAAAATCGTATTCACTAATAAATAACAATGGGTGGTACTATTTTACATTATATAATTACAAAAATTAGATATAATATAGAATCTTACAAACAAAGCATTTTCAAAAATAGAATAATACTTTGTCGTTATGGCTTAACCATAGTCAAATTCGGAAGATGAACTTTTATTAAAATCGTTTTAAATAAGCGGTTTAACCCTTTCTTCGATTATTGTATCTACCTGTCACATTTTGGCTTTTCTTCTATCACATGACCGATACACTTTTCCGCACTGATTTTACCCATAGCTTCATTAAAGTCTTTTTAAATTTACCATTTTATAAGTCGTGCTTTTTCTGCCGACATCTGTCTGTATTTGAGCCCATATAGGTTAGATCGGGTTTAATTCGCAGTGGTAAGGAGGGAGTCTGAGCACAGATATTCCCCGTAACTTTGCCGTTTCATCGACTAAGTACATATTTTTTTAATGCATTTTTATGTAAATTGGCTAGTACCAAGAGTTCTTTTTTTAAGGAATCTAATAGATATTCTATTTGTCTTAAACTTAGCCATTCTGTTATTTCACTTTTACGCCACGCACTTATCGGTGATTTTTCCGTCAGCCTAAAGTGATCACTTGCATTATCCAATACATGTATTGCATCTTCTAGTATAAGATCCAACATTTGCTCGAACCATTCTTCAAAGACATCGGCATTCATATATTCGTGCTAATCTCCTGTATTTTTAGATTGGAACATCAGTAAACCACCTTTAGCCTTCAGAACTTCCAACATGGGTTATGATAAGTCGATGTCCTTTTCCAGATAGCCGTCTTAATCCTGTGGACAATCCTTCCAAAAATGTTTGCCTTAAAGTTTTAATATTTTCATCCTGTAGTCATAGTGTGGCCTTCATTTAGCCATCTTTCGTCTAGGTAAAATATGTTTTTGTTTTTCTCTGGCTTTTCGGATGCTCAATCGATTGCCTATTATGTTTTTTGTGCAAAAAAAATGAATGAAATGATTAGAGCAGAAAGGGAATAAGTACCTACACTCTAATTAGTTTTGACAAAATTAAAATGGTACAGCTGTACATAATTTTAAGCTTAAAAAATTTAATATTAAAATATATATTTGAAGACAAAACTTGAATTTAATGTCGATACTTATACTAATTTTGCACAAATTTAAAAATTCAGGCCTATTTAAATCTATACCTGCCGGAAAATCTTGCACCCCATGGAGAAGACGGTTTTGATTGATTTATTAATTCGCATCATTTAAATATAGACTATACCTACCCCTATCCGGAACAGACGCACTTCTGAAAATTGAAATATCCTGATTTATAGCTATTATCGTTTGAAGATTAGAGACCATAACGAATCCGACGAGTACTAACTTTCTTTGTGTGTTCGTATTCATTTTATTTTACTTAACACTTACTTAATGAATGTTTTCCTAATCATTATTATTGTTTCAGTTCAGGTTAGTTGATCTGTTTTATTATTTTAAACACTCTGTAAGGTGTAATAAGAATTAGTAGTTTTTAATGATATATTTTCATTATTCCAATAAACATTTAAACAAAAATAATGGCCGATACTATAAATAAATCATTTTCTACATCTCAAGATGTAGAAAATTGGTTAGTGTAGGAAAATTTTTTTCTACGCGTAGAGTATACAGTAGAATATCTATACTTTTCTACTATACCCATCCCTGATGCCTATATTATAAAACTACACAGTGTGCCCTTGTTTTTTTTAATTAACGAATGTGAGAATAATGAAATTTTGGTACGACCTGTTAACCAACTAAAGTACTGCTTTTTAAGCATAAATTCTTGACTCAGTTCTCAAAGGCGACGGGCGGTAAGTATTAGTATTTGAGGTGTTATAGAACTTACCAAACATTCAATATTCTCACATTAGTTCAATCAAAAACATGGGGGAGACTTCAGCCCCGCACTATATCCAGTGGAGCTTATTATTAAAGATATAAAGCTACAATGTTAATAAAATATTACAATACTAATGATATTATTTCTTCTTACCAAAATACTAATTTAAATAGCTGACATCCAGGAATATTGTTATAAAATAAATAATTTGAAATTTAAGAAAGTTTATTGAACTATTTTTTCCAGTTGACACACTCTTACTAGCTACGCAGTTTTCTTACCACTAGGAGTAAAAATTTACCACAATATACTCAAAAAAACGGGCAATGTTATATTAAACAAAAATGTAATTGCCGTATCTTTTATATCAAGTGTCAAATAATTGCTTTAAAATTTGCAACTTTGTCTATGCCTATTTTGCATAGTAATTACGAATATTTAGTTCAGTGGTGCCACTTCAGGGGCTCTAAAGTTTTGCTTTTTTTTGTGTCCAGGTTGCGATAGCCATTTATTGCGAAAGGGACGAATACATTGTAGAAAATGAGCTTCTGGATGTTATGCCCTGAGAGTACTTTCTCATGAAATGAATATGGTGGTTCTTCGAAATGTTTATTTTGCTTTAATAGAATCTCTTTTGAGATATGGAATTTGTTTCTGGGGAAATTCAAGCCAATATCTTCTAAATTCAATTTTTATTTTACAAAAAAGAGCTATCAGATATTTGTGCAAAGCTAGATCTAGAGATTCTTGTAAAACTCTATTTATCTCACAAAAAATTTCAATACTAACTTCAATTTTTATATTGGAAACAGTTTGTTTAGTTCATAAAAAGCATGGAAATAGTATTAATTCACATACTTATAATACAAGAGAAACCTTTAATATATGTTTATCTATTCCTTCTTCAAGTCTTGTAAAAAAATCCATAATTTATGATTCTAAAAAAATTTTTAATTTTCTTCCAGTTTTTATTAAGAAAATGTCAAATTTTAAAATGTTTAAAAAAAATGTTAAAAATATATTAAGTATTGCAAAAAGCTCATTATATTCTAGATGAATATTTTGGTGATACTCTGTCATAATTATTTGCACTTTTTTTTGTTTATTCCGATATTTTAAGTTTTACTATATTATTATATTTTATTGTTAATTTAATTTTAAAAAAGGCTTTGTCGATCAAAATAATACTTTATGACAATAAAGCATATTTTGATTTGATTTGATTTGACATTGTGTACAAAATAGCATAATGCTTCATACAAGATCTTTTGTATTCTGGAATTGATTTATTACGATTTATTTTATTTTATATAGAAATATGATGATATGACAATGAGTCCCCCAAAGCGCCATAAAGGATTAATCCTGCAGTGCTGAGCCTTGTCATTAAAAAAAAGTCTAAATATTTGTAGTATTCGTTTCATCTGCCCAGCAGTTTAGGTAAAGCTTCTCCAGAGATATTATAAAGTTACACTTTGCCTTGGATTATCCAAGGGTGGCCATAGACAAACAACGAATGAATGAATAAATGCCGGTAAATTATGGTCCGTACTTACAAATATCTTAAAGTAAACTGCAAATCCGGAAGACGTAATTTAATTATTAAAGTAATAGTTTGGTGACTTTAAACCGATTTTTACCTGATTCATAGTGAGAGGGTTAATCCCATAAAACAAATTATGTTCTAAAGACTGTATATATAACCACTATAGTTAGTTTTAGGTTTAGTAATTATTCTTACTTCGTGTGTAATACAGCGTTTGTTTAATGGTGTATGAGTCATGGAAAATATGTGCGAGCCCAATGTATCTCAGGAGATAACCCCGTCGAAAAGCAGAAAACACTTTTCTGCGGAAACTAAGGAAGTTTTTATTCAACTCTCATTGAACGTGCGGTCAGCAAGCAAGCAGCGTTAGAAGAAACGGCCACATTAACAAAAATTCCAACATCAACTGTATGAAAAATTGTGAATGATCCCATTTTAGCGAGGAAAAAAAGGACCGATGCTGGCATTTCCTCGAAGGTAGATGGAAGTGATCAAGATATAATACGGCGTAAAATTTACAAGTTATACGAAGAACAAAGCGTGCCTACATTAGATAATTTAATTAAGAGGCTTGAAAAAGATGAAACCGGCGTTAAATGTGGCAGATCAACGTTATGGAAGTGTATTCAACACATGGGTTTTAGATTTAAAAAAATTAACAAAAGACAAGTTTTAATGGAATCCGGAGAATTCGGGAATGGCGATGCGAATATGTACAAAAAATTAGGATTTACAGAGATCAGCGAAGGCCAAATATTTACATGGATGAAACCTGGTTCGACACATATGATACCCCGGAAAAGGGTTGGGTTGACTCAAGCGGCAAGTGTAAAACAAGCGCGTCATCATCATAAAGAGGTAAACAAATTACGATTTTGCATGCTGAATTTAAAGACGGATGGATTCCAAATGAACTTTCTCTGTCTGCAAGAAACATTAAAGATTCTTCTCTGGATTTTATCCATGAGGACACCACTGCTGATTTATTTGAAGATTGGTTTAAAAACAAGCTAATTCCAAATATACCTCCGAATAGCGTAATTGTAATGGACAATGCAAGCTACCATAGTAGGCAGTTGACCAAGACTCCCTCCTCAAATGACACAAAAGCAACAATCCAAAACTACATGTGTGATAATGACATTGGAAGATTACACCAAAAGGCAATTAATTGAGGTTTTACCAAGTTTAAAACTACAAAAGGAATACTTCTGTGATAATTATGCAAAAAATCTAGGTTACAGTTTTAAGGCTTCCACCATACCATTATATATTTAATCCCATCGGACATGTTTGGCACCAACTGAAATCTGCCATTCGTCGTAACAATATTTGCCCTACTATTAACTCCAGTGTACTTGAGCTTATAGAAACTGAAGATTTTAACATCCATTCACAAAATTGGGCAAAGTCTGTTACACATGTTGAAAAAGTGGAAAAATCCTATATCCATATAAACAATATAGCACAAATAATAATTAGAACAGATGATGATAGCGATAGTGATATTGATATATTAAGTGAATAATTATTATAAGTAGGTACCGAATAATTTGTATATTTTTGTAATCATAAATATAATTTTTAATAATAAAATAACTTGTAATTTTACATTTAAACATAAATAAAATAATATTTAATGCCTTACTTATTTTTATTACAAACCATGATTAAATTCTACGCAAAATACGGACATGTTCGGCCATATTTCAATTTTACAGCTGGCTCGAGTCTTTCCTAATAGGGATCAGTTAGTCACTTTCTTATATCTCTGAACAGACTTTACATTAATTTTATTTATTTTTGAATAGGTACACTGCTTCTTGACAATGATTTCTTGGGAGAACAAAAATACTTAAATAATTCGTTTCTTAAAATCTGTAAGAGAGCGTCGAAAATAGCATCAGATTTTTTTATACAACGCCACTGGAGTCTTGTGCATTAGTGATTATAAAAAATTATTTGGAATTTTACAGACTGAATTGTTTTCAATATTATTCACCTTTTAACCTAAGTACTAAGTAAACCAAATATTAGCTATTTTTGTCGCTGTTATTTTTATTGTAAAACGGATTACTGCCAAAAATAATAATTGTTTGCCGTGAGATACACCCACATAGTCAATCAGGTGGCTTAAGGAATCGCCTTAAAGGTCGTAAATAATTCCTTATTACGAATATCTGTCTACTTTGCCTGTCATGCTAGGGGTCGGCACGCCGACTGCCCCATTACAACGAACGGCTTGAGGATAAGCAACCAAACATAAATATGTAATATATTTGAAAACTTCACACACTCTCAAAAACGGCAAAAATAAATTTGCCGGTAAATTTAAGGTGTGTTCGAACCGGACCAAAAATCATATCAGTACAGTTCTCCGCACAATAGTTTACCACTGCAATAGTCGATTGCCACGTTCAAAGTTTAATTGACAGGCTGGAAATGATTCTTCCAACATAGAATAATGGGTTGGAACCAACCTTTAACGAAAGAACGGTTAGTTATTGTTATTATTTGTTAGTTGTTATACTCATCGTTAATTATCGGTTGTTTGTTATTATTCTTGAAAGAGTTATTTATTTGGAAATCTGTTGTAAATGATATTAATCATTCTTTTTAACGTAGAGAACCAGTTAAAAATGCAAGGTTGATCCGCTAATTTTTGTAAATTGGGAAAAATTTATTATTTTATTTAGGCACTTTCTTATATCTCTAAACAGACTTTACCAGTTTATATAGCTTATATAAATAGTAAACATAATATTCGAAATAGATTAGTACCTATCTATTTTACTTTGAAACAGTGTGCAACAAGTTAATATTAAAAGTATGTGGAGACCTTGGGAGTTTTCAGCTAATGCGATATCTAGCTACCCTAAACATTCCAGGAAGCATTTATCTTCTGACGCCAAAGTGATCGTGACAAATGTATGTGAATCGTTATTAAAGAGCGGCCACCTTAAAGTAATTACCATTAAAGATACCAGTGAAATGACGAAAGTTCCATTACCGACGGTATACCAGATATTATGCTAAAAGGACATTTTAAAAGAAAAGTTCGTAAAGATACCGGTAAAATGAAGTGCGTAGATGATTGTAACAAAGATGTTATTCGCAGGAAAATATACCAAATGTATCAAGAAATGTGCCCACCTTAGATTCTTTAAAAACACGGTGAACAACTGACGATACAACGATATCATGTAGCAGAACAAGTCTTCACCGCGCTTTGCAAGAGGTAAGATTTAAGTATAAGACAAGAGACAAATTATTATGGAGTCCGAAAGATTAAGTAAAATTAGATTTCTGTACCTTAGGAAAATAAAAAAGTTTAGATCCGAAAAACGTTCAATAGTTTATATGGATGAAACGTGGTTTGACACTCATGAGACTGTCAAAAAGGAATACTTAGGTTGATTTAACTGAAAAATGCCAAAACAAAGCCCCTTCAAATAAAGGAAAACGAATAACAATAATTCACGCAGGTTGGGAGAATGGATGGATCCCTAATTGTTTATTACTGTCGGCACAAAATGTAAAGGATTCAAGTCTGGACTATCATGAAGATACCAACGCCGCTCTTTAAACAGTATGTCCACGGACGGGGTTTACAAGAGGACAAATAAATGAACTAAAGATTGAAAAATACGAAAAAAAGTCACTCTTAATAAACGTTTTTGCTTGTCTAGAAAATACGATTCATCATAAGAAACTTCAATTTTTTTATACAGGGTGGGTAAAAACTGCAAAAATGTTATTTTGCTTAAGAGTAAACATACTTTATTTTGAAAGATACGAAAAAAATCCACTCTTAATAAACGTTTTTGCTTGTCTAGAAAATACGATTCATCATAAGAAACTTCAATTTTTTTATACAGGGTGGGTAAAAACTGCAAAAATGTTATTTTGCTTAAGAGTAAAGATACTTTATTTTGAAAGATACGAAAAAAATCCACTCTTAATAAACGTTTTTACTTGAATAATGAATAGGTGATACTTATATTGTCAATGTCTTTATTTAATGAAGTAATTATAATAATAATAATACGAACATTTTTATTAACATGAAAAGAATACGATAACGATTTCATAATTCAAAAACTTCACCCCCATACTCGACACATTTTTCTAATTGCTTTCTCAAATAAGTGAAAGAATTTCTGATTTCTTCCTGAGATATCGATTGGTCAGCCTGGATAATTCTGCCCTTCAGCACTTCAATATCATTTGGTACTGCGCGGTAGCAAAACAATTTGTTTTAAACGGCCCCATAAAAACATATCCGCCAAGGTTAAGTCGGGGCTTCTTGGGGGCCACAAAACTGGGCCATTCCTGCCAATCCACCTTGGACCAAATCTGCGGTCAAGCCATTCTCTAACCTCACGAGCGAAATGGACTGGACAACCATCTTGCTGAAAATTCATATTTTGTCGAGCATTTAATGGTAGATTTTCGAGTTCATCATTGAAAAATGTATCCAGCATTTCTAAATATGATAATCTATTTACGTATTATCAAAAAAATATGGCCCTATGATGCCATTGATGGATATCGCGCACCACACGTTAACTTTTGTGAAATATTGTCTTCTCGTCATAATTCTGAATTGGGGATTATCTAAAGACCAGTACTTAACGTGCTGGGTTGCAACGGTTCCATTGGTAGAAAATGTACTTTCATCAGAAAACATGATACATTTATAAAAATCAACATTTCCACTTAAAATTTTGTCTCCTATCCACAAGCAAAAATCAAGTCGTTTCGCGTCATCCTCTTCCAATCTTTGATTAAAGTGCGGTTTATACGGATACAATTTATTTGCTTTAGGGATCTTCTGAATTTGACTTTTTTTCACAACTTCCAACTGCGTAACACGATTTCTAAGGGACGTCATGGGATTTTCTTCAACAGATTGAAGAACTAAAACTGTAGCAGCATCATCATGGTCGTATTTCTTCTTTTTTTTTTGAGATCCAAAACCGAACCAGTTCTCTGGAACTTTTTTATTAACTTTTTTTTTTATAGTTGCGAGGGAGCTGGGCATCCCAACAGCTAAAAATGTATACTATGCTCTGGTCGAATCACGGCTTCGGTATGGCATTGCCTTTTGGGGGATGTGTGGCCGGGGTCTGTTTGATGGTGTATTTGTGTTACAGAAAAGGGCCATACGCTCGCTATATCGCCTTCGGCAGCGTGAATCTTGCAGGCCCATATTTATCTCTGAAAAGATTCTAACCTTGGCGTCACTTTTTATACTGGAAACTGTTACCTTGATCTTTAAAAATAGGACAAAATTTATAGATCCGCAACGCGACAGGGTTTAGATATTCCTCTCGCAGTACCAGCACTAACTTTAACGAAAAGATCAATTATTTATGAGAGTAAAAAGATTTATAACCACCTACCCATGGCTACCAGAGAGGAACAATCTCTCAGTGTATTCCGTACAAAAGTAAAATCGCTTTTAGTTGATATTATACTCTACAGGAATACTACTCTGATAATTTTTGATTGATGTTTTTTGATGCTTATTACTTTAATCTATAGAATTGTTTTGTTTCAGCATGTTATACACTTACTTGTTTTACTACTGTTATCTATTACTGACAGTGCCAATTTTTTTACTGTTATTGCTCTAATATAAAAAGTATAGAGAGATGTTTTAAATAGTTAAGTTATATTGTGTTCCTCAGCTTTGTCAACAAGATTTATATCTTTGATAATAAAGCATATTTTGACTTTGACTTTGACTAACTTGCAGATTGTCATCCTAGTTATTGGGATTCCTACAAATTTCTCGATAAATTGTTCCATGACGTAGCGATATGAAACTTGACCATCCCCATAACATTGTATTATAAAAACTCTTTGTTCAGTAGATAGCATTTCTACCAACCTTAAGTGTCATTATTATTTTAACTATAGGTTCACCACTCAGAGGTGTGCCAGCGAATATTTTTTGGGAAATAACTTTTACATAGGTAAACCTTTTAATGAATTGTTCTACTTCGGTTCGTTGTGTAGAAAACACATTCATTAAGAGTGGATTTTTTTCGTATCTTTCAAAATAAAGTATGTTTACTCTTAAGCAAAATAACATTTTTGCAGTTTTTACCCACCCCGTATAAAAAAATTGAAGTTTCTTATGATGAATCGTATTTTCTGGACAAGCAAAAACGTTTATTAAGAGTGACTTTTTTTCGTATCTTACAATTTTTAGTCCATTTGTCCTCTTGTAAACCCCATCCGTGGACATACTGTATTATGTAAATATATTTTTTTAAGTAGGTATATTAAATGTTATTATTACTTTTACCTAAATGCGTGCGAAAAGTTACCCTTTTCCGCACGCAAACTTTTCACACTTGTTTTGTACTTAAATAAACATAAAGTCTGTGCGTTTTAAGAAGTCCGCTAAGCCATAAAACCTCTTGAGCATTATGTCGGTGGCTCTCAAACAATAAATTATATTGAAGGTAATTTTGGATGTTGATGAATTACATTTTCTAAATAAAATAATTTAAAGTAAATAAAAAATTAGTTTAGGTAAAGAAAAATAATAATTTTTTAGCTTTTGTAGTATTCAGACAAATTAGTTTTACGAATTCTTTTTTATAAAGTTTTGGTTCTAAAAAGAACCGATTTTGTAGACTTGCGACAGAACGTACCTACTTGTAGATAGGTACTACTTAAAATAAAGTAGAACATACCATCCCGCACTTCAGCAAATTTTAATTATTTCTTGGAAAATAGTAATTATTATGAAGATTTAATTATAATAATCCCAAAATAATGTCATTATCGGAAAAGTATATACCTGACAAAATCTTTAACATACTTAACCATCCCGCACTTGAGCAAATTTTAATTGGTTCTTGGAAAATAGCGATTATTATATAGATTTAACTATAATAATAGCAAAATAATTTAATTATCTATTTAATTATTATTTATGCTCAACGCGTAATTCTAAGATAATTTTGTTTTGAAACCCCTGATTTCGCCCAGTAATAGAATACAGCAAACCAGTGGGATGTTCGGTGTGATCAAGCATAGCGAAGGTGCGAAGATATTGTAATTTAACCGACTTACTGTTTTAAAAGCGATAACATCCCTTGGTGATTTAATCCGACATCGGACTTCTTAAAACGCACAGACTTTAATAAACATTGCTACTATAAGGTACTTATTAGGTACTATGGCTTTTCATTTAACTACAAAATCCGTTCCTGTACAAAGCAGTACCCTTTATTTCATTTCATTTCAGTAATATAAACAGTGATGCCAGCTGGGGCCAGGTAGATTTCGCTGGTTGGCACGCTCATCGACAGTTTTATATGGGTAATTTTACCAAGAAATTCTTTAAAAACGTAGGTTTGGCAATTGAACAGGTAACGGAGTTTCCTTGGGTGTTTACAATATAATAAAACTATTATTGCAGTTATTAGGTCAAAGGAAATATATCTGTATCTAAATGTTATATTTATATTTATATTTATAGTTTTGCCATGCTTTGTTAATAAGAACCAATGTATTCTTTAAACAATAAAGCTTTTTCTATTCTGTTTTATATTTATGTTACTGCACAAAGGTTTACACACGTCACAGAAATAATTAGATAATTTTAGCAAACCAGATTAAGTGAAAACAAAGTAATTTCACTATATCCACTTATCACATTTAGCAAGTTAATAAGTTAAAATTTAAAATTCAGTTTAAATTTTACAAATTAATCGCGTTTTTTTGTCCTTCCAATAGCATGGCTATAGAAAATAAAAAAAAATCTGTAAAGGTCACCAGACTTTTTTTATACCGTATGAATGACCCTTTTTAACGTCGTCTATTGTTCTTATGATAATAATTGGCTTTGAAATATAAATTCAACAATAGTGGGAAAGGTATACCTACTGGCCCCCTTATACGATTCTCCCCGTCACCAGTGTTTGTGTGGTGGATTTTGATGTAAGCAATGTGATTCCAGTAAATAATAGTAATAATGATTCTTATATCTTTTTCATCCAGTTCCAAGTCTTTTCATATTCAGCATGACACAAATTCTCCTATAGAAAATAAAACTTTTCTTGTCCCAATCCCGTTTCTAAATCCAAATTAAGTGACATTTGATTCAATATTATCAACTAAATCTCTTAATACCAGCATATTTTTATTATATACAGGTAGTTTTATTTTTAATATTGTATAGATCAACAAACCCCTAATTTTATATTTTACAATAGTCGGAAAATTATAATAAAGCAAAACAGTAAATTAGGATAAATCTTAGGACAGTGATGGACGTTCGGGTTTCTATTAATACCTATACAATTTTTATGGAGCTATTATACATTTAACTGTACCAAGTATATATTATTTTGGCTGCCAAAGATCCTAAATCTACATAAGCTGTAATAGTTCATTTTCAAAAATAAAATAATCTTGATGGTATGAACATCTCCCTGGTTTTTAATCAACCGGCTTACTGTATCTTAAAATAGATAAGTATAGAATAAAGGTCAAAGTAGTCCTTATAAAAAAAAACATATTTAAAAAAACATATTTTACATTAAAGCTTTTAATAATTAATATTCATCCTATAATCCTTAGGTTAATGGACATGAATAACCTAACAGTATTCACCAGTAAGCATGAAACACCTTGATTGACATCGACATTAAAATTAAGCTAATTAATTTAAACCATCCATTATATATTGTGGTAACTTAATAAGATAATTGTTTATGAGTAAAATGTTTCCCCTATTCAATTTTTCCAATTTAAGTGGTCACTTAAAACTGAAAATAAACATTTTCCTCAAAATGCACTCTCAAAGATTTCTTCAAAAATAATCCGGAGGCCAATGAGTGACTACATACAGGCCAAGTTTTTTAAAGTGTTGCAAAGCAGTATTTGAGAAAGGTTTTAAATATTTTCATGAAATTTTGGTGAAGTAATAGGGATAGGAAGGGGGGAGGGGCATATTTTTTTGTTTTCCCCTTGCTCAATTTTGAGAAGTCTGGAATTTTATGAGGTGATGTAATTTTGTTGCTAAAATTAAGTGAAAAACTTAAAAATTAGTTGCAACATACCTTAACTAGTAGATACTACAAAATAAAAACCAGATATTCTTTTTTTTCTTTATTGTGTAATGTTACAAATTAACTTATTCATTTTCTTGGCTACGTAATCTTGCATGTCCATTTGTCACCCTTATGCTCAACTGCTGTGCACGCTCTACAATTTCTTTGCGTTTTTTTGCTGACACACCGTGCGCAATCTCTGCGCAATACTTTCTGTTTTGCATCATCAAAACTTCTAATTCCTAAAAAAATATCAGGAAAGGATCTAAAATGTGTTTAATAATTGAATATTAAAATATAATCAAGGACATTTGTTCAGAAAGTAGTGGCAACATTATTTTTTCTGTCGCAAATTACCTTAAAAGCATTATATGAAATTAATGTTTTAAAAAAATCAGTCTTTTGTAAGGAAAGTACCTAAAGGAAGATCCTTAGGATATAAAAACACAAGCACCTACCTTAAGATTATGTACTAACACTTTGCGGAATCCATTAGGTAACATATGGCGTGTTTTCGCAGCTGAACCGTAACCAATGTTGGGCATAAGATACTGACCCTTGAAACGTCTCCTAACTCTGTTGTCAATACCCTTTGGCTTACGCCAGCTTCTCTAAAAGAAAATTAAGACTTGACCCATACCATACACATAATTAGCTAATTATAGTAATAGTGGTTGTTAATTCATGGTTGATAATCAAGATTTCCCAAATATGTGGAAACTAGCACTTAATATAAAAATTTTGAGGTTATAAAATATGTATCTTGGGTTGTTTATTGCAAGCAAATGATAGAAAACGACTCAATTAAGTAGTTTGCATGTCACTGTTAACTAAAGTCTTATGGTCTACGCTAAATACAATACTGTTCTCTCCCTGAACCCTCAAGGGCCCCAGTAATTTAAAATTATATTATTTGATAATAAAGACAATTTTTTTAGCTTTCTTAATTTGTACTTACATCGAGTTTGTCATATCGGTCAGACTGATGCCTGATGAACTTCTTTGTCCTCTTTTTAACTATTTGAGGTCTATACACTGGTCTTATAGCCATTTTACCGTGAACCTAAAACAACATAAACATTAGTCAAAATCGCCACAAATAAGCACGAAACCAACAAAAGTGCAACATAGAAATGTTATTCTCTGTCTATATAATACATTTTTACGTAAATGGTTACAAAATACATACAGATGGTTTAAATTTAACTAGATTTTAAAATTTGCCCTACCTCTTGTTTTTAACACACCACGAAAAGAACGTCAAATTCAAATTGTCAAACTTTAAAAAATCTTCTTTTAATTTAAAAGAGCCTTCTGGCACTAGCGATTTACATGCATACTCCGAAAGTCTGTAGCTAGAGCCTCCTGTGAGAAGTGATTAAATGAAGTGTTTGTTTGGTTAGGTTAGGGGCAAGGCTAAAGTCGATACATCAAAAGTAAATTGTTTTTCTCATAAATTTTATAATTTTTAAACGTTTCATGTACAAAATATTCCAAATTCGGATGCCTTTATATAAACTAAATGTTGGTGCAATGAGTGAATTCATCTTAAAAATGTGCGACGTAAGATAAAGTGTATACGAAGTGAGTTATGGACGAAAGATTCAAGTTAACCCAGCGTTTATTAGTTGTTTTGTTGTTTCTTACTTTTGTTTGGGTCTGCAGGCAAGTTTTCGAATACGGGCTATCCACTCTATCTCTCTAAGACATGTCCAAACAACGGGTTTCCTATTTTTTTAACCCTGATGTTGGGAACTTCCATTATGGGACCGGACATCCCATGAAACCACACAGGCTTTCTGTTATCCACAGCCTCATTTTAAATTACGGCCTGCATAAGCATATGCAAGTTTATAGACCTTACAATGCTAGTACTCACGATATGTGCAGGTTTCACTCTGATGAATACATAGGTAAGTGCTTTTGTTAATTTGTTTGACAGCAGTCCAAGGAAAACATTTTTTTTGTAGATTTTTTGCAAAAGGTAACGCCGCAGAATATTTCATCTTTTACAAAGCACCTCAGTCATTACAATGTAGGGGATGATTGTCCCGTTTTCTATGGACTTTTTGATTTTTGTTCAATGTATACTGGGGCTTCGCTAGAGGGAGCCATGAAGCTTAACAATCATGACTGTGATATCGCTATTAATTGGTCAGGTAAGATCACACAAAATAGTTGCTATACTCAATAGGCCTGTAATCTATCTGCTTACTATTTACAGGTGGGCTCCACCATGCAAAAAAATTTGAAGCATCTGGCTTTTGCTATGTCAACGACATAGTTATAGGGATCTTAGAATTGCTTAAATATCATCCCAGAGTGCTGTACATAGACATTGATGTCCATCATGGAGATGGAGTCCAAGAAGCCTTCTATCTTACTGATCGAGTCATGACAGTCAGTTTTCACAAATATGGAAACTATTTTTTTCCTGGTAAGTGGACTTAGTAATAGGACTAGTACTTTTTTAATTAGTATTTTTGTGTTGCCTTATGCTTTTGCATAATTGTACCAGGAGATATTTTTATCTAGGTACTGGTGATATGTATGAGATTGGAGCGGAAAGTGGCAGGTATTACTCAGTAAATGTCCCTTTAAAAGAAGGTATAGATGATGCCAGCTACTGGCAAGTATTTAAGCCAGTTATATCTAATGTTATGGAGTTTTATCAGCCAACTGCTATAGTTCTACAGTGTGGAGCGGATTCCTTAGCTGGTGACAGGTTAGGCTGTTTTACTTTAAGCACAAAAGGCCATGGTGAATGTGTAAAATTTGTCAAGAGCCTTAATGTACCAACTTTGGTGGTAGGTGGAGGTGGTTACACCCTGAGAAATGTGGCTCGTTGTTGGACTTATGAGACTTCATTGTTGGTGGATGAACAAATATCAAATGAACTGCCTTACACTGAGTATTTTGAGTTTTTTGCGCCAGATTTCACTTTGCATCCAGATGTGGTTACAAGGCAGGAGAATGCTAATAGCAAACAATACCTTGAATCTATCACTAAGTAAGTAGAGATTTAATTGTTGAAAATACGTTCAATATTATTTAATTCCGCATTATGTTTGTACTAAACCACAATTTCTCTATTTCCAGATTCGTCTATGACAATTTAAAAATGTGTCAGCATTCTCCAAGCGTTCAAATGCACGAAGTACCAGGTCCAGCCATTCCAGAAGAGTCAAAAGTAAAGGAAGAAGAAGATCCTGATGTAAGGATCAGTCAGGATCTGGAAGACAAAATGGTGGAAGCCAAGAATGAATTTTATGATGGGGACAAGGATAATGATAAAGATGACGTCAAAGTTTAATTTATTTAGGGTATATAGTTCAATGCAGCTGTTAGTTTTTAAGTTATGATAGGTATTGTGTAGGTTTTTTTGCAATAAATTGAGTTTTATAGATATAATCGTAATTCTAACCCAACATGTTCGTGTTTATGTTTATTTTTATCATTGATCCCTAAATATCCTCTACCGCCTCTTTATACAGTACCACAGATCCCTCATGATTTGACAGCACAGGAGTCACAGGACGCATAACCTCACTTTCTACAGATTCAAAACGGGAGTTGCTGGGTTTATTATGAATTTTCTTAGTTTTAAAGTGGAATTTTAAAATGAGTGGCGGTCTGATACCTAGTAAAAGTACAGTTTATGTATCAAATCTTCCCTTCGATTTAAAAACCAATGATCTGCATAAAATATTTGAGAAACATGGAAAAATAGTTAAGTATGTATTTAACAGGAGCCCATACAATTACAAATATCTTTGAAACGCGCACAGACACGTTGGATTCTGTATTACCAATGTTTGTTTTAGGGTAACTATCGTTAAAGATCGTAATACCCGCAAAAGCAAAGGTGTGGCGTTCATCCTGTTCTTAAGCCCTGAAGATGCCAAGACATGTGTCAAAGAAACGAATTTAAAAGAGGTAAGGCCCAATTTTATAATAAGGTTTTAAAATATATTCTCTAAATAATATTTTAGATGTTTGGTAGGACATTAAAAGTCAGTGTAGCAAAGGATAATGGCAGAACAACAGAATTTATAAGAAGACGGGTAAGTGTTTGTTAGCAATGGCCCAAAGGGGAAAAATACCTTACCTATTACTTTCTTATAGGAATATCCAGATAAGTCAAAATGCTATGAATGTGGAGAAGCAGGTCATTTAAGTTACAACTGTTCCAAGAACTTGTTAGGAGAACGAGAACCACCTCCTAAAAAGGTCAGAGTTCGGAGGAAAACTGGCAAGCAAGGACTTACCGAGGTAAAACTGCAGTTTACAGGAATACATACATAGTATTTTAAATTGGAACTGATTTTCATTAGGAAGAAAAAGAGTATTTTGACAGTTCTGATGATGATATAAAGGCAGAGCCAGATGATGAATCCCTTAGTGTTGCCATTCAAATAGAGGTAAGTGGCTAAAAATACTTTAAATGTTATGTATACTCTGACCTAAAAAGTCTTTATCTTACTTTAATAAAGATATCATTGATATAAGTTCTAAGTTCTCTTAATTTTTCTAGCAAGAAAAACATGAATTAGAAGAGTATAGATATAAAGTTGCCACAGGTTCTTACACCAAAGACTCAGAAGACATGCCAAAAAAGAAAATTAAGAAAAGCACTTATTTCAGTGATGAAGAAGAAAGTGATTAGAAAAAATATTTGTGACAAGTAAGTTAGTTTTTATTACATCTTATATCTTTAGTATTTTTAACTATGGTGTATTTTATACTCAAATTTGACTAGAATGCTTAAAACAGCACTATATAGGTATAAAAAAGGAAACAATTTAATGTTTATTTATTTAAAAATGGGCATTTAATAATATTGTACAAAGATAATATAAAAAATAAAGTATCCACAATAGATGTTTTATCTTATTTACAATATAGCATCATATCACAAAAAATTAGTCCCTATCTTGCACTTTAGACAACAACTAAACTTAGACCAAAAATATATACATAAACCTTTTTAAGTAATCTTCCCTTATTAGTACAACGTGCGTCTAATTTTGTTTTTCTCAATTTTATTTTTCAAATCTTGTCTAACGTTAACAGAGACTTGTTTTGCTAAAGGCAAAAAATGCGTGGAATTCGAATATGTATGATCATTCTCAGCATTATAAGTCAAAGGTTCTATTTTAATAGCTTTCTGTCTACTGGGGTCCAGAAACTTCTTCACCATAGCATTTGTGGAGATGCTTCCATCTTCAATCACTTTCTTTTTGATTAGCATTTGCTCTTCTGGAGTGTGGTTCTTAACATGCTTTCTTAGACTGCTGGGGTCAGTGTATTTCTTGAAACAGCCAGCCACTTGACATGCGTAGGGTTTCTGTAAAAGAAATCGCTTTTAGTCTTGTTCTTAGTTCTAATCCCATGTAAATTTTTCTACCCTCAAATAATAATAATAAGTTTATTTCAAATAGTTACCATAGATATAATATACATGTTGATATTCTTGAATAAACCTATTCATATATTCCCCAGGAGACGTGCTTGTTAGGAGCAAATCTTATTTATTTAAAAGTAGTTAAAATGATAAATATTTTAGAATATTTCTATAAAAAGTTGCAAGTATTCAATAAACGCGTCCTTATCAAATATAATTTTCAAAAATCTTTTTTGTAATACTTCTAATTTTTTAACCAAAGTTCCGTTTATTCCTCCCCAACCTAAAACTCCGTAATTTAAATGAGTTTTGACTAATGCACAGTATAGTATTTCTAGATGTTTTATATCTAGAAATTTCTTATTGCTTTTAAAAACTGGTAATAAACTTAATTTTTTAATCAAATATTCTACTCGAAAATTCCAATTTAATTTACTGTCAAAAATTATTCCTAAATGTTTTACATGAATAACTTTTAAAATTTGAATGTCATCGCTTATATTGATGCTATTTATATTTTGTGGTTTGTGGTACATTATTTAGGTTAAAGTAAAAGGAAGATAATTTGTTTTATTAAAATTAATTGTTAATAATTTAGTATCAAACCAATTTTTTATATTTTTAAAACCTTTTTTAATGTTCTTATTTAAATTTTCCCAATTTTTATCGCTATAAAAAATAGCAGTATCATCTGCAAAACTATGAATTTTCTCATCGCAATTTATACTAAATTAATCATTAATATAAATATTAGAAAATAATTGTCCCTTGAGAAACACCATATTTAAATACTTTTCAATAGCTTTCTTCTTTATCTATTTTAACATAAGTTCGTCTATCTTTAAGATAGTATTTAATTAATTCTAATTGCTTTCCTCTAAATCCAATATTTTCAATTTTTTTTAATAATAAATTATGGCTAACCGTATCAAAGGCTTTTGCTAAATCCAGAAAAATACAAATACAAGATGTTTCATTATCTAATGCATTATATATTTGTTCTGTTAGATAGTAAAAATAGCATCTTGCGTCGATTTATTTTTTTGAAACCCAAATTGTTTTTTAGAAATAAAATTGATTTTTTCTAAATAATTATCAATTCGCATTTTCGAAATTTTTTCAAAAACTTTAGCTAATGAAGATATTAATGTTATAGGCCTATAATTACTAATTTTACTTGAATCTCCATTTTTAAAAATAGGTTTTATTGCACCAATTTTGAAAGCTTCTGGATATATACTTGTTTTAAAAATTTCATTTATAAGAAAAGTTAGTGGCCTAGAAATAGTGCTTTTAATGGATTTTAATATTTCTGTGGTTATACCATCGACACCAGGAGATTTTCTTAATTTTAAACTATCAATTATATTTAATATATAAATATTGGCACTCCTGTTTTATGTCAAGATTGTATGGGATTATTTTGAAAGTCCTTGTGTGATGGCAATGAAACCACCAGTAATAATTATGATATTGTCAAATGTTACTATACATTGTTTGAGATTGAGAGAGAGAGAGAGAGAGTAATAAACCCTCATTAATATGCAAGGAGCTCAGAAAGTGGTAAAAATAATTTTAATAGGTTTTGTAACGATTTGCATTGCCTATCAGATCCTTTCTTCCTTTATTTGCCTACCTAACCCTGTAAAAGGCCCAAATGCAATGGAAAGTGAGTTTTGATAGCCCAGTTATTGTCAGACCTTTCAGTAGCTATATTACTCTAAAATCTGCATTAAATGTAAACCATAACTGGGGATTGTCAGCACAATATTTTAATATACAGTATGTCCACGGATGGGGTTTACAAGAGGACAAATGGACTATGAATTGAAAGATACGAAAAAAAGTCACTCTTAATAAACGTTTTTGCTTGTCTAGAAAATACGATTCATCATAAGAAACTTCAATTTTTTTATACAGGGTGGGCAAAAACTGCAAAAATGTTATTTTGCTTAAGAGTAAACATACTTTATTTTGAAAGAGACGAAAAAAAGTCACTCTTAATAAACGTTTTTACTTGAATAATGAATAGGTGATACTTGTTGTCAATGTCTTTATTTAATGAAGTAATTATAATAATAATAATAATAATAATACGAACATTTTTATTAACATGAAAAGAATACGATAACGATTTCATAATTCAAAAGCTCCACCCCCATACTCGACACATTTTTCTAATTGCTGTCTCAAATAAGTGAAAGAATTTCTGATTTCTTCCTGAGATATCGATTGGACAGCCTGTATAATTCTGCCCTTCAGCACTTCAATATCATTTGGTACTGCGGTAGCAAAAACAATTTGTTTTAAACGGCCCCATAAAAACATATCCGCCAAGGTTAGGTCGGGGCTTCTTGGTGGCCACAAAACTGGGCCATTCCTGCCAATCCACCTTGGACCAAATCTGCGGTCAAGCCATTCTCTAACCTCATGAGCGAAATGGGCTGGACAACCATATTGCTGAAAATACATATTTTGTCGAAAATTTAATTGTAGATTTTCGAGGTCATCATTGAAAAATGTATCTAACATTTCTAAATATGATAATCTATTGCACGTGTTATCAAAAAAATATGGCCCTATGATGCCATGGATGGATATCGCGCACCGCACGTTCACTTTTGTGAAATATTGTCTTCTCGTCATAATTCTGAACTCGGGATTTTCTAAAGACCAGTACCTAACGTGCTGGGTTGCAACGGTTCCATTGGTAGAAAATGTACTTTCATCAGAAAACATGATACATTTATAAAAATCAACATTTCCACTTAAAATTTTGTCTCCTATCCACAAGCAAAAATCAAGTCGTTTCGCGTCATCTTTCCTCTTCCAATCTTTGATTAAAGTGCGGTTTATACGGATACAATTTATTTGCTTTAAGGATCTTCTGAATTTGACTTTTTTTCACAACTTCCAACTGAGTAACACGATTTCTAAGGAACGTCATAGGATTTTCTTCAACAGATTGAAGAACTAAGACTGTAGCAGCATCATCATGGTCGTATTTTTTCTTTTTTTTTGAGATCCAAAACCAAACCAGTTCTCTGGAACTTTTTTATTAACTTGCAGATTGTCATCCTATAGTTATTGGGATTCCTACAAATTTCTCGGTAAATTGTTCCATGACGTAGCGATATGAAACTTGACCATCCCCATAACATTGTATTATAAAAACTCTTTGTTCAGTAGATAGCATTTCTACTTAAATAATAACTTCATTAAATAAAGACATTGACAACAAGTACCTATCACCTTAAGTGTCATTATTATTTTAACTAGGTTCACCAGACAGAGGTGTGCCAGCGAACACTTTTTGGGAAATAATTTTTACAAAGGTAAACCTTTTAATGAATTGTTCTACTTCGGTTTGTTGTGTAGAAAACACATTCATTAAGAGTGGATTTTTTTCGTATCTTTCAAAATAAAGTATTTTAGTTTACTCTTAAGCAAAATAACATTTTTGCAGTTTTTACCCACCCTGTATAAAAAAATTGAAGTTTCTTATGATGAATCGTATTTTCTAGACAAGCAAAAACGTTTATTAAGAGTGACTTTTTCGTATCTTTCAAAATAAAGTATGTTTACTCTTAAGCAAAATAACATTTTTGCAGTTTTTACCCACCCTGTATAAAAAAAATTGAAGTTTCTTATGGTAAATCGTATTTTCCAGACAAGCAAAAACGTTTATTAAAAGTGACTTTTTTTTCGTATCTTTCAAAATAAAGTATGTTTACTCTTAAGCAAAATAACATTTTTGCAGTTTTTACCCACCCTGTATAAAAAAATTGAAGTTTCCTATGGTGAATCGTATTTTCTAGACAAGCAAAAACGTTTATTAAGAGTGACTTTTTTTCGTATCTTTCAATTTTTAGTCCATTTGTCCTCTTGTAAACCCCATCCGTGGACATACTGTATATACAGTCTTTAAAACATAATTTGTTTTAAGGGATTAACCCTCTCATTTTAAATGAGGTAAAACTCGGTTTAAAATCACCAAACTATATTACTTTAATAATGAAATTACGTCTTCCGGATTTGCAGTTTACTTTAAGACATTTTTAAGTACGGACCATAATTTACCTGCATTTATTCATTCATTCATTGTTTGTTTATGGCCACCCTTGGATAATCCCATTCAAAGGCAAAGTGCAACCTTCTTATATCTCTGGACAGGCTTTACTATATTAATGTAGTACACTGCAGTACTTACGGTATCAAAATGTGTTCTCTGATGTTTAGCTCTATCTGAGCTATTCGAAAAGCATTTGGAGCATCCCGTGAATTGACAGAGATACGGACGTTCGCCGGTGTGGCTTCTTTGGTGAATTTTCAAGTTCTCCAATCTTGAAAACGCCTTGATGCATCCTTTAAACTAATAAGAAGAGATATTATAGTAGATTTATATTAAAACAAATATAAAAATGTCAAATCTAACAGCTAGATTATTTAATTTTTAAAATGTCTGGATGTAAATTTAGGTATATTTTATAACTTCCGTCTCCACGTCAAATTTTACATAATATAATTAATTGTCTAAAGCACAAACGGTTACAAGTATCCAGTTATGGAATGTTTGAGACCATGAAATTAAGTAACTAAGTAAATAAATTGCAGATTTTTGAAAAAGGATGGTACTACCAGATGTATATATTCTAATTCAAACTCTTAACATGTGTGTAAGACTGTAAGAACATTTGTTTTGTAATAACTGTATTTTAACGCATTTTCTAGACAGTGCAGTCGAAATTAACATAAAAACTCGTCTGTCTTGACAGTTAAATAAAAGATAGATCGCCACTTATTATAGTAAAGTTTACGTTATACCGTTATAGCTGGACTACAGATTACCTGCACCCCTCATCTCTATACCATTTTAAGTAGGTATTGATATAGTTTCAATTGGTTTTCGACGAGGTGAATTTTGTTGTGTAGTGTTTGGTTTACCGGCGCGTAATATTTCTTGTTGTATTATAGTCTATCTTTAAATGATGCGAAGTAATAAATCAATCAGAATCGTCTTCTCCATGGGCGTGCAAAATTTTTTGGCATGTATAGATTTAAATAGACCTGAATTTTTAAATTTGTGCAGAATTAGTACAAGTATCGACATTAAATTCAAGTCTTATATAGCATTTTAAATTCTCCTTTCAAATATATAACACACCATGGATGATATTGGTTTCCTAGGCGATTTATTTAAACTTTATTACTTTAAAACTAAATAAAAGATTCAGATTAAGGTAAAAAAATAACGGGAATCATCGCAAATGTTCGAAGGCTTCTCCGTTGTTTTCAATGCACTCTTGACATCTTTTTCGAATGGATTTTAAGACATTCATGATGTGTAATGGTTTTATTTCTGCAAAGGCCTCATTAATTCTTTGATTAAGTTGTTCTCGGGTTAAAATTACTTCTTTATAAATTTTATTTTCCAACACTCCTCAAAGAAAAAATCTGGGGGTGTTAGATTCGGAGATCGTGGTGGCCACCTTATAGGTACATTTGTTCCTATCCACCGGTTTCTAAAGTGAATATTTAGATACTCTCTTATTCGAAGAGCGTTATGGGTAGGGGCGTCATCTTGTTGAAAGTAAATCTCTATTACTTCATTTAAAGGAACATCATTAAGGATATCGAAAAGGTTTGATTGGAGTATGTCCAGATATCTATCTGCATTTAAATTTTCTTCAAAAAGCGACACAGCAGTTTGTTTTGAAACAAAAAACAACTTATATTTACCCCAAATCGACCTTGTTGGCGAACAGGTCGTACAATGTGGGGATTTGTGGAGTTCCAATGTCTTTCATTATATCGGTTATGAATACCGCAACTTGTAATTCGACATATATTTACCCCAAATCGACCTTGTTGGCGAACAGGTCGTACCATGTGGGGATTTGTGGAGTTCCAATGTCTTTCATTATATCGGTTATGAATACCGCAACTTGTAATTCGACATTCATCTGACCAAATTATTTTTTTGTGAAAAGAACGGTCCTCGTTAGATTTATTTAAAAACCAGTGACAAAATTCCAATCGTCTCACATCATCACCAGGATGCACATTTTGGGTAGTTTTAACAACATAGGGAAAATACTTATTGGACGTCAAAATTCTTTGCGCGTTAGATTTTGTAATTCCAGTTTCAGTTGCTACGTTTCTGACGGACGTAGATTTTTGTTCTTAAAATTACATTATCAATTAAGGCTCAGTCTCATTCAATACCCACTAAAAGTGCTAAACGCGCCTAAAGAAGTTTTCACTTCAATAAAAGTTGAGCTACTACTATTTAAAGCTATCGCAGGATATATTACCTGATTATTGGCCTCGACAAATCCTAACACGCTTATTTCTTCATTTTCCTTGTTTTCTTTATTATAAGTTTTTTTATCTCGGCATCGTGAAAGAGTCGTATGTTTTTAAATTATGTTCTAGTCGTCGGAATATGTCCTTAATTGGTTGCCGTCTTTACGGATAGCAAACAAAATATAAATTCCGTGCCATTTCTTCGTTTTCTCCACTTTCAATGTAAACTGATATCATATCAAATTTTTCAAAATGTTGATAAGTTATTTTCACATACGAATATGTAAAAATAAAATTGACGTTAAATGTTAATGACAACATAGTTGTTTCTCGGATATTAGCTTTTGTTTCATGGCCTACTGTGGCTTAAAGTAATAAATTTTAAATAAATCGCCTAGGAAACCAATATCATCCATGGTGTGTTATATATTTGAAAAGAGGATTTAAAATGCTATCGTTTCAGATTAAAATATACAGGGTGTTCTATTTAAAAATATTAGGTTAGGTCCGATAACTTTTTTACCTGAACCCGTATACTTATTCTGAAAAGGGCAGATTATTTAACAATCATTATAAAGAAACTTTTGTATAAAACATTTTTCTGTATCTCTTTTAACTAAGAAAATATAGGGATATTTTGAAATTGTCAATTTTTTTGATTTTCCCCCGTATCTCTTAAGCGAACGAAAATTTTCAAATTTTGATTTTACCATTTTAAGTTTGATCCAAAAAGAGCTCATGACACCTATATTACTTTTTTGATGGCACTAACAATTACGTAGATATCTTATAAAAGTGTCGAAAATGGGACACCCCGTACATGTTGTAAAGGATGGGGTTACAGGTAGGTCACAGCCCTTAAGATCACAGCACGGAATTGCACAGGGAAGAATACTGGGCCCCTTATTTTTGTTATCTTAGTAAACGATTTGATTAATTTGGCAGAACCCTGTAAAAGTATTTTAAAATATGCCGATGACACATCTTTGAATTTTTTAAAATTTTACACGCCACTGCTTTGTGCATATTATTTCGGAAAGAGAACCACCTGCCACAACTAGAAAGTCAGTGAGCTCTGTATGACTTCCATAAAAAAGACGGCAAAAAAGTGTCTTATGTACATGTCGTGCCACACATGGATCTATCCAGCATTTATTTCTTAACCTTTTTTGCTTTTAATGTTTAGGGTTAGTTTTGCTGTAACAAATATTAATGGGCATTGGCCGCAAATAAGAGTATTTGTAAACTTAAACTTTTTTAACTAAGATAGAGTTTTTCTACTACCTAAAATATTATACAGGGTTATGATAAAGAAACGGATCAGCCTTTTATATGGAAAATCACTTGGACCCGTCAAAGTTATTTTTTTGAAATTCATTTTTTTTTTACAAGATGTACAGGGTAAATCATAAAAGTGCTACGTGTGTCAACTTCAATTTTGTTAATGAAACATATTGTATATTTTTACATTTTTATATTCTACAATCATTTCTAGACATTTTTCATTAATCATGCCCTATACTTATCTTCAGCCGTTTACGAAATATTAACACTTTAATGCTGGTATGCACCATTGGTATGTTTCTCGACATAGCACCGTTCTGAACTTAAGTCACAATCTTTTGACTATGACAATTTCTTATTTAAGTTTGAGACGTCAAAAAATGACAGTGAATGTTAATCAAATTTGAATTTTGCTCTGCTGATATTTCATCAAAATGCGCCTCGCCGAAGATGAGCGCATTGAAATTTTGATTATGTTGGGTTGTGGAGATAAAAGTAGAAGTCATAGGGGAAGTGCGTGATATTTTTAACGAAAAATACCCAAATCTCCTGCCTATTGGCCAATCAACAGTGTCTATAGGGTAAGGGTATAGAGTATTCCACAATAATTCGTTGATTTCTCAACATCATAAAGGACGTTTACTGTACCCTTTTAGAAAAAGGGTATGACCGGAGTGCAAGTTTTAGTGAAACGAGTATTTTGACCAAAGTTGCAATAACGACAGTGAAACAGAGCTAAATATAGAGTAGGTTAAGTCAAATATTGTATTATTATAATATTGTAGATTAGTATTATTGTATAAATATTAATAGCTATTTAATTACATCATTAAAATAAAGATACTTACCTATTATTTTATATTTGTTGTTTTGTTGAAAATAGCTAACCTAAACTATTGAAATTAGTAGGTAATCAGGACCTGTACCCTTTCAAAAGGTCCGGTGCCTACACAATAGATATTTGTCAGGTAGCTTATTTATGGCTGGGATTACGACTGAGGGTTGTCATTTAAATTTTATTGCGGTCGAGAAATCAACGAATTATTGTGGAATACTCTTTAGAAAGTAAGTAGAGAACTTCTTACTATTACAGATAAGTGTTAAAAGTGGTCGTCCTGGTATATCCGAGGAGAAAAAAATAAACATATTATTATCACTACAGGAAGATTCTCATAGCTCAAGCACACCACTTGGACGGTACTACGATATTCATCAAACCACCGTATCTAAATTTTTACAAAAAAAGAAGTTTCATCCATACAAACCAGTATTTTTACAAGAGTTATTGGACGATGATCCTGATAGGCGAGACCAATTTTGTGAAATAATGATTGAGCTAACAGATATTAACGCAGGATTTGTCCAAAGAATTTGTTTTTCAGATGAAGCTACGTTTTGTTTAAATGGTCAGGTTAATAGACAAAACTACAGATACTGGGCACAGAAAAATCCTCACTGAATCATAGAAAATCACACCCAGTATAATGAAAAGGTTAATGTTTGGGCAGGCATTGTTGAAAATAGGATAATCGGACCATTTTTCTTTGATGGGAGCCTCACTGGAGAAAGATATCTAAATTTCCTTCAAAATGATCTGGTTTCAGCTCTTGCCACTCTGTTTCCAGATGATAATGATCCTGATTTACCAACTTTAACCTTATGGTTTCAACAGGATGGTGCTCCCTCGCATTATCCTGTTCATGTAAGGGAGTACTTAAATACAATTTTTCCGGGGCGGTGGATAGGTAGACGGGGGTCAATAGAGTGGCCACTCAGATCGCCTGATCTTAATCCACTGGACTTTTTTTTATGGGGCTACGTCAAAAATTTAGTTTATAAATCTAAACCCATCTCGGTAGATACACTGAAGGAGTCTATTCGATGAGTAATAAGAGAAATATCTCCACTAGTAGTACTAAATGTACAACAGGAATTTCTAGATCGATTGATCTACTGCAGAACAGTTGGTGGAGGACATTTTCAACATTTTATAAAATACTTTCTTTTCATTCTTTGTTGTTTGTTTATTTTGTTTTAAAATTGTTAAAAAATTTAAAATTGTTAATATTTCGTAAACGGCTGAAGATAAGTATAGGGCATGATTAATAAAAAATGTCTAGAATTGATTGTAGAATATAAAAATGTAAAAATATACAATATGTTTCATTAAAGAAATTAAAGTTGACACATGTAGCACTTTTATGATCTACCCTTCTTTTTTCTAAAAAAATGCACTTCGAAAAAATAAATTTGACGGGTCCGAGTGATTTTTGATTAAGTGGGCGGTTTTCCATATAAAAGACTGATCCGTTTCTTTATCATAACCCTGTATATTCAATAATTTGATTCGTTTAAATCTTTATATTAGCCATGTGTGCCTAATTTCTATTATATTTTAAAAACCAAGTAGCCTGGGATTTCACTTGTCAATCTAGAAGATTAAATTATAGAAATGCCATCCTAAATGTCAGTTTGTAGAAAATTCGTGGTCGTGTTAACATTTTTTAAGTGATTTGTTGATGTTTTATTGAAAATTTGATACGATTTTCCGGAATTTTTCCACCTAATATGGTTAGTCAATGCTCATAACCCACATGTTGAAGAAACGGTGAGTAAGAATGCTAAAATCGTATGTAACTTAACCTCATTACCCAGAAAGTTTTTCATTATTTACCTAAGTGATTATCTATTATCGTTATTTCCCTAGGCAGAGAAATTTTACTTCTCATTAAACAAATGGAGGAAATAATTGCGATTTGTCAAGTTAGTATAGTAGAAAGAAATAACATGATAACATGATAATTTCAGTTTGGCTTATCTGAATTTAACAAACTTAGTCTGTCTTAGTTAGTCTTGAGAGCTTTTTTTGTTGTGTGTGTGTTATTTTAAAAGTGGCCGCTAGAGGGCGCTGTTTTTGACAACTTAAGAGTAATTACAATTTTTATTGGAAATTTTAAATGGTACAGTATGTTTGTTTTAACCGATGCTAAATCGCCAACCCGCTTAAACACTTCACTAATAGCAATAATAATAATTACGTACGTAGGAAAAGTGACACATTTCATATCGTTAAAGAGGTCATGACCCGTTAACCCAAAGCGTGCTCGCTTAGACGCGTCTGTTTATTATTGAAGAAGTGTAAAGTGATTAACGGGGGATAATAAACTCGTAATATTGAGTCTACCTCGTAGGTTGTTTAGGTTATGGTGGTAGTTTGACATGTTAAACTAAACATATTTGATATCATATTTTGTTGTATAATTAAATGTTAATGAGACAGATTACTCATGCATAGGACAAAAACTTTTGCAAATTTTTCTTATTGCTTTTTTTAATCACCTTTTTTTGTGTTCTCTTCGTAAATTTTGCCTGTTCACACGTTCGTGGACAAAATTTGGCATAATGTTCAATGAAACATCTTGTTGCTTTGACACAAAGTCATATTCTGAGTTTAGTTTATACCGAATTTTGCGTAGTTTATAAACAATATTAAAAAGTTGTTAAGGATGCTAAAGACCTTGAAATTGTCATAAAGATTTAGAACAACCCGTGAAGTAGTCTATTAGCTACATCAGCCATTTAAATCTTCAACAGAATGTCCGTCTTATTTTTTCTTAACTGTTTGGTTTTGAATTTGCAATTTTATGTCCATTTTCAGGGGAGATACTCCAATTTAATTTACAGCACGTGTTTACACTAAACATATAATGCCAAGCATAAAAAAAAACTTAGTATAAGCAATTCACATCAACATTTGTGAATAAGTAGGTAATATACTGCTTTCGAGTTACATCCGGTTTAACTGGGAGTTTATATTTTTGAAAAGATCGTAAAAGCCGTTTTGCTCTAAGAGTTAGAGAGGTAGAAGTTCCAAAAATGTAGTTTTTCAAAAGTCGATATCTCGGAAAATATTACTATAAGTTTAGACTTATTAAAAAAATAATTGTAATTGTATGTAGAATCCAAAAATATTCTAAGTAAAGGGCGGAATATATGCACTTAAGTTCAGCCAAAATATGTCTATGCCTTGTTTGCCTTTAGAATATGCAGTGATATGCATTTTTTTTACCAAATATGCATACTGGTATGCACAATATCTCTTAATTTATTATAGTAAAATAGGGTAAAGAAACACACTGGGTTCTAAAAAAGATGTTTATTTAAAAAAAAAAATGCAAAAAAAAATAAAAGTAAACAATTTTTTAACCTGAAATTGTATAAAAGGCATTTATTACTAAATATTTTTCAAAATTTTCAACTAAAAAGGATTGTCTTCTATCAGTAAAAATATGTTTATACAAAGACAAGCTTCTTTCTACATCTAGATAGATACAACTTCGTTGGATGGTTTACTTTCATAAATTGTTTGTACTGCAGTTAAGTATTTAAATCCTTCATTCTTTTTTACAGTCACATCCAATTTGCTTCTTACTTGACCTCCTACTTTACCGGGAATGTTGTTACATTTAGCGGAAAAAGTTTCAACATAACTAATTGAGTCTCTTAAACTTAAATGTCTACTCTAACGAGGATATTGTGTCCGGCATAAAACTGAAATTAACTTTAACAAAAACAAGATCTTTAACTACACTTGCACTTTTTAACAACTCTTTACTTTGCACAACACACTGCGAATCGTCATGTAAATCCAAAATTAGGTTCTGGAGGTAAACGAACTCCTGATAGTCTCTCCTTATACATCTGCACTCTTAGAGGGGCTTTTAGAAACACTTTTTTTACATCTGAAATTAATTTATTTGCTAAAGGATATTCAGTTCTGACGCTTTCTGGGATTCGGTTTATTCCATGTAAAAAGCAAGTCACATGTACCATATTGGAGTAAAAGATTCTTAAGTTGTGGCCTATTTTTACCATATACGGTGATGCATCTAACAAAAGCACTAAAAACTTTTTGGTAAGAAAAAGCTCGATAAGAACTGCTGAATAATTCGGGTTACGGTCACATTATTAGTTTTTTCTTGCTGCTTAGAAGCTTATATATATGGGTTTCTTGCTTTACCTTCTTTAAGTACTCCTATCATAAGATGTGCGATATATCTGCCATAATCATCTGTGCTTTCATCAACAATAATGTACAAATTTTGTCACCCAGTGAAGCTCTAATTTCTTCTAAAACGGTTTCGTATACTGAATGGACATTCTTCTTTTTAAGCGTGGATTCGTCAGGAATGGTTTGTTGACAATATTGTTGCACAAATCCTCTAAATTGCGGATTTTGCAATTTTTTTTAAGGATATGTTTGCTGCGACCAAAGTTTTGCATAAGTCTTCTTGAAAAATCTCCTTTTGAGATTTCGATTTTTCTCCAACATTTTGAAATGCGTTTTTTACACTCAGCTGAACTGGCTCAGATTTCATTTTTTGTAACTTCGATTCATGCAGCGCTGTTTTCAAATGTTGATCGATTGGAACTTCTTTTCACAAACAATAATTTTTGCACAAGCTTTACAGAAGACTTTTTCTCCACTAAAGGAAATTTTTATTCCACGAAGACTTTTTCGCCACTTTAGACATTTTGAACACAAATTTGAAATCACTAGTTTCACACTGAAAATACTGAAATCTTTCGACAAACTAAAACAGAAGTATGTATTACAACCCGATATAAATACAGTTTGTTAAGCAGGTAATAATAAGGCATTATTAAATGACAATAAATAACCTCTAACAATATACCTGCAAACCCCGGAAACCCCCAATAAATACCTTGTGTACAACCAAAATGTACATATTAATTATTATATAATTATCTTCAGATTGGAAAATCCCTGAAACAAGTGCCGGACTGGAGATTAAACCTATAAGTCTACGAATTTTCATGCCCGGGCGTTTTTAATTTTTTGATAACGCCGAAAATATAAAAATATGCTCATAAAATAATATTTTGGGAGAAATATGCATTCTATTATAAAATTGACAAAAAATGCATACATGTATATGCACTTTGCATATATTCCGCCCTTTAGTTATAAGATATAGGGTGTTCCATCAAAAAAAAATATAACTTTGATATGATTCTCTTTTTGGACATCCGGTATATTTCCAAATAATTTTAAATTGTACCCAAAAACACCCTGCATTAATTGAATAATAAAAAAAAAATGTTTCAAAGCTGTGACGGTTTTATTTATTAGCTACACTCAGGTGGGATATAGGAGGGGGGGGGATCATGGCGGTCATACCCCTCGCCGCCCCCCCCCCCCCCGCAAAATGTGATAAAACATATTATTATTATCATGTGTAGGTAACTTTCTCAAACCTATCTTTTTGCATAGAAAAAAAATGGACGTGAAATTAAATAATTATTATACATTTGTTTAATGCAAATATTAAAATAGTATACAAAGCCTAAAATTGGGCCTGGTTTTCGCGCTATTTTTACGCCTTCAGCACCCTTTGACTAACCCCCTCGCAAAATGTATTTCTGGGAATGCGTCTACTTACGGCCCTGTGCGCCACCCAGGGGCGTAGTCACCAGTGTTCCGCGTGTTCCGCGGAACACGGGCCCGGTACGTCAAGGGGCCCGGTTCTACATATAAATAATTCCTATTAAGTAAACAATATAATTAACTTTAATGTAAGAAAATCATATACGTAAGTAAAATAAACTATTCTTTTAAATTCTTACTTCGTTTCCAAATAGATTTTAAATGATTTCCTTTACTTCCCTATATATTTGATAATTTGATAAAAACTAAAAGCGATTTTTACTTTTCGCGTGCCGTGCATCTTTTAAAGAATTTCGTTAGTAGGGCTTACGGCCGAAACACTCCATAGTATGTATGCCAATTATGCCTGTTCAAGATCCTAGTAGATCCCTGCATTAAGCTTTTTCGTACACCCTCTAGCTAGATGTATGACGCTTCGTTTCGAAAATTTCGTCTGCTTCGGGGAATTCCTGAACACGAGGCCGGTAAAAATAAGACGACCCTAAAAAAGTTAAATCCAACACGTTGGTCATCCAGACACGATGCATTAGACGCCCTTAGGTTTAGATTTGTAAATGTCTTAAAAGTGTTGTCGCAAATTATATTGACCTCTAATAATAAAAATGAAGTAGAAGAAGCTAATTCTTTGAAAAAAAAACTTGAATTATTTGAAACTGTCTTTTTAATAGTTCTCCAATCAAAAATTTTAAAATTAACTGACGCTCTTTCAAAACTCCTGCAAAATAAACAGCAAAACATTGAACATGCATCAAAAATGTTTCTTACTGCGCTTGAAAATATCAAAACGCTAAGAAATAATTATGATTTATTGATTAGTGAATGAATAGTTTGGCTGCGGAATGGGGGATCAAAGCAGAGTTTTCAAAAAAAAGAATAACCAGGCCCAAACGGTTTTTTAATGAAAAGAAAAATCATTTTCAAATCGAATCTAACGAAGACTGGTTTAAAATAAACGTTTTTAATCCAACGTTAGATATCATAATATCTCAATTAGGAGATAGAACGTCCGGGATAAACGAAATTTATAAAACTTTTTGTGGAATATCTGCGGAAGTTTTAGATAATGATTCAATTTCTGATGATGAATTGTATGCGATGGGCCAGGAATTGTACGTCAAATATTCCGATGATATTTCCGATACAATTTCTTCACAACTTGTTTCTTTTAGAAGTTGTTTTAAGGGCGATTTAGGTAGAATCAAATCCATTAAAGACTTAATTGAGTTTATTTTAATTGAAAATTTTAGTTCCTGTAGTAGTTTTAGCGAAATTTTGACGGCTTGCTACATTTTCCTAAGTATTCCTGTATCTTTAGCAACAGCCGAACGATCATTTTCCAAGTTAAAATTGATACAAAAATTTCTTAGAAACACCATGGGACAGGAAAGACTGTCGGGGTTGTCAATTCTGTCAATTGAAAACCAAATTGCGCGGAAAATAGACGTGTCCTCCATTGTATCGGTTTTTGCAAATAATAAGACGAGAAAGAAAAAAATTATTTAGATCAGTGATTTCATTTCTTTTTATATTTTATGTTATGTTGCTTGTTACTGCTTTTAATTTTTTGCGATTTTGTTATGTTCGTTACATATTTTTTTAATAAACGTAAATAGATACTTCGTTTTTTAATGGGTAGGGGGCCCGGGGATTCCATGTTCCAACAGGCCCGTAACGGCATCACTACGTCACTGGCCCGCCACCCTATATATATACTGTGTCTTAAAAGGTATGGTCACCAATTAGGGTTGGGTCCGAAGGTCATGTAACATTTTGTCCTATATCCCCCTCATAACGGAGCTACAGACTCCCAAATGAAAGACCCTAAAGACGTTTTTTCTTAATGTTTGCGAAGATAATAAAAGATACAAATTTAGAATTTAGGTATTCTATTATAGAAACTAATAGAAAGCTTTACACTTCAAAGCGAATTATTGTGGTTAAAATGGCAAAGAAATAGGGGAGAGTGGAGTCAAAATATATATCTAACACTTTCTTTATATTGACTTTTATACTTTTTCTCAAATTAGAAAACTTGAACGTTTTTTATCAAAAAAAAAATGATTTCTTCAAAAACTGAAAAACAAAATTTAATCTTGGTGCGTCAAGAATTATAAAAGGCCTAAATTTAACAGATTCTATCAGTACTTTTTCAATTTCAATTGAATACGTTGTTTTATCGACGCCATTTTGTTTTTTGTTAAAGGTCTCGTACGCTGCCATCTTGAAAGTAAATACCAACTTGTTGTGTATGGTAATTTTGAGAATAAATCGAAAATGCAATGAAAATACAAGTTGTAAAACCGGGAGTGACGTTAATTTAGTTTTTAGATGAAAATACCGCTATGGTGCTGTGTAGAATGATTTTGTTTATACACTTACCGGACATTTATTAGGTTTTTCGCCACTGTGCACCCTCATGTGAATGAGCAACTTGTATCTAGCGTTGAATGGCTTGATTTTCCTCGGACATTCTTCCCAGTAACACGTGAATTCATCACCTAGAACAAAAAATACTTTTATGTACGATTGCTTTACAGTTTAGCGGACATAAAGTGGTTCTTTACTGTACTAGTAGGGGAGCCTGGGGTAATAAGAACGTGAAGTAGTAAGAACGGCCAAACATTTCAGGTAAAAAATATAACAAATAATTTATACAACTAAAGGTATAGTCAAAATAATTCATACTGCTTTATTGTATCATTTTGTATTTTTTTTTTTAATCTATTTTAGGTTAGTGTTTTCAGCTCTTGAAATTTCAGTAGCGGCGAATATAAAAATATATATTTTTAAGTTGTAACGGTTTGTGCCTTTTATTATGAACCTATCTTGAAGCTAAAGGTCTCAAATAAAAATACTTCTGTTTGTTTTAAAAATTCTTTAATTAATAAATGCTCAAGATCTTGTCCATTCATTATTGGGCAATTTCCTAAACGGACGAAAAACTCGTTTCGAACATTTCTAATAACCTCGGGAGAAATTAACCTACACTCATGTCTTATTCGTGCTTTCAATTCCTCAACATTTGCCGGATCCATCTGAAAGACTGCTTTTCAAGTACCCCCATAAAATGTAGTCTTAAGGGAGTAAGGTCTGGAGACCTGGGTGGCCATTCAATGGGTCCCCTTCTACCAATCGATCTGCCTGGATATTCTGCATCGAGATATTCACGGACAGCTCTTGCAAAATGGGGAGTCGCAATTCCCGGAGAATTATTATTTTGTAATGATGAAATTTAAACCTAACAACTTTAAGAATAACCGTTATTGTCTTCAAGATTATTTGTTTCTGAACATTCCAGAATTTAAATCCTAATAAAAATATATAATTAACCCCGAGAAGATGTTTTTTAGTCTGAAAAATATAAAAGAATCAATAATTTTCTTGATCTCATACCTCTTTTGATTTCAACGTGACATTTTTCTATGTGAGTTACGAGACTTGTTTGGCTGTGACATCTCTGATAGCAATTTTCCCATTTACACTGCAAGTGTGATAAATTCGAGTCTCCTTGTGTGTTGATATTTTGATCATTGCCAAAGTCGTTGGTCCTATCTTCTGCTTGCTTGGCGTAAAAATTATTACTGGAACTGAAAGAGAAAAGTCTTTATTAATAAAATTGCATGATGACACAAAAAAACGTCTTTTACCTTAACAATGGATCATCATTGAGTAGTGCATCTGACTGTGGCAGCACCATATGATTTTGCTCTTGGAACTGGCATACTTTTTGGTCATCATCAAGTGAATTTAAAATATTTCTGTTATCTCCTCCAATTAAATGACCAAAGGCACTTTTACCATCTGGATCCTGCAAATATAAAAAAAAAATACATTCTAGAAACAAAATTTCAATTGCACATTAATTACAACTGACCTGTTTAAAATATCCCATGTCATCCATGGGGATACTTCTTACATAGCAATTAAAGTCAAAATTATTCTTAGTTAAGGTCCCCACAGGTGGCAATGGGCTTGAAAATCCATCATCAATATTCTGAATTCCTGTCGTCCATTCAGCGATATCAATGGAAGCATTTGACAAGTCGTCATTGAAGTCAATCTGCTCAAAATCAGTTTTTGGTAAAGACTTAGCCAAATTTGAACTGGTTTTCTCGAGGTTTGTCCAAACTGCAGGAGGCACGAAAAAATTGGAGAAATACTTATCTCCTTTTAACGTTGCTTCAGCGTTTTCTTCGGTCGAATTTTCTGTGGTGAACGTTTCTGCGTCAAATTCTATGACTGTGGCTGAATCAGAAAACGATTCCCTAACATTCTCATCGAAATCTTGCACAAAATCATTGAAATCAAAGTCATGGCACGTGGTAGGACTAGTCGCTGACTCCTCAGATATCAAATAATCGATCAGAAAGTCATCATCCAATTTATCTTCGATTGTTGAGGATTGCCTTTGGTTTCCTGCACTAACCGGGAAATCTTTTAACGTTTCTAGGATATCCGTTTTAGACACGGCTTGGGCTTCGTAAAAAGCTAGATTAAATTTCTCCATGAGTTCGGATTGGGTGAAGTTATTCAGGGGATTGTATAGTTGGTCTGTTGTGGTGTAGGAGGGGTCGATCATTGCTTTCAGCAGCATCTACAAATGGGAAATGATATAGGTGCTTATCTATTTTCAAATATCTGTGGCTGTCTGCTCGTTTTTATTAATATTATGAAAATTCAGGGTTAGTCCCCTTGCTTAAAAATATGAGAAAAAGTTTCTATAAACCTATGTCTGGAAATGCTTCGTTTCAGAGATACCTGTTGATGGTTGGTGTCTATGGGTCCCTTGAAATTGATGTTCATCATCGTATGGTCAGTTTCTTGAGTTAGTCTGAGAAAACTTTTACTCTTATTATTTGTTGTGATTATCTTCTCGATGACTATTGGAAGTTGTTTGGTTTATTGATTTTAATTTTGAATTTGAAGATTTAATTGGGTCGGGATGAATTTATTGAGTCCGGTGATTTTAGTGAGATTTGAGAAATTTAATTTGATTTAAAATTTACTGCTTTAACCTAATTCTGCACAGATTTTAGGGTGGGAGCCAGTCTTTTGGATATTTATGTTTTTGTAGTATATTTGAGTGTATTTGTGAGTTGATGATAAGTGGATTTAGCGAGACGTCAGTTCTTTGAAAGTATTTTGTCAGTAATTTTGTAAAGTAGTCGTCGGTCCTGTCCATGCGCATGTCTCTATGTAATACGTCTATTGACATGAATCTTGGCGCATTCGTAATAATTCAAAGTACTTTGTTTTGAAAAAGTTGTGTCTTGTTACGTCTAGTATTGTTTACGGTGCACCAGGTCGGTACACCGTAAAGTAAAACTGGTCTATTAATTGTTTTGTATATTGCTGTCTTAGTTTTGTAATTAATTTTGCTATTGGCACAAAGCAGCGGGTAAAGCCTGTCCAGAGATATAAGAAAGTTACACTTTGCCTTTGAATGGGATTATCCAAAGGTAAACTGCTAATCCGAAAGACGTAATTTCATTATTAAAGTAATAGTTTGGTGATTTTAAACCGATTTTACCTGATTCAAAATGAGAGGGTTAATCCCATAAAACAAATTATGTTCTAAAGACTTTATATAGCCACTCTAGTTAGTTTTAAGCTTAGTAACTATTCTTACTTCGTGTGTAATACAGCATTATTTGTTTAGTCATGTGTGAGTGAAGGAAAATGTGTGCGAGCCCAATGTATCTCAGGAGATAACCCCGTCGAAAAGCAGAAAACACTTTTCTGCGGAATTAAAGTTTTTATTCAACTCTTATTGAACGTGCGGTCAGCAAGCAAGCAGCGTTAGAAGAAACGGCCACACTAACAAAAATTCCAACATCAACTGCATGGAAAATTGTAAATAATCCCATTTTAGCGAGAAAAAAAAGGACCGATACTGGCATTTTCTCGACGGTAGATGGAAGTGATTAAATACGGCGTAAAATTTACAAGTTATACCAGGAACAAAGCGTGCCTACATTAGATAATTTAATTAAGAGGCTTGAAAAAGATGAAACCGGCGTTAAATGTGGCAGAACAACGTTATGGAAGTGTATCCAACACATGGGTTTTAGATTTTAAAAAATTAACAAAAGACAAGTTTTAATGGAATCCAGTAGAATTCGGGAATGGCGATCCAAATATCTACAAAAACTTAGGATTTACAAAGATCAGCAAAGCCGATTATTTACTTGGATGAAACCTGGTTCGACACATAACGAGTGATTTTTAATTATTTTGCTCAAGGGAGGCCATGCATTTTAAAAGCATCATGGCCGTACTGCGTAGATAAGATGACATGATTGTTTTATGACATTTACGTCTTATTTGAATTTGTGTATTTGTAAAGTTTAAAAATTGGAGAAATTAATAATTCTCCAAACGTATTGGTTAATGTGTCTCTGAGGGTAAGAAGAAACATCAGAAATTGTCTAGAAGTAGGAGGCGGCCATATAAAGTAGGCTTTCAAAGTAAGATAGCTCAGGATTTTATATTACATACCGTCAAAAAACATTATTTTAGGTTTTCAACGTGACAACGCTGCTTTCTTGCAAATTCGCCCTATGATTTAATCTACGCGCTACTGCTACACTATGTATACTGGGTCACAGCCGCCCTTAAGCAAAATAATTAATAATCACTCGTTATTACCCCGGAAAAGGGTTGGGTTGACTCAAGGGGCCAGTGTAAAACAAGCGCGCCATCAAAAAGAGGTAAACGAATTACGATTTTGCATGCTGGATCTAAAGACGGATAGATTCCAAATGGACTTTCTCTGTCTGCAAAAAACATTAAAGATTCTTCTCTGGATTACCATTAGGACACCACTACTGATTTATTTGAAGATTCGTTTAAAAGCAAGCTAATTCCAAATATACCTCCAAATAGAGTAATTGTAATGGACAATAGGACAATGCAAGCTACCATAATAGGCAGTTGACCAAGACTCCCTCCTCAAATGACACAAACGCAACAATCCAAAACTACATGTATGATAATGACATTTATTTTTAGGAAGATTACACCTAAAGGCAATTAGTTGAGGTTTTACAAAGTTTAAAACTACAAAAGGAATACTTCTGTGATAATTATGCAAAAAATCTAGGGCATTCAGTTTTAAGACTTCCACCATACCATTGTATATTTAATCCCATCGAACATGTTTGGCACCAACTGAAATCAGCCATTCGTCGTAACAATATTTGCCCTACTATTAACTCCAGTGTACTTGAGCTTATAGAAACTGAAGTTTTTAATGTCCGTTCACAAAGTTGGGCAAGTTCTAAATAGTAAGAGAATGTTACACATGTTGAAAAAGTGGAAAAATCCTATATCCATAGAAACAATATAACACAAATAATAATTAGAACAGATGATGATAGCGATATTGATATATTAAGTGAATAATTATTATAAGTACCGAATAATTTGTATATTTTTGTAATCATAAATATAATTTGTAATAAAAAAATAACTTGTAATTTCACGTTTAAACATAAATAAACTATTATTTAATGTCTTACTTATTTTTATTACAAACCATGATTAAGTTCTAAGCGAAATACGGACCTGTTCGGCCATATTCCAATTTTACAGCTGGCCCGAGTCTTTCCTAATAGAAACCAGTTAGTCACTTTCTTATGTCTCTGAACAGACTTTATACTGCACACATCTGCTTTTGTCGCACGCACTCATTCCAATCCATCTTTTTGTCGAAGATAAGGCCAAGATATTTAATTTTGTCACTCCAAACTATCTGCCTATTATTAACTTTTACTCGCGATCTTGGTAGCTTTATCCTCCGCTTTGAGAAAAAAATGGCTTGAGTCTTATCTTCATTTAACCTCAACTTCCATTTATCTAGCCACTCTTGGAGGATAAAAATGTGACGTTGCAGACGCGGACCACGATTGTGGGCCGCATTGAGGTAGCGGTGATTGCAGTGTCATCAGCGAACAGATATAGTTCCGTTTGTGGATGATACGGAATGATGATACGGAATTGAATAACTTACGATTGGCTTATTAAAATTTATTCAAACTTGACACATGGGTTTATTATATTGGCCTCTTCAAAAAAGTATAATTCAAGTTTTCTCTAAAATGTACTGGGGAGCCAATATTTAGCCACCTCAAAGTTTACATGGGATTTCCTATGTTTAACTAAACCATGCACCATCCGGTATAATATTTTTTTTTATGTAATTATTATACTGTTGTCAGTTTCTTTCAGAAAAGTGCACCGGAAATGTTATTATTATTTTTCTCGAGGACTGTCGCTAGTACCAAGTAAGCATTTTTCACGTAAAAATGATAGAGAAATATTTTTATTGCTTAAAAATGTGATAAAAGCACGTATAAAAAATTTTGGTCCCTCAAAAGAGTAGAAAGATATGTATCAGGCGCACTCTACAAGAGAGAGCCATACTAACATCAAATTCGCATTTCAAGAAACCCCTACATACCAATAATTTTAGTTCAAATATGGACATTATTTCAAAAATTATTTAAAAAAAAAAACAAAAATAAAAGTAAAACTTAAAAACGAATCATTTGATGACAAGGTTTTTCATATTTTTATTTACATCCTGAATTTTTTCGCAATCTTAATAAAACACCCGGTATAAATTAATTTCAACAAATCCATGCTACCTACAAATAACCGGTACTTACTTTTCACTTTTTTGAGTCAAACTCAACAAAAACACACAATAAACAAAAAATAAAAACAAACACTTAGTCATCAGATAACAATCACAGCATTTAAAAATGTAAGCATATCAAGATGATGTTGGTTAGTCGAACACAAATTCATAATTAAGATGACAGGCACGAGTTATATATTTTTAAACCCTAAGGAGCGTGTTGGTGACAAAAATTCTCGGGAACCGTCGGGAGTGGTTCGGGACCGTGACTTTTTTAAGTGAATTGCTATTTATCCCGGTGCTGGTCCTCTGGAGGAGATGGGATGCGTGTGAAGGCGGGGTCAATTTGTGTTTACTTAACTAATTGGATTTGGATTAAGGTACAGGTTAGTTTAGGTGGTGGTGGTGGTGGTGGTACACCTGTTTGGACGGGATAGTTTAAGTTGTCCTCTTTTGGGGAATTTTCCAACAGATGTAGAACTACATACAGCATTTTTAATTTCTGATGTTTTTGCTGGATAGTAAGGTTTTTTTAATAATAAGTTTTTACCAGTCTTTTAAACATTCTAAAATTGGATATTTTTTAATATCAACTGGAAGATAATTAAATTTTAAGATTCATAAATTATAGACTTCTTTACTAGCCTTGAAGATGGAATATACAGTGTGACTCAAATGGGCCTATACAGGGTGTCTGTAAAAGGTCTTTACAAAAACCTACCACATATTCTTCAGACCAAAATTTTTAGGTAAACTTACCTTAGTACAAAGTTGCTTAGTTTAGGCGCTAGACGGCGCTGAAGTGACAATTTTTAAATCATTTTTCTGGATTAATTCAAAAACTGCTTATACTATTTTGCCGAAATTTGGTACGTTGGCATAGCTTTATCGGGCAAAAAAACCCATGTCACAATTCTGATTAATATCGGTCCATGGGCGTAGAACCTGGGTTTTTTACTAATTGCTTGTTTCAGATTTCTATGCTAATGGAACAAGAGGGGGTTGGGCACAAAATTCAGAGAAACCAACTCATTTGCTACAAAAAAAGATACTGTTGATAAGACTCGATTCCTCTGACGGTTTTTGAGAAATTTGCATTTTATTACTTAATACGTAGTAGTTTTTACAAATAAAGAAAAAAATAACTAAATCATAAACAGAAATATCATAAAAATTGCTCAAAATGTTCACCATTTTCATGAATATAAATATTTATACGTCAAAGAAAATTAAAACACACGCTTTGCAGAACTTGTTAATCGCCTTTAAGAATCTTTATTGCATCTTGGATACGTTGCCATAGTTGTTCTGCGTTATCTGGAGTTGTCCTGCAAACCAGTGTCTTAAGATGCCCCCATAAGAAATAATTCAATGGATTTAAGTCCAGAGATCGTGGTGGCCAATTTACAGGGCATTACCTCTACCAATCCATTTATTTGGGTACTGCTGATTAAAAAAGTTTCTAACATTTAATTCAAAATGTGGTGGAACTCCATCGTGCATAAACCACACAACAACAACACTCTCCGAAGTTATAAAGGTAAATCTTCTAGCAAATCTGGCAGCGTATTTTGTAGATGTTGCAAATAAATTTCCCCGGTTAATCTTTGTGGAATAATGACAGGACCAACAATGTGATTACCAATTATTCCAGCTCACACATTAATTCTAAACTCATTTTGAAAATGTTTTACCTTGATAGTATGTGGATTTTCATCCGCATAAACATGTTCATTATGAAAATTTGTAATCCCTCTTCTTGTGAAACATGCTTCATCGGTAAACAAAATATTGTTGGCAAAGTTGGGATTCTCTTCTCTCTGTCTATGAACAAGCCGACTAAAAACCAGGCGCACTTTAGGATCATTAGGTAAAAGATCTTAAACTGGCATCTTATGGTATGGATATAGCAACTGTTCTTGAAGTACTTCATGAACAATATCTTCGGACACTCCTATTTCCCTACCTAGCCTCCTCGTGCCTATTTCTGGATCTTCTGCAACACGTTCTAAAATGTCTTCCTCGACTTCAGGAACCCTTACAAAACGCTGTCTTCCATTATCAATGGCTTTAGGAGTAAATTGGCCGTTTTCCCGCAGGCGTCTTTTAACAGCAGCAAACGTTCGGTGGCTTGGTATACGACGATTTGGAAACCTTTCGGAATAGACTCTGACACATTCTCGACCATTTCCTTGGCAATACCCAAATACCATTATCATATCGGTATATTCTGCATTAGTGTATTGCACCGCCATGATAATTCACGACAATTAAAGTTTTCTTATAATTAATGCAAACAGATAAAATGATTGAACGTTAGCAACAATATTAAATGTTACAAATTTGACAATAATCTTATGTTGTCAGATGAAACTAATAATAACCAACAATAACAATCATTTGTGAGGTGTAAGTTCGTGTTGTACATACCTGAGAAATACCGTGCGAACAAAAAGCAGATGATAAGAAAACTGTTCAACAGGTTTTTTGTAGTAAATAAGTTAGTTTAATCTAAATTTTGAACTTAAACCGCTTATCTTCCATTGGCGAAAAACAGAAAAATTCTATAAAACCCAAGTACTAAGTGGTAAAAACTACTACGTATTAAGTAATAAAATGCAAATTTCTCGAAAACCGTCAGAGGAATCGAGTCTTATCAAAAGTACCTTTTTTGTAGCAAATGAGTTGGTTTATTTGAATTTTGTGCCAAAACCCCTCTTGTTCCATTGGCATAGAAATCTGAAACAAGCAGTTAGAAAAAAACCAAGGTTCTACGCCTATGGACTGATATTAATCAGAATTGTGACATGCGTTTTTTTGCCCCATAAAGCTCTGCCTACGTACGAAATTTCGGCAAAATAGTATGAGCAGTTTTTGAATTAATCCAGAAAAACTATTTAAAAATTGTCACGTCAGCGCCGTCTAGCGCCCAAACTAAGCAACTTTGTACTAAGGTAAGTTTACTTAAATCGGCTAATTTTGGTCTGAAGAATATGTGGTAGATTTTTGTAAAGACCTTTTACAGACACCCTGTATGTATAGGGATCTTGAAAAGTATAGAAAATAGAGAAACTGTTAAATAATATAATAATAATAATAATCTCTATTTAGCACTTGACTAGTTATTGCTAAAATATTACAAAAAACAGTGTTTACATGTTATACTCTGTTGCTTAATGCCAGAGAGTAATAAAATGTAAATTTGCAATGACAGTACCCATTAAGCAGGGTGGGCAACTTAAAGGTTGAATTGTAAATTTCAGATAAATTGCAATGATGTTTTTGAAAATTCTGTATTTTAGACCTACACACCCCGAATCGGCCCTAAATTAGGGTCATCCTAATTTGCACAATAGAAAGACGAATTTGGTGAATAAAAGTAATGTAACAGCAGCGTTACTGCAGGTAGTTTATTAGAATAATAAGTATAATAATAAATATACTTGATTATAATTATAGAGATACTATATACAATACAACAACTTAACTTTTAAATGCTAGTCATCATATTCCGATGAACTATCGTCGTTGGGGTTCAAAGAAATAATAAGGGGCTCTACAGTGTTTTCTAGCATATTATCAGCTTCTTTCTTCTATTTCAATCACATGTTCGACGCACTTACTCCATTTCTCACAATCCACTGTCTGTATTCCCTCTTGCAAGAGGTTTTCAACATTTCTCATTTTAAAAGTGGTGTTATGCCTTGCTACAAACCCTTTTGCTTGCGCCCACACCAATTCTATGGTGTTTAATTCACAGTGATATGGCGAAAGACGAAGTATCATTATATTTCGTTTTAAAGTGATTTCGTCGACAACAAATTTCGTATAAAGAGGTTTATTCAACTTTACAATCTCCAGTCAGCATATTTTTATGAAATGGCTTCTTATTTACAGTAAGCCTATGAATGATGTCATTTTTTTTTCAAGAAGACGTTGGTATTTTTTTGGATGTTCTTGAGTGGTAGCTGGCGCTGGCATTAACCGTGACTATAACAGACCCAGGAGGAATAAGATCTAGCATTTGCTGGAAGTATTCTTCAAAGACATCAGCGTTCATGTCTTTATGATAGTCTCCAGTCCCTTTTGATTTAAATGCTAGTAAACCGCCATCGACAAATCCATTGTTGCTACCAATGTGAGTAATTATTATTTTTTAACTTTTCCCGAGGGTGCTTTTATTCCAGTGGACCATCCTTCCATCGCCTCGCGCTTTTTATATGTTTATCCTGCCATATCTTACCCACGATATAACCTTCATTTAACCAAGTTTCGTCTATATAATAGATATTCCTGTTTTCCCTTCGAAACTGTCTAACTGCCCTCAAATATCGTCGTCGCCAGCGGATGATTTCGTCTTTCTCTATTAAAAGTGATTTTCTGTTTTGAATTTTTTCATAACAAAAATTCATTTCCTTCAAAGTTTTTCATAGTTTCTTCTTATCCATTGGTGGAATGAAATCATCCTTTTTCATTTCAGACATTATTTTGTCTAAGGTAGATATTTCTTGTTTGAAGTAAAACAAGTGTATGATTCTTCTGATGGCAGTCATTTCATCCTCATTTATTACAGTCTCTTTTCTTCCTGTACTTCTTTTTGATGACCTGATGGTGCCGCGTTTATCCTCGTGCACAAGTCGGTATATTGTTGACACTCCAGTCATATTCGAACAAATTTCAACTATTTTTACAACTCCGAATGTTATATGAAATAATAATTGGACTAGGCCTATGGAATACGGCGAAGACCACTGGGTTTTATAGTTCAATAATGATTTATTACTCTCTCACATTAAGCAACAGACTATATCTTTTTTTTCGTAATTTTTGGACCGCCGTTGTTCCAAAGTAAGATAGGGGCATGTAAGCCGTTTTGCTCTAAGACGTACCGTTAGAATGCTAAAAGCTGTCAAAGTTCAAAAATGTCATTTTTCAAAAGTCGATATCTCGGAAACTAATATGTTTAGACTTATACTGGACTTATTAAAAAATAATCGCTATTTTATGTATAATTCAAAAATAGTGTAAGATATAGGGCGTTCCGTTTAAAAACAAGTATGTTTGATATTGATATGCCCTGACTATTTGGGAGACCCTGTATAATTTAAAATAATTTTAAATTGTAGGCCTAATGCCTAATTAAAAAGTTGAATAGTTTAGATGCTATGGAATCCTGCGTTGAGAGTGGGCAGCTTTTTGGGTAATGAATCAATTTTTTCCAGGAGTGTATCACATTACATACTTTCCAGTTTTGTTTATAAAGCTTTAAATTATCCATCACCAAACCAGACCTTTTTTCCAGAATAAAATAAAAAAAAAACGTCAATCAACTAAAATATTTTTTAATTAAGAGCTTCTCCGAGGAAAAAAACTCTTAATTTACGTGAACCCATTTCTAAAACCAAGCTGACGTATCGTATGTCGTACTTTTTTTTTTAATTGTCGAGTATTAAGCCCATTCGTTTTACTAACAAAAACACACCCGATCTGGATGCTGACTGCCACATGTGTGAAGCTGAAATAAAAAGGTTTTGAAACTGGTAAAGTGCCGTTATGGGCTCTCGACGAACATCTTTGTTTTGTTTTGTAGAAAAATTTTTATTTAGTCCGGGAAAGAGTTTACAAAATTAGTATGGAGGCGGATTGACGGAAATTTTTCTCGTCCTTGTAGTAACCTGCATGAAATTATACTGACTATTTCCCTCATATACTGTAACTACAATGCGCTTTTCACTTGATTTTCGGTGAAAATCAGCCCTCGGTCGCGATTGAGCTGAAAATTGCACTCTTCTGGTTTTTCATTGTTGGTTACCTACGAGAATAACCGTCACTGTCACAACAAGTTGAAATTTCTGCTTTGACAATTTCGCGTCAATTTATCAAAATGATTCAGGAAATAGTCTAAAAAATATATTTCGTGCATGTAAAATGGCTTGATAATCATGCACTCAGATTTGTTGCCCTAAAGAAACAGCTTTCATGCATTTTTATTGTTATTTACCTTAAAAAGTGCCCTCCCTTCGGTCGGGCACTTTTTGGTAAATAACAATAAAAATGCATTCAAGCTGTTTCTAGGGCAACAAACCTTCATGCATGATTTTCAGCAATTTTACATGCACTTAGCATATTACTATTGATAATTCACCTCACTTTTATTGAACCAATCAAAACGCTCATTTTCATAGCAACCACCTTGGTAACGGTCGTCTTACCCGATAAATACACCTCTAGAGGCGGTTTCTTATCTTCATACCTTCGTTTTTCACTCGAAACTCGATTTTCCAAGAAAATTTTCACTCAATGTAATTTTTACTTATAATCAAAGATAAGACCTTCGAGCTAAAGCTCTCGGGATCATATCAGATTATAAGTAAAAATTACATTTCGTAAAAATTTGTCAGAAAATCGATTTCTTGTTAAAAACATCGGTATTACCGATAAGACGCCTCCTCTATCGGTATATTACCGTTGAATATTTCCCTCATATGTTAAAGTTCCCATAAGAGAAATGCAATTTTCGCAAAATTACAGCGAATATTTCCCTCATATATAAAAAATCTCATAAGAAGTGTGGTCTTTCGCAAGAATTACAGCGATTATTTACCTCCTCCATTATAAAAGCGGGTTGATTTTCACCTGATTATTCAGCGATAATCTCCCGCTCTCCGGTGAAAATCACCCTTGTCAAAAGTGAAAATCTCACCCGTCAGAAATCGTTAGTTTTTTATTTGGTAAATAATCTTCAAAATACATTTCGGGATTGGGAAATAATCAGAAAATCATTCTCAGATTTTTTGCCATTAGGAAATCGCTCTCGGGCAAGCCCTCGAGCGATTTCCACGGCAAAAAATCTTCGGAATGATTTTCGATAATTTCCCTATCCCTTAATATATTACTACAGATAATTCCACAGTAGAAGCGATAACCACGGTTACCGCAAAAACTTTTATTATTGAACTTACTTATGTCAATCTGCGACATTTAAAAAGTGAATTGATTACAAATCAAGATTTAATTTAATTTTAAGTATATTTTTAATGAATTTGTTACTTATTACGTAATTTATTGTACAATAATGTTTTTTTTTTAATATGAAATACAATTTTTCGGGAAATATTCCACCGAATACCACTCGTGCATCAAAAATAACCAGATAATTCTGCTTTCAAGCGTGTTGTAGTATTGTAACTGCATTCGGTTATTTTCATTTTTGATTAAATCTCGAAAAAGCCCTCCTTCTTTGAAGTCGGGCTCTTTCGGATTTAATCAAAAATGAAAATAAACTCATTCAGTTACAATACAACACGCTTTCAATCAGAATTATCGGTAATTTTGATGCACTAGTGGTATTATACCCGAAAACAGCACTGCCAGAAATCGAAAATTGCATCGCAAGTTTATATTGTTGACGAAACGTCAAAGCGGGATTTTATTGTTAACAAACGTCAAAAAATGTAATATTCTGACAATTAACGTCATCTTATTGAGTGACAGCAGACAAAAAAGTCAATGTCAACGAATGTTTCCTAGCATTTTAATTTTATTGTTAGTATTTTCTGTTAAATAAAATATTTAAATTTACTTGATTCGAGTTCTTAATTAATTTGGGAAATATTCAAATAAATTACACTCGTGCATAAAAATAACCAGATAATTTTTTTATTCAATGTGTTTTTTTTACAAATTGCAATCGTTTGTTTTCATATTTTACGAAAATGCCCTCCTCCTGCGGAGTCGGGCTTTTTCGCGAAAATATGAAAACAAACTCTTGCAATTATAAAAAAACACATTTCATTCAAAAATTATCGGTAATTTTGATGCACTTGTGCACTTACCCCCGAAAATTTCATACTTGTTGTTTTAAGCTGCCTTGATTTTGACAGGTTGCTATGACGAGAACCTGAATTTTCCGAAAATTATTTTCGGTCACGTGACTTAGCTGCAAAATTAATAAGTGATAATTTCCCTGACTTGACAGTTGTCACGTGCAGATGCCAGAATAACAGAAGCGTAGATTATTTTTGACAAATATTTATTTTCAATTTGAAAATAAGTACATGTTATTTATTATTGACAACATCAATTATTATTTGCAAGTATTTTTGAAATTCACTTTCCACTTCTTTTTTCGTAAATGGCGAATAAAGTAAAGAGCTGTGGGTTTTCTTCACTAAATGTCTATGTTTCATGAAATAAAACTAATACTTCCATATGATTTTGTTCTTCTTAACACTAGATTTATGGGTGAAATATGGTATATAATTTAACGAAGAATATTGCTCATACCTTTGAATAGATCTTCTTGTTCGGGATTTAAGCCGGAATGGTTCACCAAATACGTTAAATATTTTATATTTTTATAATAAAATTTTGAACAGATTCCGTACAAAAGGAACAAAGATTGTACGATTTTCCATTCATTTTATGATGTTTTCTTTGCGACTCTAATTCTAATATGACGAATAACGTGAAACGTTATTCTACCAAAGCGTTGCAGTCACAGCCAACTTCACAGATTTTATATTATTGCGATTTTGCATGGGTCATTATTAATTTTTCTTTCTCTCTAGTAGTATAAAATTATTTATAGTATGAAGAAATATACTTATTTAGGACTCTGATTCCTACTTTTTTTTACTATATAGAGCAAAGGGAAAGTAAAAAAATAAAATAAATAAATAATTTTAATTTTAAAATAATTTTTGGTATAAAATTTTCGTACCGAATCTCCCGCGAGCCTGAATTATTATCCGTAAATTTTCTCTCGGTTGCGAATTTGTTTAAGAAAACTTTCAAAAAATTCGCGCTTCAAAAAAATTTTCGGAAATTATTCAAGCTCTAGGGAGATTATAACTGAAAATTTCACACTTCTACTTTAAACCCAATAAGATGCCTTTATTTTGACTCGTTACCGTGGCAACTAGAAAAATATCCGGACATATTTAAGTGGAAATTTTTTAACAACATGGCCGCCTAATAATCACGGCCACCTACTGCCACAAACCATGTTAATCATATATTTTTTCGATTAGAAGTGCTGTGAATTACTTTTAAAAAAATATATTTCTACCACCTTTAGTGACCTAAAATAATTGCCAAAGGGCGATAGATTGAACTAGTATCTACCCATCTGAGTTTTAGCATTTGGTGTAACTAAAGTTAGTAATTTTTTTTACATAACGAAATATTGTGGATATATCTAAATCTAAATTTCTTCAAAATTGCGTCGTGTTACTTGTAAAAAATATACGTCTACCACCTTTAGTGACCTAAAGTTGCCAAACCATCCACCTTAGAAAAGTACGTTTTTAACGCAGTATATAAAAAATATTCTCGAATATAAAATTTTCAATACTCATTAAAAAATGAAATTTTGAAATTACAAAAGGGCAAATAACGTCCCCGCTGTCCCACCCAAATGACGCGCCTGGGTGTTATTATTTGCCGCCCACTTCTCCCGGACTATATTATCACAATCCAACCGTTTTTAAACTTCTTATATAACTTCGAAAGAGACGAAAGTCAATGATCTGTCCTTTTCTAAAAACTTCAGAGCAAGTGCACATCAGTATCATGTTTCCAGAAGAGAGGTGACAAAAAATGATCGGCCACGTGCAACCGTCCAATCAAAAAGCGGCAAGGGAAAGATGATGTCGTTAGCACTTGCCTTGGAATGTGTTAGTGTTTTGTTTAAGACAAGCTTATGGGGTTTTATTGTTGAGGGTTGAGGGGTTGTTATTTGAGGGTGTTCGCTCATAATGGTAAATTAACCCATACTTATTACATCTCAATAATGTCAAACTGTTGCAGAAGATTCCTAATTCGAAACTAAGCAGAGCCAGGTCAATTATCATTCAATTACAAATTAACAAATACGATTACAATGTAACTGAAATCAAAAATATATAATTTCTTCTCATTTAATTGTATTTGCGTTGGAGTAACCACAATTACATGAGTTATTCGTTGTCATTACCCACTTAACTTATGAGTAACTTAAAATGTAATATGTATCCGGTAAGTAAAGTCCGTCTATTTATCTTACAAACTTATAATAAATGCTAATCCCTAATGCCGATAAGACCCAGCGGGTGATCGAATGAAAGCAGGGATGCACTCGTTGCTGATAGAATAAAAGGTTGCGCTGCTTTAAGATAATAATATACAGGGTGGGCCACTGAAAACTTACAATGGCTATAATTTTTGAACCAAAAGAGATATCAAAAAAAATAAAAAATACTGTTCCTATAAAACCAAGGGGGAATACATATGACGTATTTTTGAAACCACCCCGACCTACCCCTTAGGCGCCACACTTACTCACTTCAAAATCTTAAATGGCAACACCCCACCTGTGGCACCATTTTTGAAAGCTCATAAGAAATGCTAAAAGATGATCATAAAATTTTTAGGGTAAAATTGAAAAACACCCTTTACACAGGTATACATAAATTGAACAAAAAAAAGGGACTTTTTCAGCATAAGTTACAAATAGGGACCCAGCTAAATTCAAATGAGGTATTTTTCAAACCACCCCGACCCACCCCTAGGCGCCACCCCCACTCACTTCAAAATCTCATTTTGAATCAGGTAAAAATCGGTTTAAAATGACCAAACTATTACTTTAATAACGATATTCCGTCTTTCGGATTTGCAGTTCACTTTAAGACATTTTTAAGTACGGACCATAATTTACCTGCATTTATTCATTCATTTCATTGTTTGTTTATGGCCACCCTTCGATAATCCCATTCAAAGGCAAAGTGTAACTTTCTTATATCTCTGGGCAGGCTTTACCTTTTGGTCGTGATAAGGATGTAGCAGTTCTCCAAGGGTCTCATGAACAACCAAATTTGTGGCATGAACTTGGAACGACAGTTTTCTTACACTATTTTTTTATGACAAGTTAGGGTAAGTTTGACCTCCCCTATTCGCTCCCCAGAGTATGCCGTATACTTACCGGGCACCCTGTATATTATAAATTATGAAAAAATATATCTTTCTTTTTTTTTATGACGGCAAATGTTCCGCATCCCTTAATTAAACTAAAATATGCAAAGCTGGTTCCACTTAATTATAAAAATAGCATCATAAATTATAGGCATCCAACCCCAAAAATTTAAATGCTACCAGAAACACCTGTAGGCAGTCTCGCTGGAATAGACTTCATTAATCTGTCAACGCATATTTCGTTTTGTTTTCTTAGGAACTTGTTGGGTTTTATTCTGGACAAGATGGTAAATTAATTGGTTCAATTAATTAATAAATGTTACATTGGTGTGTATACCTACAATTAGGATTTTTTTAACCTGTTAGATATATTGATCTTAAATTCAGCAGCACTTTCAACATCTTGTATTTCATTTGCCCTCAATAAAAATATTGACAATAAAGGGCGTCCCAAAATGAACGCACATTTTTATTTGTTAACAAACACACTTGAAATATGTCAAAACTTTACTGGGATTATAAAAAATACATATCACGATTAAGTGTGAAACACAATATCCGACAAATGTCCACCGCGACTTTGCTGGCAGGCCCTTGCCCTTTTGACGAAATTATTGATAACATTTTCACATATTTGTGGACGAATTTCATCAATGACGCGTCGAATTTCGTTCCTCAAGTCAGGAATTGCGGATGGTTTATTGGCATAAATACGAGATTTAATAAAACCCCAGAGAAACAAGTCGCCCGGTGTTATATCGCAGGATCGTGGTGGCCAATTCTAATCACCATTGCGAGATATGGCACGGCCAGGAAATTTAAGTCGTAACGAGTCCATTGTTTCACGCGCAGTGTGACAGGTCGCTCCGTCCTGTTGAAACCATAAGTTTTCCACATTAATTCGGTCTAATTCAGCCCACAGAAACTGTTCTAACATTGCACGATAACGTTCGCCATTCGCTGTTTGTGCAGTTCCAGTCTCGTCTTCAAAGAAGTATGGCCCAATTATTCGTAGAGGATGCATTGGTTTTTCATGAATAACACGAGGATCCTCTTCCCCCCAAATTCGACAATTCTGCTTATTAACGTATCCATTTAATTGAAAATGTGCCTCATCACTAAACAGGATTTTCTTCGAAAAATCTCCGTCATTTGCCTCGTTTTCCAGAATCCAATTAACAAATTCACGGCGCAACCCATGATCTGCTGGCTTCAATTCTTGGGTCAATTGGATTTTATAGGCATGCCAATGCAAATCTTTTGTAAGAACTCGCTGCATACTGCTTTTGGTAATGTTCACTTGCTGTGACTGACGGCGAATCGACGTGCCTGGATTCTCAACAACACTTTCCGACACTGCTGCAAGTTTGATTTTATGTTTCCAACTGAACCACTTTGTTCAAATTTCTTGATCAATCTTTGGACTGTCGGATGTTTTGGTGCATTATTTCTTCCAAAAACGGCTCGCACTCTACGAACTGTTTCCGCATAACATTCTCCACATTTATAATACGTTTTTACGATAGCAACGCGCTGTTCTACCGTGTAGCGTTCCATGGCTATTAATGGCAGCAAATTACATGACAGGTATCAAATTTTCAGAAGCCTGCTATGACAAAAACGAAAATACACGATGTTTAAAATGTGCGTACATTTTGGGACACCCTTTATAATAAGGTATATTTTATGAAAGCTCTTGATATAACGTTGAAAACTAAACTACGTTGGAAATATTTTAGTATGAAATAAGGTACCTGTGTAATTTGAGACCGGGTATGGTTTATTGCGATTTTACGACCAATGACCCAACACTGTGCTGTCAACCATTTAGAAATAGAGTATTGCATTAATTTTTCATATTGCTATTTCGAAGACAAATCCTATTTTTTTTATTAAATAACTGATTTCTTGTCATTTTAACTCCTTTTTAATGAATTTGTTGTTTTTTTCGGATTTTTTGTAGCCATTCATTACGTCAGTGGGCTATACACGAAGGTTCAATACCGTCATTCTTTCTTTTAACATTCTTTCCCTTCATGAAACTAACTGTTAAGTGTGACTCCAATCTTTTGTGTTTTAATGTCAGCAATACCAGCATTCTTACATTTTTTTTTTTTTTTCTTTTTTTTTATTTATTTATTACTGACCTCGAAACAGATAAATCTGGTAATGAGGCCTATATATATAATAACAATACATTTTTAACAAATTCCTTAAATGGTAAAAGTAATAGTTAAAATTCTAATGTTTACATTTTAGAGAGAAAGTAAAAAAATGTCTAAATAACATGTTAAATTTTCTATATTATATTAGTTTGGTACTGTCTCTTTAATATATTTTTTCAGGTTGGTATGCAGTATTTTTTTTCGGTGTTCATTAAGAAGTTCATCAGGAATATTATTATAGGTTTGAATGCTTCCCTCATATGGAGAGTCTTGTTTTTTTCTTTAAGCGAGCAAATGTATTTCTTAAGGCATCTTTTGATCTTATATTATAGTTGTAATAATCTTTGTTTTGTTTTAGGACTGTGTTTGCTTTAATTAATTTATTTTGTTCACTATGTATTAATTTGGTTTGCTCAAATTTTCTAAGTTGGTTTATAGTAAGAAATGGGTATGTTCTGTATAAGTCTTCACTGGGTGTATAATAATTTATGGCAAATAAAGCTTTTATTGATTTATTTTGTAGTCTTTGTAGTTTCTTTATTAGGTAAATATTCACTAGCATTACCCCAACAAGGTATTAGATATCTTAAATGTGGTTCAATAAAACTGTTATACAGAAGGTATCTTGAATTATCATTGAGTTGGTGGGAGCATCTCCTAAGTGCTCCAACAATAGGTGCCACTTTATTGATAATGTTATTTATTTGAGAATTCCATGTTAAATTGTTGGAAATTATGAGACCAAGATATTTATATTCTGATACTTGTTTTAGCAGTTGATTGTTTAATTTTATTTTTGGATTACACGTCTTTTTTCCTTTTTGTTTAATTATCATATATACACTTTTATTTATATTAATAGTCAACTTGTTTTAGAATTAGTTTCAGAGAATAATTTTGTAAGAAACGCAAATGTTGCAAGGTTCTTAGGGATTTTAATTGATCATAAACTTAAATTTAGGGATCACATTCTTGCATTGAATGGGAGATTGGCGTCGGGTTGTTTTGCGGTGAGAGTCGTCGCAAACGAACTGGGACAACACATGGGGCGACCTGTTGATTTTTCTTTGTTTGAAAGCCACCTGTGGTATGGAATCGCCTGTTGGGACTTCTGCAGTCAATGTGTCAAGAACAATTTAAACACCGTCCCTTAAAATCTATTGTGTTTACATTACAGGATTACAGGATCCAAATAATGAGCATTCTTTAGGTAGGTCCCCCCTGAATTTATTGCAAGCTATTGTTATATTCGAGGATTTACCATTGTTATTGGGAAAATCCCTTAGCTAGGAGCGTGTATTGGGGAAGTTTTTAAATTAAATATATTGTATTTGTAGGTATTTACAACATATGAAAACATTTAAAAAATCTAACAGTGGGTGGTACTATTTTACATAATATAATTACAAAAACAAGATATAACATAAAATCTTACAAACAAGGCATTTTCAAAAATCGAATAATACTTTGTGGTTATGGCTTAATCATAGTCCGATTCGGAAGATGAATTTTTATTAACATCGTTTATAATAAGTGGTTCAACCATTTCTTCTATTAATATATCTACCTGCCACATTTTGGCTTCTTGTTCTATCACATGATCTATACACTTTTTCCACTTTACCGCGCTGATTTTGCCCATAGCTCCTTTAAAGAGTCTCTTTAAATCCACCATTTTATAAGTCGTATTTTTTTTTGGCGACATCTATCTTTGTTTGAGTCCATATAAGTTCGATCGGGTTTAATTCGAAGTGGTAAGAAGGGAGTCTGAGCACAGATATTCCTCGTAACTTTGCCATTTCATCGACTACATATTTTTTGAATGCATTTTTATGTAGTTAGGCTAGTACCAATGGTACTTCTTGTAAGGAATCTAATGGAAATTCTATTTGTCTTAAACTTAGCCATTCTGTTATTTCACTTTTACGCCACGCACTTTTTCCGTCAGCCTAGAGTTATAACTTGCATTATCCAATACAATTATTGCACCTTTTGGTATTAGATCCAACATTTGCTCGAACCATTCTTCAAAGACATCGGCATTCATATCTTCGTGATAGTATCCTGTATTTTTAGATTGGAACATCAGTAGACCACCTTTAACGAAGCTTCAGAACTTCCAATATGGTTTATGATAAGTCGATGTCCTTTTCCAGATGGCGGTTTTAATCCTGTGGACAATCCTTCCAAAAAAGCTTGCCATGAACTTTTAATATTTTCATTCTACCAAAATGTAGTCACAGTGTGGCCTTCATTTAGCCATGTTTCGTCTAGGTAAAATATTTTTTTGTTTTCTTCTCTGGCTTTCCGGATGCTTCTTACGTAATTTCTTCTCCAACAGACGATATCGCCTCTGTCTATTTAAATATTTTCCAAAGCGTATACCAAACGAGGTACGAGTCTACCATGATGGTCGTACCCTATTTCAATTTCCCAGTCAAATTTGGGTTTTTTAATAAGTTTAAAATAAAATTTAATTTAATTTAAACTCATATTTATATACAAATCTTTTACTTTTATTAGTCAAAATGTATTAGTTATTTAATTAACGTTACATATGTTTTCTTAAAAAAAAAAAAATTTCTGCAACATTAGGTAAGTCTCTAACTTGCATGTATTTTACTGTAATCGCGGTTTAATATTAATCTCCAAATTTTACAAAATATCTTTTCCCATATATTAAACTTTTATTGATGATGCCTGTGTTGCTTTTACATTATCTAATTGTATTTTTTCCTTCCCCTTTCAGTTTAAAAATTTAACAATGTCATTGGTCTCTTCATAAATTAATAACATCTTAATAATAACCCACTGAAGATGAAGGTTTATGCCTTTGAAACATGTATGGGCTTTTAATATGAACTTATTTATTAAATTAGTGGAGCAGACTTTGTGTTTTATTCCATAAATTAAAATATATATTTGAAGACAAAACTTGAATTTAATGTCGATACTTGTACTAATTCTGCACAAATTTAAAAATTCAGGCCTATCTAAATCTATACATGCCGAAAAATCTTGCACGCCCATGAAGAAGACGGTTTTAATTGATTTATTACTTCACATCATTTAAAGATAGACTATACAGGGTGCTATTTAATTTCGTTTTCAAGATACAGGGTGTCAAACTTTTAAAGGAAAATAGTTTTTTCGTAAATATCTTAATAATCCTTTAGCCGATAGCTGACTAGATTAAAATTTTTTAGTCCCGGAAGGCACCCTAACTAAGAGTTTTGACAAGAAAAATGTGCGCCATTGATTTTTTTTGCAATAATTTTGGTATTTTTTTTCGCATTAGGAAACTAAACCTATAACTTTTTTATTTTTATTTTTTTCGTATCTTGCTTCGTTTTTGACAAGAAACATAATAGTTATTTTCCTAACAAGTGCGCATAGTGATACTTTTACGCACGTGTTAGGAACAACATTTTTCCTACGAGCTTCATATCAGATAACAACAAAAATAAAAATATGATAATTTATTCAATAATTTTTAATTTAACTTTAAAAAAAGAACTACCTAGGTATAGTACAACTAAAAATTACATAACAAAAAAATAATAATAAAAAATTCAAAAATTACATAACAATAAAAAATAATAATAGGAAACTAAATTATTTGTTTATAACATTTATAACAAAAGAGCAATTGCTGACATTATGCAAATTGATAGCCGATGCAGTAAGTTCATTCAGTGGGTGGTTTATGGTATGGCTTGATGAGCACTGACTTGGCGTGGAAGGACAGTTGTTCAAATAGGTCGATGAAGGTGTTAACTCAGAAGGATTTATGTAGCTTGATGAAGAAGGGCAGTTGTTCGTGGCCAATATTTTATTCGACATGTCCTTTTTTTGATTTGTCGAATCTTCAATGTAGCTCTCGGCGACAGTCGTCGATTTCCAGCCTCCGAGTCGCTTGACATCAGTGATTCCTGCTCCAGAATCGGCCAACATGGTAGCCGATGAACGACGGAAACTATGTCCTGTATAATGCTTTGGATTTTTCAATTGTAGATATGCAGCTATTTCCGAACGCATCTTACCGAATTAATTTATTCCAATACATTGAGTACCGCATGTTCCTTGTCGATACTGCACAAAAAAGCGCTTGTGCGGAGTGGATGGTTTTCGCAAATTTGCATATTTGAGTTGTAAACAATATCCCTTATTTGTTTCATTAGATACTACAAAGATTCTTGAAGTATTGTTTTTACTGTCAGGAATTTTCACGACTATCAAATTCCCTTTATCCTCTATGTGATCAACCATTATCTTGCAAAGCTCATCGCGCCTGCGAGCACCGGCCAACCCAAAAATGGTGGCGACTTTTATTAGAAGGTAAATTTGATCAGGTGCTTCTTCCATAAATCTGGAAACTTCAATTTTGTCAAAAATTTTGGCCTTTTTCGGACGATATTCCACATTTTGCTTTTGTAGAAACAATGTTAGCTTGAAATATTGACTTAAATCCAAGTTTATTTTGATTTTAAGGACACTTTTTAACATAGAGTACTTACTCCATAAAGTATTTGGCTGAACTGATTTTCGTAAATCTGCAAAATACGCTAAGAAGACCTCCTCCTTAAAACTATTTGTCCCTTTGTTGCGGCACCAGTATTCAAATTGTTTATATTGCTTCTCGTATTTTTCTTGGGATTTAGCGGGCAATAAATTTAAATTTGCAGAGTTTGCGGCCTCTAGAATGGAATCTGGTAGCTCCTCGTCAGAGCTGCTAATTTTAACAGCGTTTATACTTTTTGAGGATTTGATGGAAAGAAAAGTGTCGGTGTTTGTAGATTCTTGTTGACATAGAAACCGAGGAAAAATCTGACATCATGTGCCAAAATCAACATGTACACATATAAATTTTCCCTGCCAAGGAGATTTTTGAATAGTGCTACTTTTCCGCACCCGGTGCGGATAAAAATCTTATCCGCACTAGTGCGGAAAAGTGTAACTTTGCACACGGAAATGCGTGCGCAAAGTACTACTTTGCGCACGCTCGTAGGAAAAAATCACTTTATAAGATACTGTGATTTTAATAATTGTAATTTAATATTATTTGTATTGCGTTGTCAATAAGTCTTTGGATCTTCTGACAATAAAGCTTATTTGAATTTGAATTTGAATTAAATGGAAAATAAAACTGTTATCTCAGACACAATATATTATTTAGCACTTTTTCACTGTCTAATTTCTTGACGAGTGAATTGCAAATTCATTCCGTCGGGATTGATCTTTCTCGTAGGAAAGGTAGCCCGCGTTTTTTTTCTCGTATTTATATGATAAATTTAAAATCAACAAGACCTAACACATAATCCTCGTTTATGCTCTAACGCAGCTGTCAGCTGGTCTTAAACCTGATAGAAAAAGAATATTAAAATGAAATTTGAGATAGTGGCTTTATTACATGCCGTCGCGTAAGAAAACTAAACAGACAGTAGACGCATAAAATTGACTTTAAAAAAGTGTACGTAAAAAATGACGACTATTTTTATATTGGACTTGATGTTACATAATAAAAGCAGCTAAATTTATCACCCATATAAGGTTCATCTAAGCGGATGCTTCGTTTCAACGTTTCAAACTTTTACAATTCAGCAATTTTTTTCCATTTCTTCCGGCACAACGTTTTCCAGAATGCCCAAATGTTTTTTTTTTGCATTAAGGCTGCCTTCAAATATATTATAAATTATTTTGCTTCCTAGTATAAAACATAAAACGTTAAAACCTGCCTTGCCGTTCGAGTGGAAATATTACATGCTGATTTTCCTGAGACCAAAACATCGTATTGTGTCGATTAAATATACCAGCACTGGTAAAATGAGCCTCATCGTATAGCGGCTCTTTCAAAATTATTTTCCCGGTTGATATTTTGTAAATACCAATTACAGAACTCTATACGGCGCTGTGCATCACCAGGATGTAAGTTTTGTTCTAGGTGGAATTCATATGGCTTAAGATTGTGTTTTTTTTTAGGATTGTTTGAACTCTTGATTTAACTACTCCGACCCAACCTTCAACCGTTCTGCAGAACTAGTTGAATTTGTTTCAATTGAAGCTAGAATATTTATTCCATCAGTGTCAGTCATTATATTTACCTATTGAAATACACTTCTAATGCTTCATCTACATTTCCATTACGATGGACATAACAAAGGAGCATATCGTATTTTTCATTATTTTCGAAGTTTACATTTTCTGCCATAGTTAGAACAAACTGATTTTTTACTATTAATTTCTAACAGAAACTAAAGAAGATTTTAATATGACATAAATGACTGTGTAAACTAAATTATATTATCAAAAAATATATAGGGTGCCCCATTTAAAAGAAATGCAAGTTTGTTCTTGTTCTCGGAAACTAACCCCTATGTGACCACTGCAACACACATCTTACAGTACAACACATCCTAGCATTGTGCCCCCAGTACACTCCAAACAGACAAACACATGGTATAACAAGTGCAGATCTGAAGGAAAACCTAAACGCGCCTAGTAAATACCAAAATGTGATAAACTTTTTAAAGGACATCAACTTATACAACCTAATATAGCTTTTCCCCTTTTATGTATAGATATCGTAATAAAATGTAATATGTAACCTATTGTAAACGTGCCAATGGCCACAAGTAGCCGAGGCACTATAATAATAACAAATAAATAAATAAATATTAAACGTAGAAAAAATCTGAGTACATCACTGGATTCTACGTAAAAAACAACAAAAAGAGTATTTGTTTTCTCTTTGATAAGCTACAGGATAACCTAAATATGAGGGGGGGGGGTCCCAAAATGTAAAATTTTCAAAAACATCCCCTATATCAAAAACAAGGAGGACTAGAAAAATTCTGATTGCGGCATCTTCTGTTTCACAAAAAAGTACTTAAGGGGGTGATTCCCTATGATATTGTAAGAGAAAAGGTTTATATGAAGATGTGTCCGGAGTTACCCCGTTTTTGATATACAGGGTGTTACGAGTACAACTTTTTTGTTCCCTGAATTGTTTTTGTATCTTGCTTCGATTTCGACAGAAAAAATCAAAACCACCTTATTGCATGTACAACAAGAATACAAGCACGTATGCAGGGGGGGGGTCCGGGCCCCCCCCCCGAAATTTGAAAATTTTTTGTTTATTGTACACCTTGTACTGCATCTTTTTATTGCACTATAAATAATAATAGATTAAACGTCACATAATGATTTAAGTATTAATGTGTGATTCGCTTTGCTCTGAATTAATTAAAATAAGTCCATTTTTTTGAATGATTTTCGTCCTTGGGCCCCCCCCCCCCGAAATGAATTTCTGGATACGGGCCTGCAAGAATACCTATGTATTTCAAAGTTAATTAAAACATTTAAATTAAAAATAAAATATTTGTTAATCAAAGCAAATGTTGAAAATGGCCACCTTCTGATAAAGCGCACTCTGGACACATGTTCATATACACTTTCACCCTTATAATGTCATAAGGAATGACCCTCTTAAGTTACGTATCATACTTCTGAAACACCCCATATAAAATTAATAATTTGCTGATTATTGTTTTTATTTAAGGAGCACCGTTATGACTACAGTTTAGCATTAATAGGTAAAATGCTGATGGGGAACCCCTATACTCGGAATAATCTGTAAACTAGACAGTGAAAAAGCCGATACGCGACGTGGAATCCCTGAATTTTGGGGAATACTTATATAAATCAGGGCTTCGAATAGTCCATGTTTAGTTTAGGTGCGTATTACTTAAATGATAACCTTAGTTCTTATTTCGTTAAAGTAATTTGTTGCAAAAATGTTCCGTCGAAGTTGCAAAAATGTTCCGTTGAAGTTGCAAAAATAAGATTTTTGATAAATTTGCGCTAATTTTATTATGAGAAAATACAAGACAAGTATTACCAAAGTAAATTTGGTTCAAGCTAAGGGTTAAAAAACAAGCGTCAATTTTTATATTTGATTGCATGGTTACTATAACAAGTGCATGATACATAATATACATCATTTATATCCAACAGCACGTGTTCAAAAATCTAATTTAACTTTGATACCTTTTAATTTCTTTAACACTTCATTGTCTCCCACACAGAGCAATCTAAAAGCGGTCGCGAGCCGCTCTAAAAAACAATGGCACATCGACACAGCTGTCTTTTCGAAATAATATACAGATATATTCATAACACACAAATAAGAGCTGGTTAAAATAAAGCTCCAGCATTTTTTTCAAAGATTCTCGACTATTTTTTGTAGCGTTTTTTCTGTCGTGTAACACGTGTTGTAAATGCGCTCGGTATATGGTTCGCTTTTTAATCTTCATGAAGTCTCAATGTATAAATGCAGGGGAGCTTTTTTGTTCTATAAATATGTGTTGCACTTACACGTAATCCTATACCTACAAATTTATGAAATCTAAAATTATTACTTTCTGAATCAAATGAATTTTACTGGGGGGGTTTTCATGGTAAAATTGAAAGCCATTTTAAGAAGGAAACAAATCTGTTGGTCAGTGTCTTTTATATAAGGTATTCGGACATAAAAGACATTAATTTTATTTGGTTTTAGCCCTCGTTGAATTTGTAACCATTTACGAATTCGCCTTCGTCTGCTACAGTATTTCCATTGGGCATGGTCAAGTCATCGTATGGTTCGTGGTTGCCATTACCAAGAAGGCCTTTAACTTGACCATGATAGAAACCGGACACGAAGACAGTGCAGACATGCAAGTTAGGAGTACATTCTACTTTAATGCCGGCGCTGGAGAGTAAGGTTATGACTTCATAGTTTCTGTAGGCCGCTATCTCAGGTTTGCGAGCTGGTAATTCTTTGAAATCTAAAATAAGTTGCCTTTGTTAGATACAAAATATGTTTACCTACGGCTATACATGATCTGATGTCTTCCCTGAATAGTTCGTTCAATATCTTACCGTTGTTGAGTTTAACTCTTCCTCCCTCATTGAGAGTGACAGAATCGGTCTTGTCAGCTAAAGTAATAGATTCCAAAACTCCATTATTGTACGTTCCAGCTAAAGTGAAGTTGCCGTTTACAGCGTCACCGACCAATAAGTACTTGTAGGCTCCGGAGACGGTGATATGCTTGCCGTCGAAAGTGAAAACATCTCGTCCTTGATTAATGATCAACCCAAACACTAAAAGAGGAATTCATTCGAGTATAATACACCAGGAGTCTTTATACATAGCGTCACAATTTGGGAAGAGTACTTACGCGGAATTAAAGGCACAGCATTTTCAGGATTAGTCACTAAGCTGTGCAAGAATCTAGAAACGTCAGCAGTTAAATCTTGATCCAGCCAGTACGCTAAAGGAGACAAGTTGACCGCAACCAGATGTGGAAGGTATTTAAGGTAGCTAAGAAGAAGGATGGTGGTAGATTCGGCTTCAGCTGAGACGATGGTGATGATTGTTGGAACAATATTTCCGATACTCTCTGCAAGCTTTTCAAAAGTGGCTAAAGAGTCATCAATTAGTTGATTGTTCAATTTCTACAAGGAGATAATAGATGTTTAGAGAGTTATTGGCCAATGAAGATTGGATCTGATAAACTTTTTAGGTGCGAGTTAGTAAGTAACAAACAAATAATCAGAATATCGCTATTATATTAATTACAATTGTCATACCTGTACGACATAATGGCGAATTGTGTCCAAGAGATTTTTGATATCCTCAACAATAGAAGATTTATTTGAATACCATATCATATAATTAGTGTCTATGATAGTGATAAATATTTTTGTGATGTTTTTCACGAGTACCTCAGCACATGTGATACCCTCATGTACTAACTGCAATAAAAACGTCATGTTTAATATTACATGAAGTTGCAATTTATTGATAATTATTATCTATAATAAAATATAATTTTATACCTGTTCATATTGTGCCTTAAAGCCTTCGATAAATGGTGAGGTCTTTAGTTCCATCGTGATATCAATAACAGCCCTTATATTTTTTCTGATATTTTCATGTGTCACAAATAAGACTTTTCCAAGATCTCTAGTTAATTCCTCAAACGCAGTAATCAGTTCTTTAAGTTCTGGTGTATACAGTTCGAAAATTTGACTAACCTGAGCCGAAAATTTTAGCGCAATGTCAATAGAGATGTTGGCGATTTCCTTCATATCGTAAATATGTATTGAAATGATTTCTTTACATTGTGGAATGAAGTCCTTATTAACTATATCAGTGACTTGCTTATAACAGTTTTCCAGTACGATGGCTGCTTCTTCAGACAACTGACTGAATTTCTGGCATATTTCATTGACCGCAGTAGTCAAAGATCCCAATACGGACCTGGCAGCTTCTCCTAATTCTTTGAAACTCTTGTCGCTCAATATTTCATTTTTAAGTTTTTCTAATTCCTCAGTGTAGTACTGTTTAAGTGGTTGTAAGTTGGGCGAAGCCTTCTTGACCAATTCTCCGATGTTATGAACTTCTGTCTTGGCTTCGTTGGCCCATTCCTTGCTCAAAGCTTCTAGGCCTGCAAGAAAACTTGTCGTACGCTCGTTGAACTTTTCTAGGACTTTTTTGATTGCTTCAAAATTCACTTTATGATCAGATTTTAGGAAATTGGCTTCGTCAAGTTTTAAACTAGCGAAAACTAGATTCACTTTCGGTCCTTCTTTAAGGTAGTCCAAGCGGACGTCAGCAAGCTGGCTTGGTATTAAGCCAACGTTAAAAACAAATTTGTTGTTTGGATTATCTGAAAAAAGAATACGGCATGGAACTATAAAATCGTGGTCGATGATTGATACTTTCCTTTGAAATCACTTACTTTTGTATCCAATACTGTAAGACAAAGTATTATAATTATTTATAACCTCGAATTTACTGATTATAGTAGTGTTGTCGTACGAGGAGAATTCTGAGTCGATCACTTGTTCTGGTTGGCTGAGCTGGAGCTTGTGCAAGAATTTTAAAATGTCTTTGTTCAGTACTTTAAGGTGACCACTTATTTCGTTCGGCGACCATTTGGTTGTCAACAGGTTGTCATATTTTGATTTGCCTACACGGTAGTTGAATCTGGTTTCATAGTTTACTTCCTTAAAAATAAGAATAACGCTATTAAAATTAAGAACCTCTAGAATTGAAAACTCTTTTTACATACCTGCCTGTTTTTGTCTCTGGAAGCAATAAAAGACAAAATATCGATGTCAAGTCCCTTACTTTGAATAGTCAACTCTAGTTTGGCATTGCCGTAGTTCAGATCAGCATCAATTGATTGGCACGACACAATAATCTTTTGGCTCTCGTTTGCGAATACATCAATCTGTCCATTAATATTCCAGAGATCGTTGTAGTATGTGCCCTCATTTATTACCTTAAAGGAAGCTGTGAGAGGCTAAAAAGATATAAATTGTTTATGAGACGACAGGAGTACCGAAGGGCAATCAGCTAAAATAAAGCCCTGAAAAATGACCAATACATTTTATCTGCATGAATTTACTTGCCCTTTGAAATCCAGGATGTGCAAACTTAGTTTGTCCAAAGAAAGTCCCCGTAGGGTCAACGCCTAACACCCAGTTCAAAGCAACTTTTTTGTTGGCATGGTTCTTCTTGTCCATGTAAGAAACAATTTCTCCGCTCACTTCATCTGCCTCGTAAGGGTTGATTTTGGCTTCCAATGCTACAGTTCGCTTGGGGGTGGTCAATAACAGTTCAGATTCTAGAGGGTCAACGTAGAATCTGTACTTATATTTGCTGTTTTCCTGGTTTTGGAAGTAGGCGTCAACTGTGTGTTCGATTCTCCATTCTTCCCTGGTCGTCACTGCTTTCAGACCGAGTTCGTGAGATAAGCCTAGTTTGCGGAGATTTAGATTAACTTCAAGTACGTGATTAAAGTCTCGTACATCTGTGGAAACAAAATAAGCATGAGTAAATAGGTATAGGAAATATGTATTTTACGTAAAAAGCTCACCATTTGAGTTGATCTTGTTGTCAATTTCAACATAGATACATTCCTTTTTCTGCTGGCAATACGAGTTGTGGAATCTAAATTGTTTGGTAGTGCTCTTGAGTTCGAAATCGATAGCCTGTTTGCCTAAGGCAGCATCGAACGAAGCTTCAGTTCCAGTTTCACCGCTCCTTTCTTTCTCCAACTTCTGCAAAATGTATTTAAAGTTTCCAGATTTCGATTCGTCTTTGACTGTAAAGTTTCCTGAACCTTGAACGATAAATTTGCCGCTCTCTTCTTTGGCTGTATAACTAGCGTTACCGGATATCAAATTCTTATTGGCAGATTTAACGAGAATTTCGATTTTACTCTCGGTGCTAGTGCCTTTGTTGTGAGCCTCGAAGACAATCTTATTTAGGTTGAGATTGGCGGAATCTACTTGCCCCTTTATTGTGAGATTGTCGAGGTTTTTAACGTCGACGTCAATAGCGCCATATAATGCGAATGTCTTTTCGTAGATAAGTTTCAGTTCACCTAAAACATAGTGATTTTTTGTCCTTTAAAATTAATTAGAATTGGTATACTTCCAAATGTCTACCTTGCATATACTTATAATTATTGTTTCAACTGATAAACTAGCACTTACCACTGAATTGTTTGCTGCTAACTTTGTTGCCTTTCAGAAAAATTTGACTAAGTTGGCCAGCTGGATCAGTTAGTTTAAAGTCAACTGAGGGAACCAAGTCGCTGAGTGCTAATTCCGTTTGTGACTTATAGATTTTTCCATCAACAGATAATTCCACGGCGCTTTTCACTTCTTTGTTATCCTTAGATCTATTTGTTTCTACACTTAGTTGAGTATGTTTAAGGCCCTTCACAGGAGTCTGTACTCCAACTGTCAACTTGAAGTGATGATCGGACGTTCTTTGAAGAAGAATATCGGCTTTAACAGTTTTGTTAGCACCGTAGTTTACTGCGATGCTGCCAGAAGTCTTATCTTCCTTAAGGTCATATAGAGATGTGACGTTAAATTCTCTATTTTTTTTTAAGTCCATGAAACCTCCTGTTATTTCGCCATTCAAAACACCCAGTTTAACAATACCTTCGACCCTGTGGTTCAAGACATTTTCGTAGTTGTCAATATCTCCACTATTACCGTAAATATAAAGTGATCCTTTTATCTCTAAAGGTTGCGATGTATTAAGTGGTTTTATGATAAATCCATCCACGTCCATACTTAGAGCTCTTGCTGTGTTGTTATGAGATCTAGAGAATCGAACATTAATGTTTGCGGAACGTTCGTTTACTTCCTCAAAAAAATAAGCTGACTGGAAGGTTAGGGTACCATGAGTGTCGTAGACTTGGAATTCATACCGATAATATCTATCATTACTATAAGTAACAACATCAACATTTACTAGAGACGATAATAGGCTACCATAGAATCTGATGTTGAACCGTTGAATGGAAGTTCCATCATGGTTGGTTCGTTCTAGGGAAGCCTCTGTATTCCAGTTTTCACCGTTCCTATAGTCTGCAGAGACGGCATATTTCCCCTGGATCACTCCCTTGTATATGTTGGTCTTCTCCCACGATCCTTTATGTATAAACTTGTGACCGGGCGAGTTTTTAGTTTCTCTATACTCCAGACTTGCTTGAGCATGCCCGCTGTGCAGATCGTTTTCTTCTTTACGGTCGCATTCAAATGTAATTAAAATGTACTCATCTGATGGTACAGTAACTTCAATCTCGCCATCGATCTCACCAGCCTTATCGTCGCCAGTCCTTGAGCCTTTTGCGTTGACTTCCAAAGGATAACCCAAAAAGTCTACCTTATTTTTACTGTCAATGCTGGATTCGGACACTTGAGTTTGGGTAGAGCAGAAAATCTTTAGGTTCTTATCTTTAAGGAAAAATGGATAAACTGTTACGGTAATATCGTATGACTTGGCAGGCTCCACGGTGAAGGATGTCTCACCTTTAAGTTGGTATTTTCCGTTTTGCAAGTTGATCAAGACATCTCCGTTACCGACACCATTATTAGCGTGAAATTTCCCGTTAATGGAAAACGAATTTCTAATATTAACCTTGACGCTACTGCTGACATTCCCATTTTTGTTTGTTTTGATGAATATATCGATAATGGTCTCGCTTCCCGAAGTGATTTTTTTATAAGCATCTAATTCGTCCCTATTAAGTTTGAATCCGCTGGCAACGTTGAAAGGTACAGCATGGAAAGGAATTTTGACAATAAGATCTACTCTGACATTAATATTGCTAGAATGGATTTGGTGCTCTATCATGCCTTCTACTTCAAACTTCTTGCCGTTCACCTCCAAGGTATTTGAAATTTTGCTTACCTCGTTGGGCAACACCTGTCTTATGGATTTAATTTCAAGGTTGTTATCCAATCCCAAAAACTCAAACTCGATTTCGTAGTCTCCTTTCACTTTCTGGGTGATTTTTGCTTCAAGATCCCGCCCGTGGATATGCTGGAAAACGTTTTTCTTTTTAAATTCTGCTTTAACGGCAAAGTTCACGTTTTTGTTTAGGCCATTCTCATGTTGAATGTTGAACTTAATCAGGTCTTGTGTCAACTGTATACGCCCTGAAAAGGAAAATATACTTATGTTAGTTCGGGTTATTTATCTGGCAATATCAAAAATGAGTTAAATATGTATATAAATATAGTAAAATAATACCTTGTAGAGTATAAGCATGTTGTCCATCCGACAATGCGAGGTCACTGAAAAAGACACCGGCTTCTATCCCGATGTTACCAGCAAGGATAAGTTGCATTTGGTCATTTGATATCCTTACGTTTTCAAACGTATATTTAAGGGTCTGGCCATTTTTCTCCACCACAATTTGACCCTCAGCCTTTACAGGTAAAGGCTGCTCTCCAGCAAGCGTTCTGTACTCCAAAATCGGTTTGTAAATTGCGAGTTCTGGAGTTCCGGAGATTCCTACACCGACCTTACCGATGTATTCGTTCTTGTCGTTTGTTACCCTAAGGAGCAAGGATTTTTCAACGTTGGTGTTAACCAGTCTAGCTTCAGCTGATGCCGTTTTGTCTAAAGCGCTATGTAAAGAACTAAACACAGCTTTGACATATTGCTCAGGATCGTATTCGACTTGTAGATCCAAAGCGACCGCTGTTTGGTTGTTTTTGTCGATAATTTCCAGGATCAGGTCAGCATACGTGCGTGCGGTTTGGTTACCTTTAACATTATGTCTTATTCTGTATTTAGAAGCGCCAAAATTTTCGAGGTGTATATCAAATTTAGCGTCTCCAGCCAATGTAAATGGAGGAATGGGGATATGTTGGCCTTCTAGGTTAGGACCATACATTTCAGCGCATAATAGAAGTCCGATATACAGAGTCCATCCGCCCGGACAAATCATGGAGTTATACCGTGCGAATGTCAATGGACGGTTTTGTTCCCTACTGGCTGGTTCCCTGGAAACGAATACTATTTTATGGTCAACGGAGATTATCGTTTGATCTGTCACTGGCAATCCATATGTCACATCAAACCCAGTGGATTTATCCCAAGATACGTTAATATTACCACCAGTAGAGGAATACAAGGTTGTGACGACCTTGAGACCAGTTTCAACGACCAGTGCGTCCAAAGTCAGTCGTCCAGATACTTCGACGTTGGCACTTGGTATGAGTTTAAAGTTGAACTGGCCACTTTCAGGTGAATTGATGAGTCTGCGTACGTCGATTGCTCCTTCTGCTTGCACCTGGACTGTGGCTGAACCTTCAACGGCTAGTCGAAGGGGAAACCCGAGGGAGGTAGGATAGTCGAACTCAGCGTCAAGGAAGAGTAAATTCTGACGTAGTGTTTCCTAAAAATAACAATATTGTTTATTCTGGAATAAGTTGGCTAAGGATGCGTGAGTAGTCCAACATTATGTTAACGTTGCTTACCTGGAAACTACTTAATCTGTTTAATCCGTCGTTGAGTTGATTAAGCATATCGTCAATGATTGCCTCAGGAGTTTTCTGGTTAAGATTGAGGAAAAGTACCTCAGAGCCAAAGGCCTTAAGGTTCACGTCCAAGGCCAGATCTTTATTGAGTTCGTTTGTTTTAATTTGTATTTGCTTACTGATTTGATCAATCTCGGCTTTGCTCAGGTCGCGTTTAGATCTTCGAAGAACGTCTCCAAGTTTTTGTTCCAAGTATGAAGATACGGATTCGAAACCTTTTCTACCATTTTTGTATAGGTCCTTAAAAGCAGAGCTTCTCAAAACGCCTTTTGGTCCGAAGTAGTGTTCCACCAGATGGTCCAAGTTTTCTTGCCTCGTTTCGATTTGGAGTAAGTTTAAATGTTGACCGAAAACTTGAGCTGTGAGGTTGAGGCTTGAAGATCTTGGCATCCAAGACTTTTGGGAGTAGATGATATTGGCTTCGGAGGAAGCAGCTAATCCAAGAGTGTCTACGGCATAGGAGAATTCCCCGTTGAACGAGTACTTGCGGGGATCGATGGGGAAGCGCTTCTTAAGGCTGAAACCGAGATGCTGTTTGGCTAAAGCCTTGTCTGGATTGGCGGAAGCTCGGATACTGCGGATGTGAGAAGTGATGAAGCCTCCTACTTGAATACTTGGTTCCTTTTCGAGAAGAGCTTTGACAGCGTTTCCTAAACAAACTAGTAGGTTATGGTTGGTTTGTTATTTATTTATCGGTGTTACTTACCAACTTTAGCATTTGGGCATTGGGCAATAACTAAGTAAGATTTAATTCTGACTTCAGAATCTTGCTGAGTATCTTCGAGGAGATTAAAGGCGCTCGTCCTAAGTTTATCCTTGCAAGGATCAGCCAAGTACGCTTCCAATGCTGCTACCCTTACTCTAAAAATCGTAACAAGCTCTTTATAAAAAGATATATATTTATGAGTTGAAAGAATTCATTAGGTACCTGTGTGAGTATTCTTTGTTTTCAGCAATATCACTCAGCTTCTGCAAGGCATTGTCATTTAGATGATGGAAGTTTGCTAGCCCTTTTAAGCCAGAAATGATATCATTCTCTTGATTTCGCTTGGTGGGCTTGGTTCCAATTTTGGTCAGAAATTTGTTGGTTAAACTCTCAACAGCCGCGTTATTATCGCAAGAGTGTTGATGACAGTAACGACCGGCGATGTTACCTATGCCCAAATAAGCTTCCCGTGGTAGATTTGGCAGGTCCAAGAGATGCTTAAACAGATTAGTTGACAATACTAGGATCCTATCAGACATCTGACATTGTAACACTAACTAATCAAATACTTGATCAACATTTTGCCCCAATGATAGCATTAAGGTGATAACTTACCACAGCTGCATTTATTGAACTTTCCGTGGCATGTCGGATAAAATTAAGTCCAAGAAGGGCGAGCTTAGCAGCGGAGTCGCTCAGTTCACCTTGTTTCAAGAGTTCCAGGACAGTTTCAATACTGTCTCCATTTCTAGATCTCAGTAAGGCATCCAAAAACAATCTCTTGGCTGCATCTTTGTCACCAACACCTTGGCGAATGTTACAAATATATCAAAAGGTAATTAATAAAGGCAGTATAAATGCATGGCACTATTGCTTTGGTCAAATGGTTTCTACTTACCAACTCCGTTTTTAACTTGCTTGTAGGCAGCTAAAAGGTCGCCCTTTTTGCTTACTCTAATAATTTTAAGCAGGCTTATAAATTCTCTGGTAGTATTTTTACCAACAACTACATTTACTGTCTCGGCCACTGTCTTAACAGCTGTAAGAATGGTTTGGGCATTGTTATTTGGTGCGTTTGTATGGTGAGGATTTTCAAAAATGATGGACCTGAAATAATTGATTTTGAGTCGGTGCTGATCATACTATTTTTTTATTCATTAAATTCGCCAAAGTAATTTGATATTTACCTCGGCTTGGTAACAGGTGCTGGTGTGTTGTCTTTAGAGGTACCACTGAGGTGCAGTTTGCTTATGATTTGGGCTTTGGCAGTATTTTTACCAGCAGAGAACGGGTCATAGAGATAATCTTCAGTAACGGTGGCTTCATCTAAAACTCCGTTTTTGATTTTTAAATTAGCAGAATATTCGCCACTAAGAAATGGACTAGATTTGATCTCGCTGTTGAGGTTGAAGGCTGTAGCAAAGAAGTCTTGTTGAATGTGCTCTCTAGAAATAAGTGAAGACATTAGTTTTTTTTTTTATTGCATTTTCTTCTATGTCTTATTCTTTAACATTTCTTTTTTTGTTCAAAATTAGATAATTTTGCCTACCTGTAAGAACACTTGTTAAGATTCCTAGACTTGGTTACGACCAGGAAGTTGCCCTCTTTATAGGAAGACGAGTCAGTGGGACACGTTCCGAAAACATCTGTTTCGTAGCCAGTTTTGAGTGACGCCTGGAAAATTGAGGCTATCGCTCTTTTGACGTTGATGGAGTTCTGGTTGTCTCCCTCCACCACACAGATGCTGTCGTCCAATACACCACCATTGTTGTTAATACGAATGGGGTTTTCAATGTCAGGAATCGATCCAATTTTCTGGAAATTCAAAAGAAGGGTGTTATAGTAATGCGATATATATTTTTATTGAAACTAACTTTTTCATCAGATTCGATGACCTGGACGTTTTGTAACCTTAAAACTTGGTCGCAGTCTGCCAACTGCGTTAGGAACACATCAGCTTTGACTTCCGTACTAGTGACCTGTCCTTCTGCGGAAGATAATGACACTTCGATTTTGCCATCATAGGTGTATTTGTATGTTGTTCCTATTGCGTATTTAAATGTTTGGCCGGCTGGAAAATATTAAGATTAAGAGTTGTTCTGTTGTTTGTACCTGATATTTCGTTCTTAGGTTGTCATAAAACAAGTAGAGGATACAATAGTTTCAATTAGAATAATTTTCCTTACCAGCTCCTGTACATCCGGTCCGACAAACATCTGAAAAAAGGAAAAATATTAACTAAAGTTTATTTTTAAAAGGCGCGAGGCATTGAAACCTCACTTTTTAGGAAAAAACAGTACAGAGGGAGAATTCCAATATCGTTTTAATGATTTATTTGTGTTTATCGGGTGCTCCAAATTATCCCTAACAAGATATTACATACATTTAAATTTAATCTGAAAATACGAAAAAAATCTTAATCAGGTGTTATGGTTACGATTCATTGACCTTACAATCAAAAGACAAGTTGAGTCCTTAATAAGCGAGAGCAAATTAATTATTAGTGATTACGTTAACTGGAAAAAAAATATCGACTTTGTTTTAAAAATAAAATTATATTATTACTTATAATTTTGATAAAATTGCCACTTTGACCCTTGTAAATAATATTTTTTTGCCAAAATATCGCGAATTTTAATTAAGTCATTTCAGTATCACTATTTAGATGAATGGCAATACAGACCAACTCTTGAAAAAAGCAATTGGGCAACTCAGTGTCATCTACTCGCTCATCAACAGTAGAAGCGGACTAGACTTACAGGCAAAGACAATAAATAATTAAAATTAAAATATTCTAATCCCTCATCACACGATCTCACATCCACTTAAACCCGCTTAAATCATACATACTGTCGAGAGATTGGCTCACTCCTAGAGTTCCTCATCCTTCCTTGAATTAATCCAGCAACGACCAACAATAATTAAAAGTAACTTCTTCCCCGCTGCCTATCAACCCAAAAGCAACTAAAAAGTGACCCTGTATAATAGATCGAAGGCAAAGTCCAGGACTTACTTCAGAAATAAGCATGATATCATTAGTTTAAAGGGAATTCAAAAATATAGCCGTGACCAAATTTATCATTGATTCAAGTTATTTTGAAAAATAAAGATTAATCAATAAAATAAATAAGGACACACTAAGTACCTTTATTATATTTAAATCAGGTCTCGTTGAGAATGGCGGACTATTTCTGTGAATTAATCAATAAGATGTAGATTGTTAACGTGTAATAGTTAGCGCCGCTTTTAAAATGTGTGCACTTAACCATAAACCTTGGTTCAGTCCAAAATATGTGACGTGGACGGTTATACACCATGGGTTATTCCAAAGTTTATTACAACTTCTGGTTAGCACCAAACTGCCTAAACCTATATTTAACCCTAACGTGTAGATGAAGTATGTACTAAGTTAAACCCCAATATATGTTTTAACTAAAAACTATGAAAATTTTGCCGAATTATTGGCATTTATTTAACGACATTCGCGATATATTTGAGAAAATAGTTCGTGAGGAAGAGAAAGACCTCTTCAACAAAACAAGCAACGATTAGGAATCAATCTAAATTCTAAAATGGATATTTTTGAAAATGTTGTTAAACTTTTCTGCGGTGTATACCAAAGAAATAATTTACCAACGAGCTACACATAAAAGCTGCCCTTTAACCACCCCAGACTGCCTTAATTTATTTTTAATTTTAACCTCTGGATGGAGTACTATCAATATGTAAACCAAAGAATAGCTTCACGAAGTTAAACTACAAATTAGGCTAACACACATTGTAAAAGTCACCCTTAAAGCATTCAAGATTTTAAATATAATCTGCACTTTAATCAGAAATTCAATATGGCGTCGCCATTTTTTCCGAACACTTACTTCTGTAGTCTAAAATGGAGAATTAGGAAAGTATTGAAAATGTTTTAAAACAAAATTCACCAAAGTTTCACATCTGTCGCTTCTGTCAAAGGATTTCAAATAATGCACCTTAAAAGTACTATAAGAATAATTACAACAAGAAAACTTAAAAAAAAAAATTTTAAATGCAAACGCAATTGAAAAAAAATCTGTTGTTTTTAAATGGTTTTCAATTATTATTTAACATCAAAGTGACAAAAGAATTACGGCCCCACAAGTTCCAATTTTTTTTCAATACATACGTCTTATTTTTTTTTTTTTTGGTTTTACGCTTTTTTAATTCATAGGCCACTTAAATATCAGTTAAAGTAACAGAAAAAAAAAATACACCAGAAGCTCATGACTACAACGTTCAACTCCTTCACTAGCTCTCAACCTACCTTCTGCTGCTTGTGCATGTGCCTGTCCAATCACAAAAATCACCAGGCCCACCAGACCTACAGAAACTCTACTGCCTTCTGCTAAGCACATCATTCTGACAGAGATCAGGACTACTATAACTGGATAATTACCCCTCAATCGTTTTTATAGGCGCTTCTATGATAAAATTCGTTGAAAATAAAAACTGATAAGAGCAAGTAATCTGTACCGGTCTGTGTCCGGCTAGTGTAGTGCTTTGGTTGATGGACAATTTTCGTTTTTTTACGTTACTTTTTGAACACTGTGTTCTTTGCTGATGTTTCGGTTTATTTTATAACCTTCTTCAGGGCTCTACAAGGAGATAAATAAAAATTGTTTTTTTTATTACATTAACATTCAATGTTTTTTTTGTAGTATTAATAATTTATGTGCGACCAATAATCAAGGAACAGAAACAAACAAGGAATTTTGAGTCAAACCCTTTTTTATGTGCAAGACGGACGAAATAGTTACCTTCCCAAGGTGCGGAAAGTAATACGTTTACGCACGTTGAACGAACGTCGCGCGCAAAGAGTTAGCAACGATATTTTTTCTGTGAACGTGTGGAAAATAAAACAACACTAAATAAATCAAACATATTTATTTTAAGCAAAGAAAAATTTAAATGAATACTAAATACATTAAACGAAACTAAAAAGATTGTAGTTGATCAGGCCTAAATGCTTCATTTAACAGAAACTCATCGTATTGAAATATTAATGATGATTATATTATACGGAGATAAATCTAGAAATTAACAGGAAGTGGTTAGATTATTTAGGGAAAACATCTAAACTTGCCCCCTAAAAGTACGATAAGTAATATTAAGAAAATGTTTAGAGAAAATGGCCATGTAAGATCTACGTCTACTAAGAGGCAATCTGCACTGGACGATAATACGAAATTAGATGTACTCTTTACAATTGAAGATAATCCATTAATTTCCACAAGACAGTTAGGAAGAGAAATTGGTATATGTCGGACCTATGGACTAAACATTATTAAAGTCAACAAGTAACACTCTTACAAAATACAGCTTGTACAGGAATTGGCAGAAGATGATCCAGATAGAGGACTGCAGTTTTGTGAGGAAATGATGGATTTTATCGACAAAATTGTCGTTATTGAGCAGATATGAATCCCCCCAAAAAATTAATGTTTTGGCTGGAATTATTGGGAATAGGGTGATTGGGTCCATATTTTTTAACAATAACATCTTCAGCAAGAACTTGTTCCAAATTTACCTATTTTGTTTCCCAATGCCTTGGACCCACAAGTACCTAATGCCGATATAGTCCGCCTTACGGGTCTGTGGCTACGACGGCTGAGGAGACAGTGGGGTAAAAGGCGTAAAAGAGTCATTTTTGAATGTAGCGGCATAGGCGTGCGTTGCTATTAATATTTTATTAAGTTATTAAATTCGTAAAAACATGGCCATAGATTTATGTAATACGTGTCAAATAGTGCGATTTTATTTTGACAAGCACAGCTACATGCGTTTAAATATAATTATTAATTGTAAATTAAATAATATAATTCTAAACTCCGCCAATGCCTTTAAAATTTCTGAAGATGTCCTGATGATAAGGACCTTCCCACAAATTCAATATTATATACGATATAAAGAGACACAACTAGTTTCAAGGCACGGGTGATAATTCGTGGCCCAGGAGTTCGCGATCTATTAGACGTGGGTTACAAAATTTACCAAAATAAATGATTATTTAATATTTCTTAAATATTATCTTCGCCGCTTCACCGAGTATACTTTGTAATGTAAGGGAGAAAATAAACGGGACACATGTTACAGGGTGTATTTTGTATTTACTACAAGGATATTATTATTTTATGGAAATTTAAACAGAGTATTACGGCAACAATGTTCCAGGAAAATGCCTTTCGTAGCTGTAGACTCGTAAGGCGGACTATATCTAGTTTCAGCAGGATTGGGCGCATCCTCATAGGGCGAGGCCTGTTCGTGATTATCTAAACCAAAGATTTCCAAATAGATGGATTAGCAGGATGGATCAAATGGAATGGCCACCGACGCGCGACGTGTCCTGACATTACCCTACTTGATTTTTTCCTGTACTGTACCTGACTTAAAAAGTAAAGTTTTTAAAGCAAAACCCGAGAGTATTGAGGTATTAAAAACCAATAAGCTATGAGTGTGAACTTATTACACCAGAGATTATTCAGAATGTGATAAATGGATTTTAATTACGCCTAAGTTGCTGTCAGCAAGTGAACGGACGACATTTTCAATATCTTTTAAACTACGTGTAATAGATTTTTTAAAGCTATTCTTGAATTCTATAGCAAATCTTATACTCGCTCTGTATAAATATCGGCTAAAGATGGAAAAGTTAAACTGAGCACCAATGTACAACTTTGGGCATTCTTTAAAAATATGACGAAAAAATACAGGATATCCATTAAAAAAAAAGTTGGTCATGATAAGTTTTTTTTGACTCACCCTGTATGCGCGTATTTTAGTTTATAAGAAGCGTAATAAAGAATATTAGTTCACGTGTCCTAGCGATTTCTAGAAAATTCTACCAAAGTGACAATACAAAATTTATTCAATGTTAGATGTTATCTCTGAATACATATAGGAACAGTTTGTGGCATTTTGCAAATTTATATAAGTGTGGTTAAAAGATTCATCTAACTGTTGTCAATAATTTGTGGTATTCTTCTTTACCAACTGCAGTTTTACGGTAAAAGAAACTTATCTGTAGACGTCGTATATTTCGCAGTCGATGTTGACGTTCATTTTGGTTTGCGTAGAATTTTCTTATCTCACTTTTTAGGTCAGTAGTTTCTTCCCCTCTCGTAGATATCGATGAACTGAATTTTATTCATACTGAACTTGCTATTCACGAAAAACTGTAGGACGCTAACAAATATCTTGACTTTTGACACGTTTCATCCTTAAATATACAAAATTGTTATAATGGCTTTTTCGAATTATTGATGTTGAATGATAAATTCAAAGTTGCGCCCAAAGGTTTTTGGCAAACGCTTAAGTACCTGGATGCTACCTCTCAGTCCCCTAGTTGTCAAATCTGATTTTGGTCCCGCGGATGTACCCTTTTCAAGCACCAATAGAAGTGATCTGATAAGCGATTTATACGACAACCAATCCTCCCCATCCTTACAGAATACAATATTTTCATTTTGGGAGGTTGCAAGGGATACGGTTGAGAAAATCATTTCGCAAATAAAAACTCGTGCGGGAGGTGTGGATGATACTGGAATTAAATTTATTTATTTATCTACGGGCAAGATCCAATTATATGCAATACAATTTTTAATTAGCAAATTCAAAACTCTATACTAGATGGAATTTATAGGGCTTATAATTGTGTTTTTTAGGGTTATTTAAACTCTTGATTTAACTACTCCGACTGAACCTTCAACACTTCTGCAAGAACTAGTTGGATTTGTTTCAATTAAATTAAATTCAATTTGGTTTTGTCCTTAGAAAAGTTCTTTTATCCGGCTGTCGTCTTTCGGGGTATCTACAAGTAATTTAAGAAATTTAATAAATCTTTATAGAGATACTACAAAAAGGCGTATATTTACATATTGAAATACACTTCTAATGCTTCATCTGCATTTTCATTACAACGGACATAACAAAGGAGCATGTCGTATTTTTCATTATTTTCAAAGTTTACATTTTCTGCCATCTTCTTCTTCCTCAGCCACTTTTCGTCCACTCCTAAACATAGGCCTTTCTCAATTCCTTCCATTGATCTCTGTCCCAAGCCTTCTGATACCAATTTCCACCTGCTATCCTCTTTATATCATCCGACCATCGTAGAGGGGGTCTGCCTATACTCCGCTTTGTTCCCTCGGTCTCCATTTCATGATTCTCGGTGTCCATCTCTCGTCGCTCAGTCTTGCCACGTGGCCCGCCCATTGCCTTAACCCTAGTTCTCCTCCTAATTTCTTCGTTTTTTATTTTGTCTCTTAGACTGACACCAAGCATTGATCTCTCCATTGCCCTTTCCATTATTCGGAGTCTGTTGGCGTTTATTTGGGTTATGGCAATTGTTTCCATTCCGTATGTACCAACAGGTAGAATGCAGGCATCGAAAACTTTACGTCTCAGGTTTATGGGAATAGCGTTGTTCTTTAATATGTATGAAAGTTTTCCGAATGTAGCCCAGGAGAGTTTTATTCGCCTTGATATTTCTTTCGATTTATTCTCTTTCCCTAATGTTATAATATGACCCAAGTTATTGTATTCATTTACATTTTCGATAGCAATGTTGTCTATGTGGATTTGTATGTTTTCTGGGCTCATTACTTTTGTCTTTGCAATGTTCATTTTTAGTCCCACCCTTTAAGACTCTTCGTTCAACTCTTTAAGCATTGACTCGATTTCCTTGATGTCGCTCGACATTAGCACAATATCATCCGCAAAACGAAGGTTGTTTAGATATGTTCCATCGATCTTGATCCCCCTATTTTCCCACTCGAGTCTTTTAAATACGTCTTCGAGAGCCAATGTAAATAATTTCGGCGAAATAGTGTCTCCTTGTCGAACTCCGCGTTTAATCTTAATGTTGTTGGTTTTAATTGCGTCGTCAATTTTCACATGGAGGGAGGCATTTTTATAGATGTTTTCAATTATTGTGGTGTATTTGTAATCGATGTGTGCGTTGTCCATAGACTTCAGCACATAACAGATTTCAATTGAATCAAACGCCTTATGAAAATCAATGAAAGTCATATGAACAGGTGCGTTATACTCTGCCGACTTCTACATCAGTGTTCTAATCGTCTGCAAATGGTCGATTGTGGAAAACCCTTTTCGAAACCCAGCCTGTTCTACAGGCTGGTAGGAGTCGAGCTTTGAAGTTAGTCTATTGGTTATAACTTTTGTGAAGAGCTTGTAAAGGTGGGATAATATACTTATAGGCCTATAGTTTTCTATATTGGTTGAATCGCCCTTTTTAAACAACAGTATGACTTCCGCTTCTAGCCACCACTCTGGTACTTTGCCCTCGTAAAGACATTTGTTAAAGAGTTTCTGGATATGCTTTTCCAACACAGGTCCCCCAAATTTGAGCATTTCGGTTGTTACCTTATCTTCGCCAGTGCACTTGCCGTTTTTCATTTGTTTTGGTGCCTTTCTTATTTCGTCCTTGCTGATATCTGGTAAGTCTTCCGAGCCAATATTCAATATTTTTTGAGTTCTCTTTATCGGGGTTGTCAGCGTGGATGAATAGAGTATAGTGTAAAATTTCTCTATAGTTTTTGCAATGTCACTTTTCCTTGTTACAACTATGTTGTTTTCATCTTTCATACTTATCATTTGTGTCTTCCCTCCTGACAACTTTGACCTCAACACTGTTGTTTATAAGATTTAAAGCGTCGATTGATAACTTGTTATTTGCTGGGGCTTTGTTTCTAGAGCACAGTTTTTTTACGCTTGTATGGATACCGGATTTTATTTTTTGGGTTAGTTCATCTATGCTTAGACTGGTATTAGAAGTAATAGATTGCAATCTGGTCTCTAACTCTTTTTGATATTTCTCTTTGTTTGCTTCTAGCTCTCGTGTGGTAGCAAATAGAGGTCTTCTAACAACTTTATCTCTTTCTTTCTGTAGGTCAAAGGTAAGATGGGCTCGGACGAGTCTGTGGTCGCTGCCAGTGTGTATTTTATTTATTACCGATACGTCTCTGCATATTGTTCTTGTGTTTGATATTATATAGTCTATCTCGTTTTTTGTAACCCCGTCTGGGCTTATCCAGGTCCATTTGCGTTTTGTTGGTTTCTGGAAAAAGGTGTTGAGGCAATATAGATTTTCCTTTGCTAAAAAGTTAAGTAGCATTTCACCTCTATTATTTCTGGTGCCCAGTCCGAAAGAGCCTATGTTTTCAGGGTCCTCTTGTATTTTCTGCCCTACTTTTGCATTGAAGTCTCCTGTCACGATCAAAAACCTCGCCCTTTCTTTCATAATCGCTTGGGACACATCTTCATATAGCTGTTCTGCCTCTTCATCCTCTGACGCGCTTGTTGGTGCGTATATATGAACTATTTGCAGAGTGTATCTTTTATTAAGTTTCAGAGTAATGTAAACAACACGGTCAGATATTGCCTGGTAGCTTGTAACCAAATGTTTAATGTTTTTATTTATCAACAATGCGACCCCTCCTATGTGGCAGTTTGTATCACTGTTGTTTTGAAATAGAGTGTGTCCCGATCTCGGTGTGGTCACCTTTTATCCAGGTAAACGAGTTTCGCATAAACCAATGACATGCCACTTGATGTTCTTCAATTCCTCTTCAAGTTCTATTAGATGTTCGTCTGTTCTCATAGTTCGGATGTTGTATGTTGCGATGAATAGAGGTTTCTTATTCAAAGATCTAGCTGAATTTTTGCTCCCCCCAGATTCCATGGAGCTGACTGTAGTTACAGTGTGAGATTCTGAGTTTTTAGCTCTACTCACCTGGGGATCATCCTTCGTTTTAAAGTTCAGCATATCTAAGGAATTTTCTGCCATAATTAGGGCAAACTGATTTTTTACTATTAATTAGATATTTTAAAACAACTTAGAGAACCTGAACACTCTGACAGAAACTAAAGAAGTTTTTAATATGACATAAATGACTGTTCTTTTCTTTTTTTAAATACCCTTAATGGCCTACCAACAAAATATTTATATTTTTTAATAACACGTAAATTTCGTGCTTAATGTTAAAAATAAGAATAAGGTAATATATATTTCTGAGAAGCTTGTTATAAACTAAATTATACTAATAAAAAAACCATCGAAAACTGGACACCCTGTACGGTTTCTTTTCTATAAAATTGTCAAATTTTTGTATTAAGTATACAGGGTGTTTCAGAAGTACGGTACGTAACTTAAGGGGGTGATTCCCTATGATATTGGAAGAGAAAAAGTTTATATGGAAAAAATACCAGATTTGTTTGGTTTTTATTATTGGTATTGCTACATTTAATGTTCACTATTCAGTTCTCGTTGAATTTGTAACCATTTACGAATTCGCCTTCGTCTGCTACAGTATTTCCATTGGGCATGGTCAAGTCATCGTATGGTTCGTGGTTGCCATTACCAAGAAGACCTTTAACTTGACCATGATAGAACCCGGACACGAAGACAGTGCAGACATGCAAGTTAGGAGTACATTCTACTTTAATGCCGGCGCTGGAGAGTAAGGTTATGACTTCATAGTTTCTGTAGGCCGCTATCTCAGGTTTGCGAGCTGGTAATTCTTTGAAATCTAAAATAAGTTGCCTTTGTTAGATACAAAATATGTTTACCTACGGCCATACATGATCTGATGTCTTCCCTGAATAGTTCGTTCAATATCTTACCGTTGTTGAGTTTAACTCTTCCTCCCTCATTGAGAGTGACAGAATCGGTCTTGTCAGCTAAAGTAATAGATTCCAAAACTCCATTATTGTACGTTCCAGCTAAAGTGAAGTTGCCGTTTACAGCGTCACCGACCAATAAGTACTTGTAGGCTCCGGAGACGGTGATATGCTTGCCGTCGAAAGTGAAAACATCTCGTCCTTGATTAATGATCAACCCAAACACTAAAAGAGGAATTCATTCGAGTATAATACACCAGGAGTCTTTATACATAGCGTCACAATTTGGGAAAAGTACTTACGCGGAATTAAAGGCACAGCATTTTCAGGATTAGTCACTAAGCTGTGCAAGAATTTAGAAACGTCAGCAGTTAAATCTTGATCCAGCCAGTACGCTAAAGAAGACAAGTTGACCGCAACCAGACGTGGAAGGTATTTAAGGTAGCTAAGAAGAAGGATGGTGCTAGATTCGGCTTCAGCTGAGACGATGGTGATGATTGTTGGAACAATATTTCCGATACTCTTTGCAAGCTTTTCGAAAGTGGCTAAAGAGTCATCAATTAGTGGATCGTTTAATTTCTACAAGGAGATAATAGAGAGTTAGAGAGAGAGTTATTGGCCAATAAAGATTGGATCTGATAAACTTTTTAGGTGCGAGTTAGTAAGTAACAAACAAATAATCAGAATATCGCTATTATATTAATAACAATTGTCATACCTTTGCGACATAATGGCGAATTGTGTCCAAGAGATTTTTGATATCCTCAACAATAGAAGATTTATTTGAATACCATATCATATCATCAGTGTCTATGATAGTGAAAAATATGTTTTTGATGTTTTTCACGAGTACGTCAGCACATGTGATACCTTCATTTACTAACTGCAATAAAAACGTCATGTTTAATATTACATGAAGTTACAATTTATTGATAATTATTATCTATAATAAAATATAATTTTATACCTGTTTATATTGTGCCTTAAAGCCTTCGATAAATGGTGAGGTCTTTAGTTCCATCGTGATATCAATAACAGCCCTTATATTTTTTCTGATATTTTCATGTGTCACAAATAAGACTTTTCCAAGATCTCTAGTTAATTCCTCAAACGCAGTAATCAGTTCTTTAAGTTCTGGTGTATACAGTTCGAAAATTTGACTAACCTGAGCCGAAAATTTTAGCGCAATGTCAATAGAGATGTTGGCGATTTCCTTCATATCGTAAATATGTATTGAAATGATTTCTTTACATTGTGGAATGAAGTCCTTATTAACTATATCAGTGACTTGCTTATAACAGTTTTCCAGTACGATGGCTGCTTCTTCAGACAACTGACTGAATTTCTGGCATATTTCATTGACAGCAGTAGTCAAAGATCCCAATACGGACCTGGCAGCTTCTCCTAATTCTTTAAAACTCTTGTCGCTCAATATTTCATTTTTAAGTTTTTCTAATTCCTCAGTGTAGTACTGTTTAAGTGGTTGTAAGTTGGGCGAAGCCTTCTTGGCCATTTCTCCGATGTTATGAACTTCTGTCTTGGCTTCGGTGGCCCATTCCTTGCTCAAAGCTTCTAGGCCTGCAAGAAAACTTGTCGTACGCTCGTTGAACTTTTCTAGGACTTTTTTGATTGCTTCAAAATTCACTTTATGATCAGATTTTAGGAAATTGGCTTCGTCAAGTTTTAAACTAGCGAAAACTAGATTCACTTTCGGTCCTTCTTTAAGGTAGTCCAAGCGGACGTCAGCAAGCTGGCTTGGTATTAAGCCAACGTTAAAAACAAGTTTGTTGTTTGGATTATCTGAAAAAAGAATATGGCATGGAACTATAAAATCGTGGTCAATGATTGACACTTTCCTTTGAAATCACTTACTTTTGTATCCAATACTGTAAGACAAAGTATTATAATTATTTATAACCTCGAATTTACTGATTATAGTAGTGTTGTCGTACGAGGAGAATTCTGAGTCGATCACTTGTTCTGGTTGGCTGAGCTGGAGCTTGTGCAAGAATTTTAAAATGTCTTTGTTCAGTACTTTAAGGTGACCACTTATTTCGTTCGGCGACCATTTGGTTGTCAACAGGTTGTCATATTTTGATTTGCCTACACGGTAGTTGAATCTGGTTTCATAGTTTACTTCCTTAAAAATAAGAATAACGCTATTAAAATTAAGAACCTCTAGAATTGAAAACTCTTTTTACATACCTGCCTGTTTTTGTCTCTGAAAGCAATAAAAGACAAAATATCGATGTCAAGTCCCTTACTCTGAATAGTCAACTCTAGTTTGGCATTGCCGTAGTTCAGATCAGCATCAATTGATTGGCACGACACAACAATCTTTTGGCTCTCGTTTGCGAATACATCAATCTCTCCATTAATATTCCAGAGATCGTTGTAGTATGTGCCCTCATTTATTGCCTTAAAGGAAGCTGTGAGAGGCTAAAAATATATAAATTGTTAATGAGACGACAGGAGTACCGAAGGTCAATCAGCTAAAATAAAGCCCTGAAAAATGACCAATACATTTTATCTGCATGAATTTACTTGCCCTTTGAAATCCAGGATGTGCAAACTTAGTTTGTCCAAAGAAAGTCCCCGTAGGGTCAACACCTAACACCCAGTTCAAAGCAACTTTTTTGTTGGCATGGTTTTTCTTGTCCATGTAAGAAACAATTTCTCCGCTCATTTCATTTGCCTTGTAAGGGTTGAATTTGGCTTCCAATGCTACAGTTCGCTTGGGGGTGGTCAATAACAGTTCAGATTCTAGAGGTTCAACGTAGAATCTGTACTTATATTTGCTGTTTTCCTGGTTTTGGAAGTAGGCGTCGACTGTGTGTTCGATTCTCCATTCTTCCCTGGTCGTCACTGCTTTCAGACCGAGTTCGTGAGATAAGCCTAGTTTGCGGAGATCCAGATTAACTTCAAGTACGTGATTAAAGTCTCGTACATCTGTGGAAACAAAATAAGCATGAGTAAATAGGTATAGGAAATATGTATTTTACGTAAAAAGCTTACCATTTGAGTTGATCTTGTTGTCAATTTCAACATAGATACATTCCTTTTTCTGCTGGCAATACGAGTTGTGGAATCTAAATTGTTTGGTAGTGCTCTTGAGTTCGAAATCGATAGCCTGTTTGCCTAAGGCAGCATCGAACGAAGCTTCAGTTCCAGTTTCACCGCTCCTTTCTTTCTCCAACTTCTGCAAAATGTATTTAAAGTTTCCAGATTTCGGTTCGTCTTTGACTGTAAAGTTTCCTGAACCTTGAACGATAAATTTGCCGCTCTCTTCTTTGGCTGTATAACTAGCGTTACCGGATATCAAATCCTTATTGGCAAATTTAACAAGAATTTCGATTTTACTCTCGGTGCTAGTGCCTTTGTTGTGAGCCTCGAAGACAATCTTATTTAGGTTGAGATTGGCGGAATCTACTTGCCCCTTTATTGTGAGATTGTCGAGGTTTTTAACGTCGACGTCAATAGCGCCATATAATGCGAATGTCTTTTCGTAGATGAGTTTCAGTTCACCTAAAACATAGTGATTTTTTGTCCTTTAAAATTAATTAGAATTGGTATACTTCCAAATGTCTACCTTGCATTATACTTATAATTATTGTTTCAACTGATAAACTAGCACTTACCACTGAATTGTTTGCTGCTAACTTTGTTGCCTTTCAGAAAAATTTGACTAAGTTGGCCAGCTGGATCAGTTAGTTTAAAGTCAACTGAGGGAACCAAGTCGCTGAGTGCTAATTCCGTTTGTGACTTATAGATTTTTCCATCAACAGATAATTCCACGGCGCTTTTCACTTCTTTGTTATCCTTAGATCTATTTGTTTCTACACTTAGTTGAGTATGTTTAAGGCCCTTCACAGGAGTCTGTACTCCAACTGTCAACTTAAAGTGATGATCGGACGTTCTTTGAAGAATAATATCGGCTTTAACAGTTTTGTTAGCACCGTAGTTTACTGCGATGCTGCCAGAAGTCTTATCTTCCTGAAGGTCATATAGGGATGTGACGTTAAATTCTCTATTTTTTTTTAAGTCCATGAAACCTCCTGTTATTTCGCCATTCAAAACACCCAGTTTAACAATACCTTCGACCCTGTGGTTCAAGACATTTTCGTAGTTGTCAATATCTCCACTATTACCGTAAATATAAAGTGATCCTTTTATCTCTAAAGGTTGCGATGTATTAAGTGGTTTTATGACAAATCCATCCACGTCCATACTTAGAGCTCTTGCTGTGTTGTTATGAGATCTAGAAAATCGAACATTAATGTTTGCGGAACGTTCGTTTACTTCCTCAAAAAAATAAGCTGACTGGAAGGTTAGGGTACCATGAGTGTCGTAGACTTGGAATTCATACCGATAATATCTATCATTACTATAAGTAACAACATCAACATTTACTAGAGACGATAATAGGCTACCATAGAATCTGATGTTGAACCGTTGAATGGAAGTTCCATCATGGTTGGTTCGTTCTAGGGAAGCCTCTGTATTCCAGTTTTCACCGTTCCTATAGTCTGCAGAGACGGCATATTTCCCCTGGATCACTCCCTTGTATATGTTGGTCTTCTCCCACGATCCTTTATGTATAAACTTGTGACCGGGCGAGTTTTTAGTTTCTCTATACTCCAGACTTGCTTGAGCATGCCCGCTGTGCAGATCGTTTTCTTCTTTACGGTCGCATTCAAATGTAATTAAAATATACTCATCTGATGGTACAGTAACTTCAATCTCGCCATCGATCTCACCAGCCTTATCGTCGCCAGTCCTTGAGCCTTTTGCGTTGACTTCCAAAGGATAACCCAAAAAGTCTACCTTATTTTTACTGTCAATGCTGGATTCGGACACTTGAGTTTGGGTAGAGCAGAAAATCTTTAGGTTCTTATCTTTAAGGAAAAATGGATAAACTGTTACGGTAATATCGTATGACTTGGCAGGCTCCACGGTGAAGGATGTCTCACCTTTAAGTTGGTATTTTCCGTTTTGCAAGTTGATCAAGACATCTCCGTTACCGACACCATTATTAGCGTGAAATTTCCCGTTAATGGAAAACGAATTTCTAATATTAACCTTGACGCTACTGCTGACATTCCCATTTTTGTTTGTTTTGATGAATATATCGATAATGGTCTCGCTTCCCGAAGTGATTTTTTTATAAGCATCTAACTCGTCCCCATTAAGTTTGAATCCGCTGGCAACGTTGAAAGGTACAGCATGGAAAGGAATTTTGACAATAAGATCTACTCTGACATTAATATTGCTAGAATGGATTTGGTGCTCTATCATGCCTTCTACTTCAAACTTCTTGCCGTTCACCTCCAAGGTATTTGAAATTTTGCTTACCTCGTTGGGCAACACCTGTCTTATGGATTTAATTTCAAGGTTGTTATCCAATCCCAAAAACTCAAACTCGATTTCGTAGTCTCCTTTCACTTTCTGGGTGATTTTGGCTTCAAGATCCCGCCCGTGGATATGCTGGAAAACGTTTTTCTTTTTAAATTCTGCTTTAACGGCGAAGTTCACGTTTTTGTTTAGGCCATTCTCATGTTGAATGTTGAACTTAATCAGGTCTTGTGTCAACTGTATACGCCCTGAAAAGGAAAATATACTTATGTTAGTTCGGGTTATTTATCTGGCAATATCAAAAATGAGTTAAATATGTATATAAATGTAGTAAAATAATACCTTGTAGAGTATAAGCATGTTGTCCATCCGACAATGCGAGGTCACTGAAAAAGACACCGGCTTCTATCCCGATGTTACCAGCAAGGATAAGTTGCATTTGGTCATTTGATATCCTTACGTTTTCAAACGTATATTTAAGGGTCTGGCCATTTTTCTCCACCACAATTTGACCCTCAGCCTTTACAGGTAAAGGCTGCTCTCCAGCAAGCGTTTTGTACTCCAAAATCGGTTTGTAAATTGCGAGTTCTGGAGTTCCGGAGATTCCTACACCGACCTTACCGCTGTATTCGTTCTTGTCGTTTGTTACCCTAAGGAGCAAGGATTTTTCAACGTTGGTGTTAACCAGTCTAGCTTCAGCTGATGCCGTTTTGTCTAAAGCGCTATGTAAAGAACTAAACACAGCTTTGACATATTGCTCAGGATCGTATTCGACTTGTAGATCCAAAGCGACCGCTGTTTGGTTGTTTTTGTCGATAATTTCCAGGATCAGGTCAGCATACGTGCGTGCGGTTTGGTTACCTTTAACATTATGTCTTATTCTGTATTTAGAAGCGCCAATACTTTTGAGCTGTATATCAAATTTAGCGTCTCCAGCCAATGTAAATGGAGGAATGGGGATTTGTTGGCCTTCTAGGTTAGGACCATACATTTCAACGCGTAATAGAAGTCCGATATACAGAGTCCATCCGCCCGGATAAATTATGGAGTTATACCGTGGGAATGTCAACGGACGGTTTTGTTCCCTCCTTGCTGGTTTCCTGGAAACGAATACTATTTTATGGTCAACGGAGATTATCGTTTGATCTGTCACTGGCAATCCATATGTCACATCAAACCCAGTGGATTTATCCCAAGATACGTTAATATCACCACCAGTAGAGGAATACAAGGTTGTGACGACCTTGAGACCAGTTTCAACGACCAGTGCGTCCAAAGTCAGTCGTCCAGATACTTCGACGTTGGCACTTGGTATGAGTTTAAAGTTGAACTGGCCACTTTCAGGTGAATTGATGAGTCTGCGTACGTCGATTGCTCCTTCTGCTTGCACCTGGACTGTGGCTGAACCTTCAACGGCTAGTCGAAGAGGAAACCCGAGGGAGGTAGGATAGTCGAACTCAGCATCAAGGAAGAGTAAATTCTGACATAGTGTTTCCTAAAAATAACAATATTGTTTATTCTGGAATAAGTTGGCTAAGGATGCGTGAGTAGTCCAACATTATGTTAACGTTGCTTACCTGGAAACTACTTAATCTGTTTAATCCGTCGTTGAGTTGATTAAGCATATCGTCAATGATTACCTCAGGAGTTTTCTGGTTAAGATTGAGGAAAAGTACCTCAGAGCCAAAGGCCTTAAGGTTCACGTCCAAGGCCAGATCTTTATTGAGTTCGTTTGTTTTAATTTGTATTTGCTTACTGATTTGATCAATCTCGGCTTTGCTCAGGTTGCGTTTAGATCTTCGAAGAACGTCTCCAAGTTTTTGTTCCAAGTATGAAGATACGGATTCGAAACCTTTTCTACCATTTTTGTATAGGTCCTTAAAAGCAGAGCTTCTCAAAACGCCTTTTGGTCCGAAGTAGTGTTCCACCAGATGGTCCAAGTTTTCTTGCCTCGTTTCGATTTGGAGTAAGTTTAAATGTTGGCCGAAAACTTGAGCTGTGAGGTTGAGGCTTAAAGATCTTGGCATCCAAGACTTTTGGGAGTAGATGATATTGGCTTCGGAGGAAGCAGCTAATCCAAGAGTGTCTACGGCATAGGAGAATTCCCCGTTGAACGAGTACTTGCGGGGATCGATGGGGAAGCGCTTCTTAAGGCCGAAACCGAGATGCTGTTTGGCTAAAGCCTTGTCTGGATTGGCGGAAGCTCGGATACTGCGGATATGAGAAGTGATGAAGCCTCCTACTTGAATACTTGGTTCCTTTTCGAGAAGAGCCTTGACAGCGTTTCCTAAACAAACTAGTAGGTTATGGTTGGTTTGTTATTTATTTATCGGTGTTACTTACCAACTTTAGCATTTGGGCATTGGGCAATAACTAAGTAAGATTTGATTCTGACTTCAGAATCTTGCTGAGTATCTTCGAGGAGATTAAAGGCGCTCGTCCTAAGTTTATCCTTGCAAGGATCAGCCAAGTACGCTTCCAATGCTGCTACCCTTACTCTAAAAATCGTAACAAGCTCTTTATAAAAATATATATATTTATGAGTTGAAAGAATTCATTAGGTACCTGTTTGAGTATTCTTTGTTTTCAGCAATATCACTCAGCTTCTGCAAGGCATTGTCACTTAGATGATGAAAGTTTGCTAGTCCTTTTAAGCCAAAAATGATATCATTCTCTTGATTTCGCTTGGTGGGCTTGGTTCCAATTTTGGTCAGAAATTTGTTGGTTAAACTCTCAACAGCCGCGTTATTATCGCAAGAGTGTTGATGACAGTAACGACCGGCGATGTTACCTATGCCCAAATAAGCTTCCCGTGGTAGATTTGGCAGGTCCAAGAGATGCTTAAACAGATTAGTTAACAATACTAGGATCCTATCAGACATCTGACATTGTAACACTAACTAATCAAATACTTGATCAACATTTTGCCCCAATGATAGCATTAAGGTGATAACTTACCACAGCTGCATTTATTGAACTTTCCGTGGCATGTCGGATAAAATTAAGTCCAAGAAGGGCGAGCTTAGCAGCGGAGTCGCTCAGTTCACCTTGTTTCAAGAGTTCCAGGACAGTTTCAATACTGTCTCCATTTCCAGATCTCAGTAAGGCATCCAAAAACAATCTCTTGGCTGCATCTTTGTTACCAACACCTTGGCGAATGTTACAAATATATCAAAAGGTAATTAATAAAGGCAGTATAAATGCATGGCACTATTGCTTTGGTCAAATGGTTTCTACTTACCAACTCCGTTTTTAACTTGCTTGTAGGCAGCTAAAAGGTCGCCCTTTTTGCTTACTCTAATAATTTTAAGCAGGCTTATAAATTCTCTGGTAGTATTTTTACCAACAACTACATTTACTGTCTCGGCCACTGTCTTAACAGCTGTAAGAATGGTTTGGGCATTGTTATTTGGTGCGTTTGTATGGTGAGGATTTTCAAAAATGATGGACCTGAAATAATTGATTTTGAGTCGGTGCTGATCATACTATTTTTTTATTCATTAAATTCGCCAAAGTAATTTGATATTTACCTCGGCTTTGTAACAGGTGCTGGTGTGTTGTCTTTAGAGGTACCACTGAGGTGCAGTTTGCTTATGATTTGGGCTTTGGCAGTATTTTTACCAGCAGAGAACGGGTCATAGAGATAATCTTCAGTAACGGTGGCTTCATCTAAAACTCCGTTTTTGATTTTTAAATTAGCAGAATATTCGCCACTAAGAAATGGACTAGATTTGATCTCGCTGTTGAGGTTGAAGGCTGTAGCAAAGAAGTCTTGTTGAATGTGCTCTCTAGAAATAAGTGAAGACATTAGTTTTTTTTTTTATTGCATTTTCTTCTATGTCTTATTCTTTAACATTTCTTTTTTTGTTCAAAATTAGATAATTTTGCCTACCTGTAAGAACACTTGTTAAGATTCCTAGACTTGGTTACGACCAGGAAGTTGCCCTCTTTATGTGAAGACGAGTCAGTGGGACACGTTCCGAAAACATCTGTTTCGTAGCCAGTTTTGAGTGACGCCTGGAAAATAGAGGCTATCGCTCTTTTGACGTTGATGGAGTTCTGGTTGTCTCCCTCCACCACACAGATGCTGTCGTCCAATACACCACCATTGTTGTTAATACGAATGGGTTTTTCAATGTCAGGAATCGATCCAATTTTCTGGAATATCAAAAGAAGGGTGTTATAGTAATACGATATATATTTTTATTGAAACTAACTTTTTCATCAGATCCGATGACCTGGACGTTTTGTAACCTTAAAGCTTGGTCGCAGTCTGCCAACTGCGTTAGGAACACATCAGCTTTGACTTCCGTACTAGTGACCTGTCCTTCTGCGGAAGATAATGACACTTCGATTTTGCCATCATAGGTGTATTTGTATGTTGTTCCTATTGCGTATTTAAATGTTTGGCCGGCTGGAAAATATTAAGATTAGGAGTTGTTCTGTTGTTTGTACCTGATATTTCGTTCTTAGGTTGTCATAAAACAAGTAGAGAATACAATAGTTTAAATTAGAATAAGTTTCCTTACCAGCTCCTGTACATCCGGTCCGACAAACATCTGAAAAAGGGAAAAATATTAACTAAAGTTTATTTTTAAAACACGGGGAGCAATGAAACCTAACTTTTTATGGAAAAACAGTACAGAGGGAGTAAATTCCAATATCGTTTTAATGATTTATTCGTGTTTTATTGTGTGGTCCAAATTATCCTTACCAAAATATACAAGCCATATATCACATACATTTAAGTTTAAATAAAATCTTAATTGGGTGTTATGGTTACGATTCATTGACCTTCCAATCAAAAGACAAGTTGAGTCCTTAATAAGCGAAAGCAAATTAGTTATCAGTGATTACGTTAACTGGAAAAAAATATCGACTTCGTTGTAAAAATAAAATTATATTCTTATAATTTTGATAAAGTTGCCACCTTGACCTTTTAAATAATATTTTTTTTCCACTACTAACCTATAACATCGCCATTATTGACCGATTATTAACGCTAGAAATCGTTTTTCTCTACCTTATAAGTCATTATTGACCATGGTCAATAATAAGCCATTGAAATCCATTATTGACCGATCTTTGACCTTAACCGAATTTTGTTTGAACGCAGGTAACTTGATTTTTTAATTCTACAACATCAATTCATTGTGGTTAGGCAACCAGATAATTATCAATACATATTAGATTACTTGATATTGTAAAATATGGATACAATCAACATTTTTTCTGCTTCCATCCTTAATTCGGGAGGTGTACACATAATATTATCACTAACATTTTCTTCGCTCATTTTAAAAAAAAACGCAAAACTCGTGACATCTGATGACACAAATGAACACAAATTGACATTGACAAAGCCACCTGACAAAACAACAAAATATTTTGCCAATTCCAAAGCGCAGGTAACTTGATTAAAAAATATACTTATACCTACCTATAATTTTTTATAATTATTAATACTATGAAGATAAATGTCATATAAAAGTTTGTAGTAGTGAAAAAAATAATATATTAACCACGGTTTAGACAGCTTATTATAGCCCTCGCGTCTTAAATCCGCTCGGGCAATAGTGATGGCTGTCTAAACCTTGGTTAATAATATACTATTATTGCCAAAATATCGCGAATTTGACCAAGATTAATTAAGTCACTTCAGAATCACTATTAAAGCAAATGAAAACTCAGTGCCATCTCCTCGCTGATCAACACTAGAAGCGGACTAAACTTCCGGATAAAGACTACCATTCAAGAATATCGTGCTTATTTACTGTATTGCGTCTTGGTGCACCATGAATAATTAAAATTCAAACATTCTCTCATCACACGATATTATATCCACTTAAACTAGCTTAAATCATACATACTGTCGAGAGATTGGCTCACTCCTAGAGCTCCCCATCCCTCTGCTCCTCCTCCGTGAATGAATCCATCAACGACCAACAGTAATTATAAGTAATTTCCTCCCCTCTGCCTACCACCTCAAAACATGGAATTCTTTGTGTGTAGCTGGCTTTATGGCTAATTCGTATTAACGCTATTAACTAACATATTAAAGGGATTTCAAAAAAATCTGAATGATACCTATACGAGGTCTTTCTTAAGTATGTATAGAGAATTGAGGGGTGTATTTCTGAGCTGAACTAACCAACCAACAATAACTTCTTCCCCGCTGCCTACCACCTTAAAAGCAGCTGAAAAGTGACCCTGTGACGTGTGAAGTCAAACGTCAGGACTAACTTAAGAAACAAGCATGATACCATACATGAGCATTGGTTAAAAAGATTGTTTGGGGCGCACTAGTTTAAACTAAACTCAAAAACTGAACCGTGATCAAATTTATCATTGATTTAAGCTATTTTCAAAAATAAAGATTAATCAATAAGATGTAGATTGTTAACGTGTAATAGTTAGCGCCCCTCTAAAGTGTGTGTACTTAACCATTAACCTTGGTATAGTCCAGAATATATCAATTTTACAGCCTTTTAGGGCTGCTTTTTCAATGTGATCGATAAATAGTCCGTGAGGAAGAGAAATACCTCTTCAACAAAACAAGCAAGGATTAGGAATACATCTAAATTCTAAAATGGACATTTTTTCAAAGGTTATTAAACCAGAACCTTACCTCTGGCGTAAACCAAAAAAAATAATCTACGAACTAACTACACATTGAAGAAGCCGCCCTTGAACCACCCCCAACTGCCCTAATTTGGGTTTAATCCTAACCTGTGAATGAAGCACTGTCAAGGTTTAAACCACATAGTAACTTCACGAAGTTAAACTACACATTGTAAAAGTCACCCTTAATCTGCAATTTAAAATAATTCAATATGTCGTCCGGTCACTATTTTTGACTAATAGCCGGCGCAATTACATACTTTTGTAGCCTGAAAACAATTATGCGGAATTTAAAAAGCATTGAAAAAGTTTGGAAACAAAATACACCAAAATGTCACAATTGTTGTTTCTGTCAAAGGATTCCAAATATTGCACCTTAAAAGTACTAAAAAATTACACCAATAAAAGTTTTATTTTTTTTTTAAATACAATGGTTATAAAAAAAAAACTGTTTGTGTTTTAAAACGGTTATTATTGAACATCAAAGTGATCCCACAAGTTTCACATTTTGTTCAGTACAAACGTCTTATTTTTAAAGTAACAAAAAAAATGCACAAGAAACTCATGACTAAAACGTTCAACTGCTTCACTAACTCCCAACTTACCTTTGTCTACTTGGGCATGTGTCTGTCCAATCATAAAAATCACCAGACTCACTAGACCTATAGAAACTCTACTGTGTTCTGCTAAGCGCATCATTCTGACAGAGATCAGTACCACAATAACTGGATAATTACCCCTCAATCGTTTTTATAGGCGCTTCTATGATTAAATGTGTTGGAAATAAAAACTGATAAGAGCAAATAATCTGTACCGGTCTGTGTCTGGCTAGTGTAGTACTTTGGTTGATGGACAAATTTCTTTTTTTACGTTACTTTTTGAACACTGTGTTCTTTGCTGATGTTTCGGTTTATATTATAACCTTCTTCAGGGCCCTACAAGGAGATAAATAAAAATTGTTTTTTTTATTACATTAACATTCAATGTTTTCTTATAATATTAATAATTTGTGTGTGACCAAATTTTCTGGTCTTTTCACGAAAACTGTGTAGAAGATCAGGCTTAAGATGCGTCACTTAACAGAAACTCATAATATTAAAATATAATGATTGTTGGATACAGATATAAATCTAGAACTGAACAGGAAGTGGTGGGATTATTTAGGGAAAAACATCTTGACTTGCCTCTTATAAATCAAAGCACAATAAGAAAAATTAAAAAAATATTTGGAGAAAATGGACATGTAAGATCTACATCTACTAAGACGTAATCTGCACTGGACGATAATACGAATTTAGATGTACTCTCAAAATTGAAGAGAATTCATTAATTGCCCAAGACAGGAAGAGAAAATGGTATATGTCAGACCTATGTACTAAACATTAATAAAGCATACAAGTAACACCCTTACAAAATACAGCTTGTACAGAAATTGGCAGAAGATGATCCAGGTAGAAGACGGCAGTTTTATGAAAAAATAATGGACTTAATTGACAGAATTGTTGTAAACTCAGAAAACATATTATTTTCTGATGAAGCTACGTTTCCTTTACATGGCCATGTTAATCGACAAAGTTTCTGATGTTGGGCAGATATAAATCCCCATTAAATGAGGGAAGTACATACCCAGTGTCCCCAAAATATTAATGTTTGGGCTGGAATTATTTAGAATAGAGTGATTGGGCTCATATTTCTTATCTGTAGATGCTGTCCATTTCACAGTCGATGTGGACGCTTATTTTGATTTGCTCGAAGAACTAAACGTTTTCGACATAACTCTTTTTAGAGCAGTAGAGTTTCCCCTCTCATAGATTTCTAGGAAATTAATTTTATACATTCTCATATACCGGGTGTTTCATCGTCGAGCGGGACATAGGAAATCCCATGTAATTTTAAATGGGGTCAATTATTGGCTTCCCTAATTATTTTAGAGAAAAATTCTATTTAGGTTTATTAAAGAGCACTAAAACCCACATTCAAAAGAATAACTTTAGATATTTTTGATGAGCCCGTTTACGGGTTATCGCCGATTTCTTTTTAACTATTTCTCCTTTTTATGGCCCCGTATTTGCGGGCACCAGTCAAGGTAAAAGATGACTGTCAAATAAAGTTGTCATTTTGAGGAATATTTGAACATCTTCTTAAATCCTAAAGTTCTAACAATTTAATAGTACCTACCTATTAATTAGTAAAATATTGAAACATGTAAAATGTCATAATTAACCTTGTAATTGGATACTTTATTTTAGTTTTATTCAGAATAATTTGTACTCATAAATACACCTTTAATATTTTCGATGTACGAGTTTTTATAACAATAAAGCACACATTTCAAAATGACAACTTTATTTGACAGTCATCTTTTACCTTGACTGGTGCCCGCAAATACGGGGCCATAAAAAGGAGAAATAGTTAAAAAGAAATCGGCGATAACCCGTAAACGGGCTCATCAAAAATATCTAAAGTTATTCTTTTGAATGTGGGTTTTAGTGCTCTTTAATAAACCTAAATAGAATTTTTCTCTAAAATAATTAGGGAAGCCAATAATTGACCCCATTTAAAATTACATGGGATTTCCTATGTCCCGCTCGACGATGCAACACCCGGTATACAAAATTGTTTTGATAGCTTTTTCGAATTATTAATGTTGAATTATAAATTCAGAGTTGAGCCCAAAGGTTTTTGACAAACGCTTAAGTAAAGCCTGTCCAGAGATATAAGAAAGTTACACTTTACCTTTGAATGGGATTATCCAAGGGTGGCCATAAACAAACAATGAATGAATGAATAAATGTTAAAATTATGGTCCGTACTTAAAAATGTCTTAAAGTAAACTGCAAATCCGGAAGACGTAATTTCATTATTAAAGAAATCGTTTGGTTATTTTAAACCGATTTTTACCTGATTCAAAATGAGAGGGTTAATCCCATAAAATAAATTATGTTCTAAAGACTGTATATACAGCCACTCTAGTTAGTTTTAAGCTTAGTAATTATTCTTACTTCGTGTGTAATACAGCGTTTGTTAAATCGTGTGCGAGTCATGGAAAATATGTGCGAGCCCAATGTATCTCAGGAGGTAACCTCGTCGAAAAGCAGAAAACACTTTTCTGTGGAAACTAAGGAATAAACAATGTTTATAATGTTTCATACATCAACTGTGTGGAGAATTGTGAGTAATCCCATTTTAGCGAGAAAAAAAAACAGATACATATACAGGGCTGCCCAGAAGTCCAGAATAAAATTAATATAGCCTTAACCTGTAACTTTTGGGGAAAATATGCTCACATTTTGACGTTATTCGTTTGTTTTTTTATAGATATTTGTCAAAGATATGGCGACATCGATCTTTTTTTTTAAATGGGAACATACAGCTTGTGATACATCATTTGAAAGCTAATATCTCGTACAGTATGCTCATAAATTTTGACGCGATTCTGTCAAGCTATTTCAAAATGGCGACTGTTAAAAGTTTTTAAAAAATCCCTATTTAAATAAGCGGAAATGATAAATCATTGATGTTTTTTTTGCCTTTCAAGGTAAGAAATCTTCATTGTTTCACGTTCTGACATTTTGTGACATTGTGACTTAACAATAGTTATGGTTTATTTGTTATTTATTTTGTAAAAAAAAAATAAAAATGTAACGAAGCAAAACAAAACACAACAAAAAGGTGGTTTAACGTGGCAAATGCTGGAAATGTCCTCGACCCTCTACTTGGGATGCTCCCAGACGATGGTAAAATCCGTCGACGGAATTTCGAATGGCTTCAGCCGTATGTTATGTGTCTCCAATCTAATTTTGTTTTTCAAATCTTCAATATTATTTGGCCTATTTTGGTAAACTTTTTCCTTTAAATATCCCCAAAGAAAATAGTCTAGAGGCGTCAAGTCTGGGGACCTCGGTGGCCATTCAATTGTACCACGTCGTCCAATCCAGCGACCTGGAAATATGTGATCTAAATATCTTCTCACATTGACAACAAAATGCAGGGGAGCACCATCTTGCTGAAACCAAATTGTTTCATTAGGTATATCTGGATCTACTTCGTTGGGAAAAATTACAGCTAGAGCAGGCCTCAACTCGAAGGTTAAGAAATCCAGGTACCGTTCAGCTGTGAGGGTTTCTTCCAAAAAGAATGGCCCTAAAATTTGGTTATTAATGATACCTGCCCATACATTTACTTTCTGGGGCCGCTGAGTATGCGCTTCAAATATCCATCGTGGACTTTCTTGACTCCAGAAACGATAATTATGTTTGTTAACCACCCCGTTTAAATAGAAAGTAGCTTCATCCGAAAATAATATGTTCTGTGGAAACCTATTATTCTCGTCACACCATCTGATCATTTCTTCGCAAAATTGCAAACGCCTATCATAGTCATCTTCTAAAAGCTCTTGGACAATACATACTTTGTAAGGGTGGTATTTTTCTGCTTTCAAAAATCTTCCAATAGTACCTCTAGATGTATCATGATTTTGAGCCAATGAAACTGTTGAAACATGCGGATTATCCTGCAGAGATAATGCAATATCCAATTTTTCATCGTCGCCTAAAACACGTGGCCGTTCATTCCTAGGCAAGTCCTTTACTGTGCCATGTTCATCAAATTTGTGGAATATTTTACTAATAGTGCCCTGTAAAATTTGATTTTCCGGATATTTAGCATTAAATAAAGTGCACACTTCACTTTGACTTCTTATTTTATCTCCACATCCTAACAATATCAAGACATCGATACGCTGCCTTTCCGACAAAACCATTTTTGTTTAGAAAATTGTAAAATAATACTTCGGAAATACCTAAATTAATTTTACAAGTTTACAATGTCATAAAATGTCAGAACATGAAACAATGAAGGTTTCTTACCTTGAAAGGTAAAAAAACATCAATGATTTATCATTTCCGCTTATTTAAATGTGGATTTTTTAATCACAAGCTGTATGTTTCCATTTAAAAAAAAAAGATCGATGTCGTCATATCTTTGACAAATGTCTATAAAAAAACAAACGAATAACGTCAAAATGTGAGCATATATAAAACTAAATTGACGTGTCCGAGCATTTTCCCCAAAAGTTACAGGTTAAGGCTATATTAATTCTATTCCGGACTTCTGGGCAGCCCTGTATATATATGTATATATCGAGAGGGTAGTCGTTGCTGACTAGTTGAGAAATAGACTAGTAAATATTGGGGAGTGCAGCAAATGAAAGAGTACTCTTTAAAGTTATTCCAAGCTTTCGGAAATCATATATTTCATTTTCATCCTCAGGGAGAAACTTTGTTGAGATGTAGTATTGTTCCTAGTGGATATAGAGATGTAGTTGGGTGTGATTCCTCTACGCAGGCATTCATTGTTGAACCATACATCCGCCAACTTGTTTCTTCGTCGAAGGTGTTCATTCTTAAACTGTCGGACTATATATGCCAGACTGGCTGTTTCAAGATTCAAGAAGTAGTCCATTTTCTGTGGCGAGATTATTAAAGAAAACAAGGTCTGTCTATACCACCAAACTAAAATTTATATTTGTCCCTTTAAGGTGAAAAAAGGATTACAGAGTGTGCATAATTTAATGTAATTTTAGGTTGTTTAGGTTGTACTAGTTTCAACTTTAGTCAAAGTCATCATCAGCAACCATACAATTAAGAATTATGTTTAGGATGTACCTAAATAAACGAACTAAAACAAATTAAAAGGGGGGGGGGGGAACGAAGTGGTTCAACAATACATGGCCATAACGTGCACCTTATGCAGCCAATGGACTCGACAGAAGACAATCACCTATACGATGCTACTTTCAGCAATGAAGGAAATTAGATGCGAAAATTGTAGTAGAGGGAAATTCAAATGGAATCATTTATAGTCATGATATGATATATAGCTGTCTATAATGAAAAGTCAATAAAGTAAACGTTTCATAAGTCAACTCCAAGAAAGAACATGATTTATTTTTGGTGGGTCAGAATTTTAATAAGAATAGTACTAATAAAGTAAAGGGGGGGGGGGGGGGAGGGAAATTAAAATGTATTAAAATAATTTACGTCATTAAGTCAGTTGTGGTCATCAAATTCTCCATATTTAGGATATATAAATGATTCCATTTGAATTTCCCTCTACTACAATTTTCGCATCTAATTTCCTTCATTGCTGAAAGTAGCATCGTATAGGTGATTGTCTTCTGTCGAGTCCATTGGCTGCATAAGGTGCACGTTATGGCCATGTATTGTTGAACCACTTCGTTCCCCCCCATTTTAATTTGTTTTAGTTCGTTTATTTAGGTACATCCTAAACATAATTCTTAATTGTATGGTTGCTGATGATGACTTTGACTAAAGTTGAAACTAGTACAACCTAAACAACCTAAAATGACATTAAATTATGCACACTCTGTAATCCTTTTTTCACCTTAAAGGGACAAATAAAAATTTTAGTTTGGTGGTATAGACAGACCTTGTTTTCTTTAATAATCTCGCCACAGAAAATGGACTACTTCTTGAATCTTGAAACAGCTAGTCTGGCATATATAGTCCGACAGTTTAAGAATGAACACCTTCGACGAAGAAACAAGTTGGCGGATGTATGGTTCAACAATGAATGCCTGCGTAGAGGAATCACACCCAACTACATCTCTATATCCACTAGGAACAATACTACATCTGCTAAGAGAGCCATCCAAATTGTTTGTTGAGATTGTTCATACAGATGTTCATAAAATTAATAAAAAACATGTGAGAAGAAAACGTGTTGAAAACCTAAGTCAATTACAAGTAAAGCCAAAGTTTGGAGACAATATTAAAACCATTGTATATGGACGAAGAAACGCACAATTTAAAATAAAATGAAAATTAGATGTTCACATTTTGAAAAATCGTTACATAATTTCAATATTATGGAAATATTAAGCGGGAAATCATGACTTGCGTGTCACCATTTTATGTGACAGTCCATCTGATTTAGTCGCGCAGATTCTTTTAACAAATTCTTTTCGGAATGGGTACTCTTTCCCAACACCAGTAGAAGTAATCTCATAAGCGATTTTTACGACAACCATACTTTCCCATCCTTACAGAATACATTATTTTCATTTTGGGAGGTTGCAAGGGATACTGTTGAGAAAATCATTTCGCAAATAAAAACTCGTGCGAAAGGGGTGGATGAAACTGAATTTATAATAATTTCCTTAATAGTACTACAGCTTATATACCCTTCTAATCAATGTGCTTGAAATCTGGTAAATTTCCTTCTTTATCGAAAAGGGCTAATGTAATTCCTGTTGCTAAAAATATTAACCCCACCTCGCAAGCAAACATTCGCCCAACAAGCATATTGTGTTCCATGTCTAAAATTTTGGAAAAAATAGTAAATGCACAATTGAGTCAATATTTGTCACACAATAAAATGTTACCCTCCACTCACAGCACTACAGCTGCCCTTCTCACTGTGACCGATGACTTACTGAGGGCCCAGGATGAGGTAAAAAAACTCTAGCCTAATTTTACTCTACTTCGTAAGGTCTTTGATACGTTGAATTATTCCTTTCTTTCAACTAAATTAAAATTCTATGGGTTGAGTATCGAGGTTTTTGGAGAGCTACTTGTAGGGAAGGAGTCACCGGGTGGTGTTGCCTAGTGGTGCTTCTCCCAATGTCCCAGGGTAGTATACTGGGACCTTTACTATTTTGTATATATACTGCCGATTTCTCGCAAACTTCTTTTTCTTCCAATGTCAATCAATCATCGCTGTGCATCAATGATGAGCTAGCGACTATTTCCAAATTAACGGCAGCCCTCGATCTTATTCTAAATGGTAATAAGACTGAAATTATGGTATTTGGACGGGATAAAGCTGTCGCGGCTAACAACCTAAACATTACCTATAGTGGCGTTTTAATAATAAATTAATTAAATTTAATAAATGTGTGTAAGAATCTGGGCATCTTGGTGGATGACAACTTGCAATTTGAGGAACATGTTTCATCTCTTTTGCGAAAATTTGTTTGCAAACTAAAAACGTTATATACCGGGTGTTGCATCGTCAAGCGGGACATAGGAAATCCCATGTAATTTTAAATGGGGCCAATTATTGACTTCCCTAATTATTTTAGAGAAAAATTCTATTTAGGTTTATTAAAGAGCACTAAAACCCACATTCAAAAGAATAACTTTAGATATTTTTGATAAGCCCGTTTACGGGTTATCGCCGATTTCTTTTTAACTATTTCTCCTTTTTATGGCCCCGTATTTGCGGGCACCAGTCAAGGTAAAAGATGACTGTCAAATAAAGTTGTCATTTTGAAATGTGTGCTTTATTGTTATTAAAACTCGTACATCGAAAATATTAAAGGTATATTTATGAGTACAAATTAATCTGAATAAAACTAAAATAAAGTATCCAATTACAAGGTTAATTATGACATTTTACATGTTTCAATATTTTACTAATTAATAGGTAATTAATAATTCTTGCATCTCTTCTTTGTTCCTGCCTTTCTTCACATCTGCAGTTATTTATTACAGTGCCTTTTGTCTCAAATTTCTTGATAGTCCTTTCCACTGTAGATTTTGCAGGTATCGGTCTATTCGGATACAGAGCAGCAAACATGTCTGACACATTTTGATAACTATTTACTTGATAATACCATTTAATTATCAATATTTTTTCTTCAGAAGTGTAATTCATGGCTAATATTTTCGATGTACGAGTTTTTATAACAATAAAGCACACATTTCAAAATGACAACTTTATTTGAGTCATCTTTTACCTTGACTGGTGCCCGCAAATACGGGGCCATAAAAAGGAGAAATAGTTAAAAAGAAATCGGCGATAACCCGTAAACGGGCTCATAAAAAATATCTAAATTTATTCTTTTGAATGTGGGTTTTAGTGCTCTTTAATAAACCTAAATAGAATTTTTCTCTAAAATAATTAGGGAAGCCAATAATTGACCCCATTTAAAATTACATGGGATTTCCTATGTCCCGCTCGACGATGCAACACCCGGTATAAACGGGGAAGTGTTGGCTAGAGATAATATTAGACTTAGACTGTGTGATACTTTAGTTATCTCATATCTTGATTATGCAAACACTTTATATTGGCCGGCACTGACTGTAGCCTCTAAGAATAGCTTACAAAAACTGCAAAAGTCTTGCATTCGGTTCTCCTATGATCTGCGTAGGTTTGATCATGTAACTCCTTGCATCCTAATTGGTTCTATCTTGACGAGAGATTCCAGATACAACTGAGCACTTTGGTATATAAAGTTAACAAACTCGAAGTGCTTCTATATCTTTACGAAAAACTTCCTAAAGGTCGAGACATCTACAACTCCTACATTTAAAGTTGTTGTATTATATCTCTCGTAGGTATGGCATAAATGATCTCTGAAAAGTCCGTACATAAGGAGATATGGAAAAGTTAGGTACCTATATCTAAGAAAAACCGCCATTAATATTTTCTTCATTTTTATTGTTCAGAATTACTCTATTCTTAAATATTATAGCATAATAATTTACAAAATTACAATACCTTCTTTTTGTAAAAAAAATAATATAAATCCTAACCTTAACAATTATCGGATTTCATTTTTAAATTCGCCTAAAATAGGAATTACTGTTGCATTGGAATGCTCCTCTGGAGAGTCCTCTCTCTTATACTTTTTTCTGAAAATAAAAAAAAGTGTCAAATAACGTCAACGTTCAAACTTTCCTGGAACAAAGTCCACTTACCGATGCTCTATCTTTAACATACGATTCTGTGCACACATTACGCGCTTTATAGGGGTTGACCAATTTACATTCGCACTCCAGTCCTTGTTCGACGTTAATCAGCTGATCGACGACGTTTGCGGCAGCAATGGAAACAAATTGTTTTTGCTCGGCATCACTCAGCGCTAGGAAGTTGTTGTTGATGAAAGCGTTTCCGCGGTTCTGAAAAGTACATAGTTTTATATGGATCATGTAGATTTTTTGTGGAACCTAACTTATACCTAACCCTAACTAATACACCAAATCTGTGCTGGAACAAAGCAAGACAGAAATTCCTTCAGGACACTATACCGTGGTAAAGTGCGTCTATCTATCTTATAAACTCATTAGATAACCTATTGTGTGAGGTGTAAAATTCGCCCACCTGATCTGGGAACTCCAGGTACGGATCTATTTAAAGACTATTATATTTTCTCAGTAATCTTCTTAAAATAATTAGGGTAAAATAAAATAGATTTATTTTAGTTATTTAAATATGCTGATTTTTGGTTTTAAAATTCAGTTGGATGTTTGTATTGGTTTAGACAGGAAGTTATTTGTTGCCAATTAAATGTCATATCTAAGAATGTTTCGTCCGTGGGAGGAAACCAGTACGCCAAGTGAATCTACAGGTCGTAATAAAAATTAATTAAAGCGTGATATTTTATCAGTTGACACAAAAAAGTAATCCTCGACGTTTACACCACCCTTCTTGAACGTGGTTTTTCAAAATTTGATGCAGTGAAGGAAGCGGCAGCTTTGACACGCAGGCTAGTGAGCACAGTGTGGTTTGTTGTAAATAAACCTATAGTGAAGAGAAGAAAGAGGAAAGATTCTTTTACTTTTAAGAAACTGGACGCGACGGATGTGGATATAATTCGTAGAAAAATATATACAGTGTGTCCACGGATAGAGTTCGGAAGAGGAAAAACTTTTTTATTTGTGGGTTTAGAAGAAAAAGTTATTCTTTATAAAAACGTCTGCTTGTATTGAAACTACAATTTCGAATACCAAATTTACGATTAGTATACAGGGTACATCAAAAATAACATTTTTAATGATTTTGATTTCGATTTTTTTTTTTTAATTATATGAAAATATTTTTAAAACCGTGATTTATTACACCAATTGTGCAAAAAAGTCTAATAAATATTTTCTCAAAGTGGTTAATTTCATCATTTAAACGAAATCCAAAAAACTAAAAATGTTGTTTGTGACTAACCATGTTTTAAAACGTTTTTTTTTTTGTAGACTTAGAAGAAAAAGTCACTCTTTATAAAAACGTCTGCTTGTGTCGAAACTACAATTTCGAATACCAAATTTACGATTACTATACAGGGTTAGCCAGAAACAACATTTTTAGTTTTTTGGATTTCGTTTAAAATAAATTTACGTAAACTATTGTTGCTTTCCTACTTAGAATATAATTTTATATCTGGCCGAATAACGATTTTGTTGTAAGAAAACTATTTTTTTTCGTATTTTTATTATGACATGTCATAGGTATTTCTTCATTTTATTTAATCATAAAAATTAAAATATTAAAATAAATAACGTTCTATTCGAACGTGGTACCACCGAGTTCAGCGCATAGTTCAACTCGATATCTGAATTCCCGATAACAATTCCTAATTCCTAATTTGTTGTATTGGGATATTTGCAATGACTTCTCTTATTTTTTCTTTTAAGAGGTCTAGGTTATTATTGAAATTGGTTTTATACACATGTTGCTTCAGACATCCCCACAAATGAAAGTCCATAATTGTGAGATCGGGACTCCTAGGTGGCCCCTCATTTGGACCATACCTTCCAAACCATTTGTTCCCAAACTGATGATTTAGCCAATCACGAACAATTATCGTGGAATGAGCGGGACACCCGTCTTGTTGGAAATGTAATTTTATTCGATCAGCTTAAGATATATCTTGCAAATGATCATAAAAAAAGTGTTCAGAAGATGCAAATAAGTGTGTTGATTTAAATTGTTTTTTATAAAATATGGTCCAATGATTCCATTGTAAGTAATAGCACACCACACGTTAACTTTTTGTGAATTCTGTCTTCTAGGGCGGATACGAAAATTAGGATTGTCGCGGCTCCAATAGCGACAGTTTTGCGAACTAACTACCCCGTTTGTGGTAAACGTTGCCTCGTCCGAGAAAATAATATTATTAATAAAACTTCTTTGTCTAAGGATATGTTCCCCTATCAACAAACAAAAATCCAAGCGCTTCATGTCGTCATTTTCTTCCAGAAAATGATTAAATTTAGGTTTGTACAGACGAATTTTATTGAATTTGAGAAGATCTTTTTCTTAAAGACAGTTGGGAAAATTTCTAACTGAATCCATTGTCATTACAGTTACAGCATCATCTTCATCATACTTTTTTTTCTCCCTTTATTTATTTAAAACACTACCAGTTCTCATGAATTTTATTAAAATTTTTTTTAAACCATTGTCCGTGAGAGAAACAGCTGGCTATATCTCATGGAATTCTCGAAGAACTGCCATATAGCTTATTTCATGTCCTAAACCATAACTTCGCACAATATAAATTCTTTGTTCTAACGTTAGCATTTTCTAATTTCACTATTATGCAGATTTATGAGAAAATTATGACACAAATATCAACAATTTGAAAGATGCAAAGTAACTAAAACATTTCATTTATTTAGAACAGGCTACTTGATATTTTATTATTTTAATAGTAGCTTTGAAATTAACCACTTTGAGAAAAATGTTTATTAGACTTTTTTGCACAATTGGTGTAATAAATCACGGTTTTGAAAATATTTTCATATAATTTCAAAAAAAAATCGAAATCAAAATAATTAAAAATGTTATTTTTGATGTACCCTCTACAAATCGTAAATTTGGCATTCGAAATTGGAGTTTCAACACAAGCAGACGTTTTTATAAAGAATAACTTTTTCTTCTAAACCCACAAATAAAAAAGTTTTTCCTCTTCCGAACTCTATCCGTGGACACACTGTATATATATTTCAAAAAGTAGAAAAATCATACGTGAATATAGATCTGTTGCCCAGAGAAAGAATTATTGTGAACTTGGATGACGACAGTGACAGTGAAACTGACTTGGGTTAAAATGTAATAATTATTTTTCTGACACGCTTTTATACATATTATTATCTTAAAGCAGCGCAATCTTTTATTCTATCAGCAACGAGTGTGCTTTCATTCGATCACCCGCTGGGTCTTATCGGCATTAGAGATTAGCATTTATATTGAGTTTGTAAGATAGATAGACGGACTTTACTGTCTCCGATACTTATGGAGCACGGATGACAATAATAAGTTTATTTCAATTAGTTATAATATAATAAACATGTTAATAGGTTATTCTTCAATAAACTTGTTCATAAATTTCCCGAAGACGTGCTTGTTAGGGGCGAATCTTATTTATTTAAAATATAAATAATTAAGTACACTTTTATAAAAAGTTGCAAATATTCAATAAACGTCACTTTCTTGAAGTTAGATTATTAAAATTCTGAAAAAGATTAATTATATAATTGATTCACAATATTATTAAATAGCATTAATTAGTTATAGCATTTTCAAAAATATTTTTGAAGCGTTTGTTTCCAATATAAATGTTCTTAGATATCAAATAGCATCTTGCGTCGATTTATTTTTTTGAAACCCAAATTAATTTTTAGAAATAAAATGTATTTTTTCTAAATAATTATCAATTCGAACTTTTATAATTATTTCAACAACTTCAGCTAATGAAGATATTAATGTTATAGGCCTATAATTTTATTTATAAGAAAAGTGAGTGGCCTAGAAAGAGTAGTTTTAATATATTTTAATATTTCTGTGGTTATACCATCGACACCAGAAGATTTTTTAAATTTTAAACTATTAATTAGATCTTCAACTTCTTGATGATCAGTTTCTTCTAAACAGAATAAAGTCTATATTGTTTATTTTTCTATTTAAAAACGTGTTATTACAGTTATTGATTTTATTTGCTAGATTTTCACCGACCAGAAAAATAATCGATAAAACTAGCTATACTTTTCTTGTCAGTAATTGACTTGAATTTTTTTCCCACATATCTTGATAAGAGTTTTGGCATTTATCCATTTTATGTTTATAAAGATTGCTTTTTGTCTCTTTAATTAGTTTAGTTAATTTATTTTTATAAATCTTATAGGTACTTATATAAAAAAAATCGATCCTTCTAATTTTTTTGTAATTTTTTATAAAGTTCGTTTTTTGTCTTAATAGCATTTAGTAAGCCACTAATATTCCATTATTTTATTTTTTTAATTTTTATTATAATTTGAGTTGTACATGTCTACAATATTTTGAATTTCTTTTATTAAATTATTATATATTAGATTTGTTTCAGAATCAGAATAGAAATTTTTCCAATTTTATCATACATTTTCTTTTAATTTGTAGTATTTAACGTAATTGTTATATATTAATAAAGGTTCTTTATTAGCATTATTGATCCGTTATTTGCTATTTAAAGATTATTGATTTAAAATTATGTGAATGTTCTTTTGTTTTTACAATACAAGAGTTATATTATTTTATTTCCCTTGTGTTTTTATTTATAAATGCTATAAAATTATATTCGCTCAACAAATTTAAATACTCATTACTATTCTTAGATTTTGAAGAAATATCAATATTTATATCACCTACTAGAATTACTGTTTCATTCTTACAAGTATATTTGATATCATCAAAAACATTTTTTAAATTTATAGAAAATTCGAAAATATCTAGTGGGGTAGGTTTATAGATACTTATAATATCAATTTTTTCTTTTACAATGGATAATTTTAAGAAAATCACTATACTTTTCCCAAAGAAATAATATCAGAAGAGTAATAATTTTTATTTTTATGGTAAAGGTAAATTCATGTATATTTCATTTTTGAATTTTGCATCGAATTCTAAGTATGTTTAATATACCATATCCTACACCTAAAATCGAAAAAATTACGATTGAACATATCAATATGTATGTATTTCTGAGGATTTATTTGTAAATCGGGCAAAACATTTCATTGTGTGTTCATTTGCGGTTTTCACAATGGTGAAGTTAACGGAACGAGAACAAATTGAAATTCTATGCATGGTTGGGTTTGGTGATAGAACACGTACTCAAATAGTAACATCTCAATTATTCAATGAAATCCATTCTGATCGTTCTCACATATGTCGAAAGGTGGTGAGTAGAATATAGGCTAAATTTAGAGAATTCGGTCATGTTAGAGATTTGCCTAAATCTGATCGTCCTGCTTGAGAGAAAAATGAACAACCTGACGTTGTGCTTTCCTTGGATATAGTTCAAAAGCACAAATATCACCCATACAAAGTTATTCCAGTGCTTGAGTTATTTGAAGATGATTTTGATAGGCGAAATGAGTTTGTGAACGCATGCAAAATATGTGCAATCTAGATAATAGTTTAGTGAAAATATTATTCTTTCCGATGAAGCTACGTTCTGTTTGAATGATAATGTGAACAGACAAAATTGTCGTTATTGGACAACAGAAAATTCGCCTTGGATGATGGAGGTTCACAGCCAGTACTTTCAGAAAAACTGATGTTCCAGGAAGATGGTGCTCTTCCACACTATGCTGCCACTGTACGTACATGATTGGATGAAACCTTTCCCAATCGGTGGATAGGAAAGAGAGGACCTATCGAATGGCCTGCTAGGTCGCCAGACTTAACTCCGTTGGACTTCTTTTTCAACATTATTTTTGGGCTACCCTCTATACATGAATTTACCACAAAAAAAAAGGTCCAAGCGTTTTTTCGAAAAACACACTGCTGAATTTTAAATGAATTTAGACAATACTTTTATGACTCACTGTATAATAATATTTGTATATTCGTTGGTATGTATGGAAACGGTCGATTATTTCTTAAAGTACACCAGTTAGCAAGTTAGGGTTTTTTAAGGTGTATTAGAACTTTAAAAAAATAAGTATACAGGATGAGTCAGAAAACCGTAGGGACGCAAAGTTACCATTCTTTAAATGGAACTCCCTATTCTTTGAATAGTTTTGGATTTAACATGAAATAGCAATTATTTTTTGATAAGTGCATTATAAGTCTAAACCTAATAGTTTCCGAGATATCGACTTTCGAAAAATGACATTTTTCAACTTTGACAGCTTTTAGCTTTCTAACGGTACGCTTTAGAGTAAAACGGCTTACATATCCCTATCTTACTTTTTTATGATCTTTCCAAAATTATCAACTTCCGGTTAAATCGGAAGTACTGTATTTCCGGCTTTTGAGTTACATCCGGTTTAACCGGAAGTTGATGTTTTTGTGAAGATAATAAAAAAGTAAGATAGGGACATATAAGCCATTTTATTCTAAAAGGTACCGTTAAAAAGCTAGAAGCTGTCAAAGTTCAAAAATGTCATATTTCAAAAGTCGATATCTCGGAAACTATTAAGTTTAGACTTATAATGCACGTATTGAAAAATAATTATTATTTTATGTAAAATTCAAAAATATTCGAAGATATAGGGTGTTCCAATTAAAAAAAAGTAACTTTGTTTCTCTACGGCTTTCTGACGCAACCTGTATACTTATCTTTTTTTAATTCTAATACACCCTAAAAAACCCTAAAACTTTTATCTAAAATATTTTTTGCTGACTGTTTTACTTTAAGAAATAATCGACCGTTTCCATACATACCAACGACCCTGTATATCCAAAGGTTTTAACCGACAAGACTGCTAGAGCAGAGACTTTCTGAAAGAATTAGAGGCCCTACATGCCTCCTGTCGGATATAAACAAGATACGCTGAGGAATCAACTTGGTTACCTTAACTGAAAAGTCCACGCAGTAGTCGTCATTATAGCTAAGTTCCTTGTGAAGTTCAGCATTGCCCTTAAAGTTCTTTTTGCCTTGGCTCAGGCTGAAGACGCGTTCACTGTTAAAACCGACGATATCCTTCGTTTTCTTGGCATTTTTCACAGCAAATCCCTCAAATGGTGTAAACAAGTTGAGTGAAACTAGTGGGTTCTTGTACATAAGAGCGAAAAGCTTCTGGAACTAAAAATAGAAATAAAAAGATTAAAATGCTTTCAGAACTGATTCCATATTTATCTTGACTTACAGCGTATAGCCTTCCAACTTCACAAGGCTCACTGTTCACCACTATGATCGATTTCAGTGCGTTGACTCTGAAAGGATACTTGTGAGCTTCGTCGTAGGTATGAGCCTTCAAATTGCATCCAGTAACCAAACTTAAGTCGTGCAAGGTCTTCTTTAGTTGTTCGGCAGCTCTGCGAAGATCGAGATCTTTGATATCTGCTAGGTCGATTTCATCTTTCGTCGCGTCACCAAACTCTAGCTTGGGTGGTTTACCTTTGAATGTAAGCTTTCCATTGACTGTGATATGGCTGGGCCATTGGTTGACTCCTCCATAGGCTATTAAATGGATTTCGACGTCACTGCAAATAATTAAGATTGAAATTTATGGGCTGTTATTGTCAGAGCTATTTTAAGTTGGGGTTGAATATTTCAAAAACGTCTTACTCAATGGCTTTGGATTTTAATTCCTCGGTTATTTTTGGAATCAATGTCTGTACCAACTTTTCGTACAACTGTGAATTGTTTTTGTCAGTGTCGACAATTACAACAATGTCTGCCGCTTTCGACGGTAGCTTGACGTTGAATGTGTCTCCAACACTGTATGGCTTGTCGCCGTTCGTACACTTAACTAAAATTAATAGGAAAAGAGATGTATTCATCAAGTACCTAATGAAATTAACATTGTTTTTACGAACAATATCATGATTCTGATCCTTACCTAAGGATTCTGGTGTATGAATTGGAATGCTTCTTTCCTGGCAAGCAGCCACGTAGGCTTTAGCGACACTTTCCTCAGTTCCTGCTACATTGGAAGCCAGTCCAAGGGCACAAGCGGCCTTAAAGTTCTCGTTCGATACGAATGGATAGCAAAGGGCCAAGGGTGACTCCCAATTGAAAAGTTTGGCGCATACAGGATTCTCTGGTATCTACAAGAAAGTAGAATGTGAATTATCCGGTTATTGAAAGCATGGGAGCATTAATCACTCACTGTTTCATGTTGAGTTACGGCTACATCAGCGCATTTGGCAGCGAACTTGTAACCATTTACGAATTTGCCTTCGTCTGCTACAATATTTCCATTGGGTATGGTCAAGTCATCGTATGGCTCGTGGTTGCCATTACCAAGAAGACCTTTAACTTGACCATGATAGAAACCGGAGACGAAGACAGTGCAACCAATCAGGTTAGGAGTACATTCTACTTTGATACCGGCGCTGGAGAGTAAGGTGATGACTTCATAGCTTCTGTAGGCTGCTATCTCAGGTTTGCGAACTGGTAATTCTTTGAAATCTGAAATAAGTTCCCCAAGTTAGATACAAAATATGTTTATTTACAATCATGATCAGCTGTTGTCCCTGAATGACTCGTTTAATATCTTACCGTTGTTCAGTTTAACTCGTCCTCCCTCATTGAGAGTGACAGAATCGGTCTTGTCAGCTAAAGTAATAGATTCCAAAATTCCATTCTTGTACGTTCCAGCTAAAGTGAAGTTGCCGTTTACAGCGTCTCCGACCAACAAGTATTTGCAAGCTCCAGGGAAGGTGATGTGCTTGCCGTCGAAAGTGAAAATGTGTCGTCCTTGATTAATGATTAAACCAAACACTAGAGGGAAAAAACATACGAGTGTTAATGAACTGTCATTATCCAGAGCTTCACAATTTAGGAGATGTACTTACGTGGGAACGGAGGAACAGCATTCTCAGGCTTAGTTACTAAGCTGAGCAAGAATTTAGAGACGTCAGCAGGTAAATCTTGATCCAGCAAGTACGTTAAGGGAGAGAACTTAACCGCGACGAGACGTGGAAGGTTTTGAAGGTAGCTAAGGGGGAAGAGGGCGCTAGAATCCACTTTAGCTCCAGGCAGGTGGTACCCTTCTGTTGAGGCAATGCTGATGATTTTCTTAACAATGTCTCCGATAATTTGTACAAGCTTTTCAAAAGTGGCGATGTCATCGATTGGTTGGCTCTTAAGTTTCTACAAGGGAATAATAGATGTTTAGAGACTTATAAACCAATAAAGATTAGATCTGATAAGCTTTTTAGGTGTGAGTATGTAATAAACAAATAAGCAGAATATCGCTAGTATATTAATTAGAGTTGTTATACCTTCTCGACATAATTAGTAATTGTGTCCAAGAGATTGTTGACATCATCCTTAACAATCAATTCTTGTGGAATAAGGTCCTTTACAGTGTTAAATATTTCTGTGAGGGTGTTCACAATTACATCAGCACTTGGGAGACCTTCTCTTACTAACTGCAATGCATACGTCAAAATTAATACTACTTAATTAATCATTAGTATTAATCCATAAAAACCTAATAATTTACCTGTTCATATTGGGCCTTAAGATCTTCGATAAATGGCGAGGCTTTCAGTTCTGTGGTGATTCTATCAATTATAGCCTTAATATTTTCTCTGGCATTCTCATATGTCACAAATAGAATTTTTCCAAGATCTTTAGTTAATTCCCCGAACGCAGCAGTTAGTTCTTTAAGTTCTGGTTGGTACTGTTCGAGAATTTGGCTAACCTGAGTCAAAAGTCGTAGCGCAATGTCTAGAGAGAGGTCGACGATTTCTTTAACATTGTTAATGGCTACTGAAGCTATTTCTTTAAGTTGTGGAATCAATTCCTTTTCGACTGCATCAATGACACTCTTAAATGAGTTTTCCAATATGATAGCTACCTCTTCAGACAATTGACTAACTTTTTCGAATATTTCAGAGACAGCGGTAATCAACGATCCCAAAACGGATCTGGCAGCTTCTCCCAGTTCTTTCAGACTCTTGTCGCTCAATATTTCGTTTTTAAGTTCTTGTAATTCCTTGGTGTAGTACTGCTTGAGTGGTTGTAAGTTGGGCGAGGCCTTCTTGGTCAATTCTCCGATATTATGAACTTCTGTCTTGGCTTCGTTGGCCCATTCCTTGCTCAAAGCTTCCAGACCTGCAAGGAAACTTGTCGTACGCTCCTTGAACTTTTCTAGGACTTCCTTAATTGCCTCGGAATTGACTTGATGATCGGATTTGAGGAAATTGGCTTCGTCAAGTTTCAAGCTGGCGAAAAATAGATTCACTTTGGGTCCTCCTTTGAGGTGGTCCAAGCGGATGTCAGCAATTTGGCCTGATATTAAGCCAGCGTTGAAAACAAGTTTGTTGCTTGGAGTTTCTAAAAGCAAAAATATAATATGAAACTGTGAAATCGTGGTCGATGATTAAGGCTTTCCTTAAACAGGTTTACCACTTACTTTTGTATCCAACACTGTAAGACAAGGTATTATAATTCTTAACCTCGAATCTGCTGACTATGGGGCTGTTGTCATATGAGGAGAATTCTGAGTCGATCACTTGTTCTTGTTGACTGAGCTGGAGCTTGTGTAAGAATTTTAAGATGTCTTTGTTCAGTACTTTAAGGTGACCACTGATTTCGTTTTTCGACCATTTTGTTGTCAACAGGTTGTCATATTTTGATTTACCTACACGGTAGTTGAATTTGGTTTCATAGTTTAGTTCCTTAAAATAAGAATACCCTCGTTTAAAAATCAGTACCTTTATTTTTTTTATTTACTAGCTTATACACGTCCGATGTTTTGTTAAGGTTTTAGTATAAGAAACCAACTATTTTCACCTACCTGACTCGTTTTGTCTCCGGAAACAACATCAGAAGACAGAATATCAATGTCAAGACCCTTACTTTGAACAGTCCACACTAGTTGGGCGTTGCCCTTGTTCAGAGCATCATCAACTGATACAGATTTTTGGTAAGACACAAGAATCTTCTGGTTCTCGTTTGCAAAGACATCAAGCTCTCCATTGATCTTCAAGTTGCCGTTGTAGTAGGTACCCTCTCTTATCGCCTTAAATGAAGCTGTAAGTGGCTAAAAAGACAATAGAATATTAATTATTGTCAGCTTTCAGATTTTACACGATCAAACCTTTGATAAATGCCAAACACAGTTACTTACCTTGCGAAGTCCAGGATGTGTGAACTTAGTTTGCCCAGTGACAGTTCCCCTAAGGTCGACGTCCAACACCCAATTCAAAGCTGTTTTTTTGTTGGCATGGTTTTTCTTGTCCATGTAGAAAGCAATTTCTCCGCTGCTTTTACCGCCTTCCTTAATGTTCTTGGGAGGGTTGAATTTGGCTTCCAGGGCTACAATTCGCTTGGGAGTGGTCAACGACACTCCAGATTCTTGAGGGTGAACGTAGAAGCTGTATTGGTATTTGCTGTTTTCCTGGTTTTGGAAGTGGGCGTCGACTGTGTGGTCGATTATCCATTCTTTCCTGGTCGTTACTGCTTTCAGGCCGAATTCGTGGGATAAGCCTAATTTTCGGAGATCCAGATTGACTTCAAGCACTTGGTTAAAGTCCTTTACATCTGTGGAAACACGCACATATTAACGTAATTTTAATTTTATTGTATGCAACATTTAACTGAATGAAAGAAAAATGTATTTTACGTAGATAGCTTACCATTTGAGTTGATCTTGTTGTCAATTTCAACATAGGCACATTCCTTCTTCTGCTCGCAATACGAGTTTTGGAATCTAAAGTGTTTGTTAGTGATCTTGAATTCGGAATCTATAGCCTGATTGCCCAAAACAGCATCGAACGAGACTTCAGTTCCAGTTTCACCGTTCTTTTCTTTCTCCAATTTCTGCAAGATATATTTGAAGTTGCCAGTTTTCGATTCATCTTTGACTTTAAAGTTTCCAGAACCTTCAACGATAAATTTGCCGCTCTCTTCCTTGGCCGTATATCCAGCATTACCGGATATTAAATTCTTGTTGGCAGATTTTACGAGGATTTCGATCTTACGATTGTTGCTGGTGCCCTTGTTGTGGGCCTCGAAGACTATTTTGTTTAGGTTGAGGTTAGGAGAATTTACTTGCCCCTTTACTATGAGATTATCGAGGTTTTCAACGTTGACGTTAATAGCGCCATCTAATGCAAATATCTTTTCGTAGATAAGTTTCAATTCACCTAAAACATTGTAACAATGTATTATTTTTTGACCTTTAAAATTAATAACAATTGGTATAGTTCCAAATGTGTATCCGCGGTTAGAATTATTGTTTCAATTAATGAGCTACCACTTACCACTGAATTGTTTGCTGCTAACTTTGTTGCCTTTCAGGAAAATTTCACTAACTTGGCCAGCAGGGTCAGTTAGTTTAAAGTCAACTGAGGGGACCAAGTCGCTCAGTACTAATTCCGTTTGTGATTTATAGGTTTTTCCATCAACAGATAATTCTACGGCGCTCTTAACTTCTTTATTATCCTTAGACCTCTTTGTTTCTACAGTGAGTTGAGTGTTTTTGAAACCTTCCACAGGAGTCTGCACTCCAACTATCAACTTGTATTGATGATCGGACGTTCTTTGAAGAGAACTGTCGACTTTAACAGTTTTACCAGTTCCATAGTTTACAGTGACACTTCCAGAACCGCTAGTTTTATCGGCCTTAATCTCGTACAGAGTTGCAAGAGTGATGGGTTCAATTTTGGAGAGTGCAAGATTTCCATGTGCTTCACCACTTGAAATTCCCAATTTAACACTGCCTTGACTCTTAAGGTCGACAATATGTTCAGCTTCATTAGCAGCAAAGATATTGGCGATACCTTCAACTTGTAAAGGTTGCGATGTATCACGAGGTTTAAAGATGGAACCACTTAGATCCACATTAAAAGTCTTTAAATGCTTGCTGGCAGTAGCCAATTGAACGTTGATGTTTCCAGAGTATTTGTTCTCTCCGCTAAGATCTTGGCCTCCCTTGATATCGAGGGTGTTCTCAGCACCCCAGCTACCTTTAGCCTCATACTCAGAAATCAAACCTTCCTGCTTACAGTGGCTGACTACGCTTACTTCCAACGGGTGCGGGAAGAGACTGCCGTAGAGTTTGTTGTTAAAGTTAAAGCTGTTAGATCCATCTTTCTCGGATATTTTCAACGCAACATCTGTATTCCAGTTTTTACCGTTATTGTAGTCTGCAGAGAAGGTGTAATCTACATCGATGAGCCCCTTGTCAATGTCAGTGTTCCTCCATGATCCTTTGTATGCAAGCTTACGACCTGGTGTATTTTTATTCTTCCTATACTCAATACTACCTTGAGCTTGACCGCTGTGCAGATCGTTTACTTCTTTATGATCGCATTCGGATTTAATTAAAATGTACTGGTCTGATGGTAAAGTGATTTCAGTTTCGCCATCGATCTTGCCAGCCTTATCATCCCCAGTCCTGGACCCTTTACTGTTAACTTCTAATGGATACCCCAAGAAGTCTACCTTATTTTTACTGTCAATGCTGGATTCGGTCACTTCAGTTTTGGTAGTGTAGGAAACCTTCAGGTTTTTATCTTTATGGAAAGATGGATAAACTGTTACTGTGATATCATATGATTTGGCAGGCTTAACGACAAAGGATGTTTCTCCTTTGATTTGCTGTTTTCCGTTTTGCAAGTCGATCAAAATATCTCCATTACCGGTGCCATCGTTAGCATGGATTTTTCCGTTAACGGAAAGTGTGTTCTTAATATTAACCTTGACGCTACCGTTGGCATTTCCATTTTTGTTTGCCTTGATGAATACATCGATGATGGTCTCGCTTCCTGAAGTGATTTTTTCATAGGCATCTAACTCATCCACATTAAGTTTCAATCCGCTGGCAACCTTGAGAGGTGCAGCACGGGACGGAATCTTGACCGTAAGATCTGCACTGACATCAAGATTGCTAGGATGGATCTGGTGCTTTATCTTGCCTTCTACTTCAAACTTGTTGCCGTTCACCTCCAAGGTGTTTGAGATTTTGCTTTCCTCGTTGGGCAGCACCTGTCTTCTGGATTTAATTTCAAGTTTATTGTCCAATCCCCAAAGTTCAAACTCGATCTCGTAGTCTCCTTTCGCTTTTTCGTTGATTTTCGCTTCGAGCTCTGAACCCAACGTCAGCTCACCGTATTGGGCTTCAATGTCATAATCAATACTTTTAGGTGTTTGTTCTAGCTCGAATTTACCACTGACTTCTAATAACGGGTAGCTGATTGAGTTTTTGGTTGCCCATCTGTAGTCCTCATAACTTTTGAATTTATTTACCAAGCTATTTGTTATGGTTAAAACGGATTTTTTCGAATTCAGATCTGGCCCGTGGATAAGCTGGAAAGCATTGTCCTCTTGGTCGCCTTGCCTTTTAAATTCTGCTTTAACGGCGAAGTTCACGTTTTTGTTTAGACCGTTTTCATGTTTAATGTTGAATTTGATCAAGTCGTGTGTCAACTGTATACGTCCTAAAAAGAAAAACATACTCATGTTATTTTGGGTTAGTTATTTGTCAATATTAGATGTGTTAAATATGTGTATGTATGTAGTAAAATAATACCTTGAAGGGTATAAGCATGTTGCCCATCAGATAATGTGAGGTCGCTGAAAAACACGTCAGCTTCTCTCCCGATGTTACCAGTAAGGATAAGTTGCACCTGCTCATTTGATATCCTCACGTTTTCAAACGTATATTTACGGTTCTGGCCATTTGTCTCCGCTACAATTTGGCCCTCAGCCTTTACGGGTAAAGGCTTCTCCCCAGTAGGCGTTCTGTACTCCAAAATCGGCTTGTAAATTGAGCGCTCTGGCGTTCCAGAGATGCCCACACCGACCTTACCGATGTATTCGTCCTTGTCGTTTGTTACCCTAAGGAGCAAGGATTTTTCAATGTTCGTGTTAACCAGTCTAGCTTCAGCTGATGCCGTTTTGTCTGAAGAGCTGAACACAGCTTTGACATATTGCTCGGGATCGTATTCGACTTGTAGATCCAAAGCGACCTTTCTCTGGTTGTTTTTGCTAATAGTTTCCAGAATTAAGTCAGCATGCGTAGCGTGGTGGCCTTTAATAGTATGTCTTATTCTGTATTCAGAGACGTCATCATTTTCAATGGTTAGAGCAAATTTAGCGTCTCCAGCAAGTGGGAATGGAAGAATGGGGATTTGTTGACCTCCTAGGTTGGGACCATTGATTTCTGCGCAGAACGTAAGGCCGATAAACGAACTTATTTGGTCCAGACAAACGCCAAAGTCTTTAACCTGGGTGAATTTTAACGGAAGGTTCTGTTCGCTACCCGCTTGTTCCCTGGAAACGAATACTATTTCGTGGTTAGCGGAGATTATCTTTTGATCTGTCACTGGCAATCCATATTTCACCTCGAAACCGGTGGATTTATCCCAGGATACGTTAATATCACCACCAGTGGAAGAATACAGAGTCGTGACGACTTTGAGACCAGTTTCTACGACCAGTGCGTCCAATGTCAGTCGTCCAGATACTTCAACGTTGGCACTTGGTATGAGTTTCAGCTTTAGCTGGCCATTTTCAGGCGAATTGATCAGTTTGCGTACGTCGATAGCTCCTTTTGCTTTAAGTTGGACCGTGGCTGATCCTTCAACGGCTAATCGGAGAGGGAAACCAAGGGAGGTAGGATAGTCGAACTCACCGTCAAGGAAGAGTAAGTTTTGACGTAGTGTTTCCTAAAAATAGTAATATTGTATGTTCTGGAATAAGTTGGCTAAGGATGCATGAGTGAGTAGTCAAACATTATGTTAACGTTGCTTACCTGGAAATTATTTAATCTGTTTAATCCATCGTTGAGTTGATTAAGTATATCGTCAATGATTGCCTCAGGGGTGATCTTATCAGCTTTCTGGTTAAGATTCAGGAAAAATGCCTCAGAGCCAAAGACCTTAAGGCTAACGTCCAAATCCAGATCTTTATTGAGTTCGTTTGTTTTAATTTGTATTTGCTTACTAATATGATCAATCTCAGCTTTGCTTAGGTCACGTTTAGATCTTTGAAGAACGTCTCCAAGTTTTTGTTCCAGGTATGAAGATACGGATTCGAAACCTTTTTTACCATTTTTGTATAGGTCCTTAAAAGCAGAGCTTCTCAACACGCCTTTTGGCCCGAAGTAGTGTTCCACCAGACGGTCCAAGTTTTCTTGCCTCGTTTCGATTTCGAGCAAGTTAAAATTATGACCGAAAACTTGAGCTGTGAGGTTGAGGCTCGATGATCTTGGCATCCAAGAGTTTTGGGAGTAGATGATATTGGCTTCGGAGGAAGCAGCTAATCCAAGAGTGTCTACGGCATAGGATAATTCCCCGTTGAACGAGTACTTGCGGGGATCGATGGGGAAACGCTTCTTAAGGCTGAAACCGAGATGCTGTTTGGCTAAAGCCTTGTCTGGATTGGCGGAAGCTCGGATACTCCGAATGTGAGAAGTGATAAAGCCTCCTACTTGAATACTTGGTTCCTTTTCGAGAAGAGTTTTGACAGCGTTTCCTAAACAAATTCTGAATGATGGGTTATCTTATTTATTTACCGGTGTTACTTACCAACTTTAGCATTTGGACATTGCGCAATAACTAAGTAAGATTTGATTCTGACCTCAGAATCTTGATGAGTATCTTTGAGGAGGTTTAAGGCGCTTGTTCTTAGTTTATCCTTGCAAGGATCAGCCAAATATGATTCCAATGCGGCAACTCTTACTCTAAAAATGTTACAAAAGCACTTTGTCAAACGCCATGTGTCTATGAGTTTTAAGATTTCATTACCTGTTTGAGTATTCTTTGCCTTTAGCGACATCAGTAAGCTTTTGCAAGACATTGTCGTTTAGATGGTGGAAGTTTGCTAGTCCTTTTAAGGCAAAAATGAGGTCATTCTCTTGGTCTCTATTGGTAGGTTTGGTTTCGATTTTGGTCAAAAATTTATTGGTTAAACTCTTAACAGCATCGTTATTATCGCAAGAGTGCTGATGACAGTAACGACCGGCGATGTTACCAATGCCCAAATAAGTTTCTCGTGGTAAATTTGGCAGGTCCAAGAGAAGCTGTAACAGATTAGTTAAAGTTATTATGATTCTATTCAGACATTGCAACACAAACGAATCACTAGTTTTGATCAGCTTTGATAAAGTTAGGTTGATAACTTACCACAGCTGCATTTAGTGCACCTTCCGTGGCATGTCGGATGAAATTAAGTCCAAGAAGGGCAAGTTTAGCATCGGACTCGCTTAATTCATGTTGCTTCAGGAGTTCCAGGACAGCTTCAATGCTATCTCCATTTCCAGATCTCAGTAAGGCGTCCAAGAATAATCTCTTGGCTGCATCTTGGTCACCAACACCTTGGGAGACGTTATGAATAAATCAAAATGTAATCATTAATAAGATACGAATATATGAAAGCCAAATGGTGTCCACTTACCAACTCCACTTTTAACTTGATTGTAGACAGATAAAAGGTCGCTCTTTTTGCTCACTTTAACAATTTTTAGCAGGTTAATGAATTCTCTGGCTGTATTTTCACCAACAATTACATTTACTGTCCCGGCCACTGCCTTAACAGCAGCAAGAATGGTCTGGACGTTGCTATTTGGTGCGTTTGTAGGGTGAGGATTTTCGAAAATAATTGACCTGAAATAATTGATCTTGAGTCAGTGATGATACTATTTTTTTATCCACTTAATTCGCCAAAGTAATTTGATATTTACCTCGGTTTGGTAACAGGTGCTGGTGTGTTGTCTTTAGAGGTACCACTAAGGTGCAGCTTGCTTATGATTTGAGCCTTGGCGCCATTTTTACCAACGGAGAACGGGACATAGAGATAATCTTCAGTAACGGTCGCTTGATCTAAAATTCCGTTTTTGATCTTTAAATTGGCAGAGTATTCGCCATTGAGGAGTGGACTGGACTTGATCTCGCTGTTAAGGTTGAATACTGTAGCCAAGAAGTCTTGTTGGATGTGCTCTCTAGAAATGAGTGAAGACATTAGGTTTTCTTATTGCATTTTCTTCTGTGTCTTATTCTTTAAAATTTCTTTTTTGTTCAAAGTTAAGGTAATTTTACCTACCTGTAAGAACATTTGTTAAGATTCCTAGACTTGGTTACGACCAGGAAGTTGCCCTCTTTGTAGGAAGACGAGTCCGTGGGACACGTTCCGAAAACATCTGTTTCGTAGCCAGTTTTAAGTGACGCCTGGAAAATAGAGGCTATTGCTCTCTTGACGTTGATGGAGTTCTGGGTGTCTCCCTCCACCACACAGATGCTGTCGTCCAGAACACCACCATTGTTGTTAATACGAATGGGTTTTTCAATGTCAGGAATCGATCCAATTTTCTGGATAATTAAAAGAAGGGTATTATAGTAATACGATATACAGAGTGGCAAAAAAGTCGTGCATAATGCCTGTAACATTTGAATTACCTTGCAAGCAAAACTTGTATGAAAGTTGTTCAGTAAATTATTCTGCACATTTCTACCTGCATGAATTTCTGTCATTTTTTTTCCCTAATTATAAGTATTCCTACCTAATGCCCACCAGTTGAGTCGAGGTGTTTTCATGACAGCGACCTAAGAGGTGTCAATTTTGAGTTCCTGTTTAATTTTCTGTTGCCTGATTTCTAATTTGTTTACACTATGGTTCATCTGAATGAGAAACAACGAGTTGAAATTTTAATAATGAGCGGTTACGGAAATACGAAGAGATCGCAATATCAGGTTTGTCAAATTTCAATGAATTATATACAAATAGGCCTCCAATAGATCAGTCAACGGTGTGTCGAGTGGTAAAGAAATTTCGAGAAACAGGCAGTGTTAGGGAAGCCGCCAGGTCGACCTAAAACAGCAACCGGGGGATACAAAGCTTTGGATATCATGCTCTCAATACATGACAATCCAACACAATCATCCAGGCCAATGGCAATGGATTTTAATGTGTCTATGTGTCTCATCAGTCAGTGAAAAATTTGTTTAAGCAGGAGAACTTACATCCCTACAAGATAAAGTTGGTGCACTAGTTAAACGAGGACGATTTTGATAGAAGAGGTGAGTTTTGTGAGCTGATGATGGAAAGATGCAATATCGATAATAACTTCGCAACAAATATAATTTTCTCGGATGAAGCTACTTTGTATTTAAATGACATTGTTTATAGACACAATTATCGTTATTGGGCTGCTGAGAATACTCACTGGTTCCAGGAAGGTCATACTCAGAGGCCCGAAAAAGTTAATGTTTGGGCGGGCATAGTTGGTAGACATATTGTGGGATCTTTTTTCATAGATGGTAATTTGAATGGCGAAAAATATCTGAACCTGCTCAGGAAACACATAATTCCTTCTTCCAGAATGGTTCTACCGGGTGTAAATAATGGCATAAACGAACAGGTATGGTTCCAGCAAGATGGAGCTCCTGCGCATTATGCGGCAAATGTTAGGCAATACATAAGCGAACAATTTCCAGGACGTTGGATAGGTAGAAGAGGTGCTATTGACTGGCCAGCGCGATCCCCGGACTTAACCCCGCTCGACTTCTTTTTGTGGGGACACTTAAAGAACAAAGTCTACGTTAACCGTCCAAATGATATTTAAAAGTCAGAATTAGTGCTGAAATTCGGGCCATTCCAGAGGACTTCTTTTTAAACGTTGTAGACGGGTTCAGGGATCGACTGGCACTCTGCTTAGCAGAAAATGGTGGTCATTTTGAACACTTGATCCACTGAAAAGGTTTTACTTGTCTATTATTCCGATGTTAAGTTGTTCAGTTTTCTAGGCTATTTATTTTGTTATTATAAAGCTTGTTACAATTTTAAATAAATAAAAGTTTGAAATACAAAAAAAATTCGAGTTTTTCCAGTAGAATCCAAATATGTAATCATATACAGCATGTTTCATTTAAAAAAGTAAGTTGGTCTCTATGGCAACCAAACCAGACATGACAGAAAAAATTCATACAGGTAGAAATGTGGGGAATAATTTACTGAACAACTTTCATAAAGGTCACTTTTTCGTATACGAGGTAATTTAAAAGTTACAGGCATTATGCGCGACTTTTTTGCCGCTCTGTATTTATATTTTTAATGAAACTAACTTTTCCATTAGATCCGATGACCTGGACGTTTTGTAACCTTAAAACTTGGTTGCAGTCGGCCAACTGAGTTAGGAACACATCAGCTTTGACTTCCGTACTAGTAGTCTGTCCTTCAGCGGAAGATAACGACACTTCTATTTTGCCATCATAGGTGTATTTGTATGTTGTTCCTATTGCGTATTTAAATGTTTGGCCGCCTGGAAAATATAAGATCGTGAGTTGTTTCGTATACTTAAATATCAAACACTGGATTTCATTATAGCAAATAATTTAATTTTTTTTTTCTTACCAGCTCCTTTACATCCGGTCCGACAAACGTCTGAAAAACAAATTATATAAATTATTGTTTAATTTTTTCAAGACACGAAGTAATAAATCCTAATTTTAAATTAAAAGTAGTGAGTAAAATTGGGCTTGTTGCTTTAAAGAAACATACGCAAGGCACAATACAGGAAAATTTTGTAAGACCTTGCTAAGAGTAAATGAAAAATGCCTTACTTGTCAATAACACCTCATTTTCAGGGCTAAAATGGCAGTTTCCAGTGATTTATTATTTATTTCTATAAATGAAACTCGTGCGCGCAAAAATTGTAATTAAATATTGCCGATGCTTTTGCTTTAGATAATTGCGCATATTTTTAATTGCATTGCATCCTTTAAGGGTAATATCAACCGTATTTAACATACCTTTTACACACTTGCACCGTTTTACTCTATTAAGATCAGTTGGGAAATAGCTATTATATCAATTATTTTAAGTGGATAATGGCTTTTGACTGTATACAAACGTTTTATTGTCGTATACGAATCCGAGACGGAGAACAAAGAACGAGGTTTGGATTTTTTTATCAGGAAACTTTTTGTTTCTCCCATTAAAAAATCATCGTATTATACGGAGTTGAGGCCCTTTTCGATATGTTTGAAGACGAATTTCTTAATCAATAAAGAAGATACGAAGATAAATAGGAAGATGTAAATGAAATAAAGCAGTCTTCCTCCATAGTTTAATAATTGTAACAACAAATAAAAAGTTCCCTACATTTAAATAATTTTTATAATGATAATAATAATAATGATAAGTTTATTTCAAATAGTTACAATATAATAACCATGTTTTTTTTTTTATTTTACTTTTTTACGGTTCGTCGGCGTATCTGAGGCCATCTAGAACCGGTCATCGACCGTACGGTTTTTAATCGTGCGGTCTACCGACTGGGGAGTGTGAAACGGCATCTTCATCCTACGAGATATCCGATCTCATCCGGCCTGTCCGGCGTGAATAGGATGGTTTTGATGTCGATTCATTTTACACTCTTCCCTAAGACAAGAGCACGCGGTGTTTCCCAAGCGGTCACCCATCCAAGTACTAGCCGCGCTCGACACCGCTTAACTTCGGTGATCTGACGGGAACCGGTGCTTCAGGTGTCGCTAGGCCCTTGCCTTAATAACCATGTTAATATATAATGTTAACCTGAACTAACCTAAACTAACCTAACCTGAACTAACCATGTTAATATGATATTCTTGAATAAACTTATTCATAAAGTCCCCAGAAGACGTGCTTCTTAGGGGCAAATCTTATTTATTTCAAAGTATTTAAAATTATAAATATTTAAGAATATTTCTATAAAAAGTTGCAAGTATTCAATAAACGCTACTTTCTGGATGATAGGTTATTAAATTTATGAAAAGTATTAATTATATAATTGATTTACAATATTATCAAGTAGCATTAATTAGTTATAGCATTTCCAAAAATATTTTTAAAGCGTTTGTTTCCAATATAATAGTTATTTATGATATAAGTGTTAAAAGTACATTTTTAAGGCACGCATGTGGAAATTTGCAGAAACCACAAGAGTGCCTTAAAAATACTTTTAACACAAATATCATGCAATATTTTTTCTACAAGCGGCAATAAAAAGCATACAACACTTGAAAATTAAATGTTTAGAATCTCTCACATCCGGGTAGTTTCTAATAGCATCGTATATTTATATTAAATTTGTTCACATTTGTCAATAAAACCTAGCAACCATCATTGTTGGCTGATTTGTTTACAGAAAAATTGAAAATTTGAATGGTCCTGTCAGTTTTAATAAAACGTTGGCGCTGGCTGTTGTGATTTGCCAAAAATGCAAGAAATACAAGAAATCGATCCACTTAAAGACATATAGAAGAAGCTGCTAACAGAGCTACCTTGTGTGAAAACAAAGGCGTTTCTGGAAAGTATTCCGAAAACACATTCCTGTCCTATTTTGAGGAAAAGACAAAGGTATGGAAGTCATCTTCTCTTTGGTCCCAATATTCAATGATCAAAGCTATGCTACGTGTAAATAACGACGTAGATATCAGCAAACATTTTAAATTAATTGCCTACTTAAAGCGTCAAGGAGAGGGTTTCCAGGCCAAAAAATCGAGAAATTTTACTAGAGACCAAATTAAACAGTTTCTGAAGTGCGCACCGGATGATGAGTACCTTCTGATGAAAGTAGCTACGATTGTAGGAGTATTTGGTGCCTGCCGCAGGGAGGAGCTTTGTTAGTTGACTCTTGACAACATTCTTAGACTTCATTAATTAGTTTTTAAAATATCATATACCAAAACCAAGGTACTACGAAATTTCACTATCGTTGAAAAATTTTATTTGGATTTTTATCGAAAATATACTGATCTTCGTCCAGCAGATGTCGTACATCGGCGGCTGTTCTTAAAATATGTAAAAGGTAAATGTTCCAGAAATCCAGTCGGAATTAATACTTTCGGAAAATTTCCTGCTGCTATAGCAAGATTTCTGCAACTTCCAAATTCAACACTCTATTTCTTATGTTTCGCCGTTCCTCTGCGAGCTTACTTGCCGATGCTGGAGCAAATTTGACGACAGTTAAGCGGCATGGCGGATGGAAATCCTCAACCGTTGCGGAAGGGTACATCGTGGATTCCTTGGAAAATGAAAATTCTATTGTTTGGAAATTGCTTACAGTACAAACGACATCAGCCGATGATGCTTCAACATCAACTGGACATGCTGCTGATTCTGTTCAATCCTCCTCAACCGCGAAGAACAGCAGAACTGAGGAAGGAATTCATTTTTCAAATTGTACTATTAATATAAGTGTAAATAAATAAAATAGAAATGTTTTTTGACGTTTTTTTCAAAAAATTGACATTTCATTTTTAAGACTAGTGCCTTAAAGTAGGTATTTTAAGGCACTAGTGCCTAAAAGTAACATTTTTAAGGCTAGTAGACAGTGTTAAAAGTTCCATTTTTAACGCTTTTGTAGAAAAAAATATTATAAATGTAAATTTGTCTAACATTCACCTTTTTTGTTTCTGAATAAAATTCTTTTGAAGGATAAATATAGTCCTTATTAAATATAATTTTCAAAAATCTTTTTTGTAATACTTCTAATTTTTTAACCGAAGTTCCGTTTATTCCTCCCCAACCTAAAATTCCGTAATTTAAATGAGTTTTGACTAATGCATAGTATAATATTTCTAGATGTTTTATATCCAGACATTTTTTAATGCTTTTAAAAATTGGTAATAAACTTCTTAATTTTTTAATCAAATATTCTACTTGATAATTCCAATTTAATTTACTATCAAAAATTATTCCTAAATATTTTACATGATTAACTTTTAAAATTTGAATGTCATCGCTTATATTGATACTATTTATATTTTGGCATTTGTGGTAAATTATTTACGTTTAAAGTAAAAGGAAGATAATTTGTTTTATTAAAATTGATTGTTCATAAATTAGTACCAAACCAATTTTTTATAATTTTATAATCCTTTTTAATTTTCTTATTTAAATTGTCCCAATTTGTATCGCTATCAAGAATAGCAGTATCATCTGCAAAACTATTAATTTTCCCATCGCAATTTATGCTAAATAAATCGTTAACATAAATATTAAAAATAAGTGGTCCTAAAATTGTCCCTTGAGGAACACTATATTTAAATACTTTTGAATTGCTTTCTTCTTTATCTATTTTAACAAAAGTTAGTCTATCTTTAAGATAGTTTTTAATTAATTGCTAAATCCAAAAAAATACAAATACAAGGTGTTTCATTATTTAATGCATTATATCATGGTCTTACAAGCAAAAGGCACTAAGTCAAAAAACAGGTTTAAGAGTTACGGGCAATTGAAAGTTTCAATGAATTCCTCATTTTTTTATAGATTATTTAGAAATGACCAACTGCTTTAAACAAGGAAGACAATGCACTACTTTTTACATGATTACTAAAATTACAATTAACAAAAATAAAAAAAAAGAGTAAAAACAACGACTTAGTGCATTTTTCTTGTAATCTATTATTGTTCTTAGGACTTAGTTAAAACTCATCATTGTTTTATTACTAAATCATTTTATTTGGCAAAAACTAACAGCAGGAACTAATCAAAAAGAAAAAAACAATAATTATGTTACCCAAAATACAACTTAATCTTGTTTTGAACCAGAATCTAGAATATCTAAAGTGACTTAGTGCAATATCTCTACCACAATTATTGTGGGATAAAAGTACAAGCAAAAAGCACTAAGGGACTTGATGTGTTTTGCTTGTATTTATTCCTAACAAAATGCTAATAGTGCATTTTGCCTGTTGCTGTAATTCCCATATTAGTGCACCATAGACTGAAAAATTCTTGACTTAGTGCTTTTTGCTTGTAAGCCCACGATATATTTGTTCTGTTAGATAGCAAATAGTATCTTACGTCGATTTATTTTTTTGAAACCTAAATTGTTTTTTAGAAATAAAATTTATTTTTTCTAAAGTTTTATTAATTCGCATTTTTAAAATTTTTTCAAAAATGTTTCGAATGCTTAAGCATTCATCATCAGGGGATACTAAAAAGGATAGTGCAAAGTTAGGAACGACCGATGAATATAAATAAAAGCTTAAGTGGAACTTAAAAACCTAACATTCCCCACTTAATTGGTCGTTCCTAACTTTGTACTATCCTTTTAAGTATCCCCTGATGATGAAAGCTTAAGCATTCGAAACATGCAGAGATTTTTTTATTTGTTTTCACAATTATTAAACTGTGGACAAAGACTGCGTTGTTTCATTTACATTACTTTGACTCTACTGAAAGTATGGACTATTGCTTCAATTTGAAATAGGAAGAGTTTTAAACAATTTATTTTAAGATAATGCTTTCTTCTGAATTGTTATGTAGGGTGTTAATGAATGTCACGTAGATATTTAGGGACAGGATAGTGCTTGTGAAAATACGAAATAAATACTTATAAAAAAGCGGTCAAAAAGGCTTCATATTTGATATACAGGGTGTCCCATAACTAATGGTACACAGTAAAACTGCAGATTTCTGGGGTAAAAATATTGCGATTTGGCCAAACTTAGCTTAGTTCAAAAGTTAATAATAACCGAGATACAGGGTGTTCAAGTGAAAATTTTATTTTCGATTTTCCTAATTTACTTTTTTTTTAACCAATATTTTAACATAAAATTTTGAGATTGGGGGTTTTCTAGGGCGAGAAATTTAAATTTCTTAAGAATTTTAATGCAGATTGTAGAGGGCGCTCTCTGCGGCACTCTAGGTACATAGAAACAAGTGTAACTTTTTTGCGCGTTAGTGTATTTATGATTCTATTAAAAATATTAATTTTCACACTAATTTTACGCAAAAAAGGTGTACTTTGTAAATGTCGCTCCGAGTAACGATTTTCGAGATTTATACATTTACAATTTCTAATGCATCCTTTTAAATTTTGATTTGCAAGTATGAATTTTTTTAAAGTAGGCTTTGATAAAAATAAATTCAATGAAAGCGCTTTGACACTTTATTTCTGTCAAACTCCCTTGTGATTTGTCAGCATTGTGGGTGTTTTTAAAGAAATTGTTATTAAAAGTTAAGTTAAAAATGCCACGACATAATTTGTTTTCTAACGAAGAAATGCGAGACATGGTATGCTTATACGCACAAGAAAATTTTAACGGACGCAGAGCACATCGACGATATTTGGAAATGTATCCAAATCGAAGGCAGCCAGATTTTAAAATTTTTAGAAACCTTTACGACAGACTGGGAAAAACAGGATCGTTGCGTCCCAAACGTAATAATGGGGGACGTCCAAAGATTATTACACCCGAGCAGGAAGAGGAAATACTAGTTCGCGTGGCTGAGAACCCGGAAATTAGCACAAGACGTATGGCTGCCGTTACTCCAGTAAGTAAGTCATCCGTTTCTAAAGTTTTTAACCATATTTTATTATTATTATTTACACATTATTTTATCCATACCACTCTACGCCTGTTCAGAATTTATTGGATGTTGATCTTCCAGCCAGACTGGAATTTGCCCATTTCTGTCGTACCCAGCAAAACGCTAACCCAATGTTTCTGAATACAGTCTTATTCACCGATGAAACGACTTTCACACGAAGAGGTGTCTTCAATTTTAGAAATGAACATGCGTGGAATTTAGAAAATCCTCACCTAGTAACCGAACGCCATTTCCAGCATGAGTTTAAAATAAATGTTTGGTGTGGACTTATTGGCAATTACATGTTGGGTCCAGCCGAGCTACCACCCAATTTAAACGGAAAGCTCTATCTTAATTTTTTGCAAAATCAGCTGACCGACTGTTTGGATAACCTACCATTAGAGCTAAGAAGATATATGTTTTTTATGAAAGATGGTGTCCCGCCACACTTTTCCAGGCTTGTCAAAGACTACTTAAATGCAACATTTCCTAACCGCTGGATAGGTCGTGAAAGCGAAATGCCTTGGCCTGCCCGAAGCCCCGATTTCAACCCCCTTGATTTTTGTGTATGGGGATACATAAAATCACTTATTTATGAAGAAACGATCAACACTCGGGAACAACTATGGCAAAGAATTGACAATGCGGCGCAATCGTTTCAAAACGAACACTTATTATTTAAAATCAGGCGGTCGTTCAATAAGCGGGTAGCCAAATGCATTGAAGTTAACGGCAATCACTTTGAGCAATTATTGTCAAAAATTAATCTTTTCTTTTATTGATATATTTTGTATTTATTCATGTAGAAATGAAATTTTTATTTAAATTATTAATATTTTCATTCGTGGCCGTTTAATCTCTTAGTAGTCTGGAGTTTTCATAATTTTTAGAATATTAATAAATTAATAATATTTTAAAATATCTAGGTTAAGTTAGAACTACTGTTATAATCTGAATTATTTGTAATTAAATTCTGTTATCAATAATGTAATAATTAATTTTTTTTGTGTGTTATTTAAATATGTATTTTAAAATGCGCACTGAACAATTGTAAATGTATAAATCTCGAAAACCGTTACTCGGAGCGACATTTACAAAGTACACCTTTTTTGCGTAAGATTAGTGAGAAAATTGATATTTTTAATAAAAACATAAATACACTAAGGCGCAAAAAAGTTACACTTGTTTCTATGTGCCTAGAGTGCCGCAGAGAGCGCCCTCTACAATATACATTAAAATTCTTAACAAATTTAAATTTCTCGCCCCAAAAAACCCCCAATCACAAAATTTTGTGTTAAAATATTGATTAAAAAAAAAGTAAATTAGGAAAATCGAAAATAAAATTTTCACTCGAACACCCTGTATCTCGGTTATTATCAACTTTTGAACTAAGCTAATTTTGGCCAAATCGCAATATTTTTACCCAAGAAATCTGCAGTTTTACTGTGTACCATTAGTTATGGGACACCCTGTATATTTGATATCTTACGCATGAACATAGCTGGGATATGTTTTAGTGGTTTTGTGGTTGTTCCCCTGTTTTTTTTTGGTAATGTTAAAAATTTTCCTCAAAAAGTATACCAGCCAAATATTACAAAATTCTAAAACTTTATCAATTATTATTATTGGGATTTTTTGACCTTTCAAGTTCAATGCTTAACATTGGCGAAAGCTTATCATAAGTGATTGCGCAAACTAGAAAAAAAACATTGTATTAAAAATAAATTTGCAATCTTATTTATAATTTAATGCAATTGCCACCAATAGAGAGGACATTTTTCAAATATGTTTTGACCATTTGATATTAGTGAAATATGTATCTATCGGAATCGCAGGGAAACTTTGACCTTTTAAATAAATATTTATTGCCAAAATATCGCAAACTATGCAAAGGTTATCTGGATGATTTCATTTAAACACTACTTAAATGTATGATCACAGGATAGGATCTTTTTACTACTGGAATAGAACATATTCATAATACTTTTATGTGATCTGGTTAACCTGAACTAAGCTATCCTGTTTCCACTGCCGGAAGAGGTCAAATACCTGGGAGTAACTTTGGACTCCAGACTGACCTGGAACAAACACGTGGAAAAGACAATCCGGAAGTCGGAAGTAACCTTGGCAGTTACTAGACGGATGTACGGAAAAACATTAGGACTCTCACCTAAGCTGGTGCATTGACTGTACACCAGATCTGCAATTACGTATGCAGCACTGGTCTGGTGGCCAAAGACACAGCAGAAAACCACAATATTAAAGCTAGGAAGCCTATAAAGACTTCATTTGGTGATTAAAGGAGAGGCAAGAATGGGACTTTACAGACTAAAGAGTTCTACGTTACTCTCTGGGTGGCATCATAGAACTGGACACGCGCTCCTATGCCGTACCATAAGGGACCTAAGTTAGAAATGAGATCAGACCACACAAACCCTGCATATCGCTATGACATACCATTCAAGACCGTAATCGACGAAGGGGATGCGTGCAACAATAAAGCATCAGATACTCCTGGGGCAATAATGTGGTACACACGCGGCTTAAAAACAAAAGACGGTACCGGAGCAGGGATGCAAGCGGATCCAAATACACTCCGACAGCCAAGCAGCCCTTAGGGCGCTAACACGCAACAAGGTGACAGCACGACTGGTATGATGGGAATGCCAAGAGATACTGGTGGTCCTCGCCAAAGCTAAGAAGTAGTACTACAATGGGTACTAAGACTTGAAGGTATCACAGAAAACGAGAAGGCCGACGAACTTGCAAGAAAGGGTTCGGAAAAAACATTCATAGATCCAGAATTGGCACGCGAGTCCCAAGATATACCGTATAAGATATCATAAAACGATGGACAAGGAATTAATACAAAATCTAATGGAACAACAGACGGGGAGATTAAACCATAACAATTGATTGGGACCTCTAAAAAAAATCTCTGGAACAAGAAAACATCACAAAAAAAAACTTGATTAATCCGAAGAAAGTGTTACTGCTTCCACTTCACTTTAAAACAATTTGTGAGAAGGCATTGCCGAATAAACAGTTGTCATCACTGTCAGGAGTCAAGCTGAAGGAATTGCTGGATGTTGAAGCGAGAAGATATTGAGTACACACAAAAGACATCAACTGGATATTATTTCTCACACGTTTTTGCTAAATACAAAGATATAGGTACTTGCTATAAGAAATTAAGTTTCTGTTGATATAAGTAAATATTTTTGTTTTAAATAACATATAAACTTGGTCAAAGTTTTAATTGGCATTTATTTTAAGTTAAAGTATAGATTTCAAATATTGATACTATAAACTTTAAGTTGTTAGCATTAGGATTTTAAAAGAAACCAAATAAAAACTCTCTGGTTGATGTATATTTGCTCCATTTAAATATATCAAGTATTTGCCTATTTCTTGGTTTTCTCGAAACAAAATATATTCAATGGATTTGAAAATTCATTTTTCTTAAATTGAGTATACCTAAATTACGAGTATAATTTATTTAAGTAACTATGTTTTTCCTTCTGAATACGTAAATTCCCAAGATAAAGAAGAAAATCAGAATATACAGTGTGTATCAGCCAAATGGAATAAATTCGATAATAAATACATGGGGGCGTGTCCGAAAAAACGCTCGGACACGTCGATCGGTATTTCTAGTTGCGCATTTTTTTCAATGAAAACTTTTTATACAGGGTGTGTCATGCAACAGTGGCTAATACTAACTTTCTTATTTTAAATGCAACATCCTGTATATTACTAAATTTTTGTATTCTTCAGAAAATTTTAGACATATTTCATGTACAATATCCTATACCTATCTTCAACTGTTTCGGAAATGTTAAGTGTTTTCAGATTTATTGCAAAAATTAATAACACACTAAAAAACTAATAAGTAATACTGTTGATAATGTAAAAAACAAAAAAAAAACATTAATGTAGGAGATGTTGAAAATGCTCGCCGCGAACGTCTTGGCAACATCCTAATCTTAAATAGAAATTTCTTCTAACGTTACTGAACATCTCAGGCGTGACCGATCTAATCGCAAGCGTTATTCGTCTTAAGTCAGCTAAGTCGAGGGGTTTAGTTTTGTATACAATATTTTTGACATAACCCCATAAGAAGAAGTCTAATGGCGTCAGATCAGGGGATCGTGCTGGCCATTCCATCGATTCACGCCTCCCTATCCACCGATTTGGAAATACTCGGTTGAGGTACTGCCGGACATCGATTTGGTAATGGTGCTCCATCTTGCTAAAACCATATCATATTCGATGAAAGTTGTGGGTTTGCTGGATCAGGATATAAGTTTGACAAAGTTGGCAAGACATTATTTTGGAGCAGTGCTAAATAATTATCGCCATTTAAATTGCCATTAATGAAAAAGGGACCTATGATATGATCTCCAACAATTCCTGCCCAAACATGAACCTTTTCAGGATATTGCGTATGTTCTTCTCTCATCCAGTGAGGATTTTCCCTAGACCAATAGCGGCAATTCTGACGATTAGCATGACCGTGAAGTGTAAAGGTGCACTCATCAGAAAACAAAACATGTTCTAATTGGATCACATTGTTATCTAGCATTGCCATCATTTGTTCACAAAAATACGTTCTCCTATCAAAATCGTCTTCCATGAGCTCATGAGTAGGTATCATTTTATAGGGATACATTTTATTTTCTTGTAATGTTCGAATAATCGATGAATGGCAAACATCGAACATTGGGGCTGTTTTTCGACTAGAGGTATGTGGGTTTTCCTGAAACTCAAGCATAATATCTAATTTGGTATCATCACTTATTGCATTGGCAGCTACTTTTTTTGTCTGCTTTACATGTCCAAGCTGGCGAAACTGCTTTTCTATTTTACTAATTGTCCGTTGAATTATAGGCGGCAAATTTGAAAATTTTTCATGAAATAAGCGAGCAACTTCCATTTGTGCCCGTGTTTTATCTCCATAACCAATCATCTGTAGAATTTTTATTTTGCAGTTCTTTCTTTCTTTCTTTTTGTTATTGGCTCTGCCCTGCGGGGCAATTCTGCCAGCACATTAGTAGTGACCGTGACCTTGTAACGAAATTCAAACGACTATAACACTGACAACTACTGTCATGCAGACAGACAATAATTTGCTAAGGTCAGGCGTTTTAAACAAAAGTAAACAAAACTATTTATACCTTTTTTTATTTCATATCAGTAAAAACATTTTAACATCAATTTTCATCACCTCCTACATTAATGTTTTTTTACATTATCAAGAAATAAACAGTATTACTTATTCGTTTTTTAGTGTGTTGTTAATTTTTGCAATAAATCTGAAAACACTTAATATTTCCGAAACAGTTGAAGATAGGTATTTTCTGAAGAATCCAATAATTGAATGATATACAGGGTATTGCATTTAAAATAAGAAAGTTAGTTTTGGCCACTGTTACACGACACACCCTGTATAAAAAGTTTTTATTGAAAAAAATGCGCAACTAGAAATACCAATCGACGTGTCCGAGCGTTTTTTCGGACACGCCCCCGTATATTTATTATCGAGTTTATTCCATTTGGCTGATACATACTGTATAAAAGGATAGTTTGTCTAATTATACTAATTTTAGAAATCGTTATTGCCGAATTTGCTTCAATCAAGAAGACACGAATCTCTTTCAGCCCTTCGCCAAAGTTTTTAATATTGGCCCTCGGCACGTTAGGTACTTAGGTAGTGTGACCGTAGATGTTAGTGTTGTGTGAAAAATAAATGCATTGCTACGAGAATATTGGAATCACCAATTATTCATAAAAAATACTTGTTTAAAATCTATATTTATTTGATTATTTATACAAAGCTAAGATGTATTCTAGTTAAGCATTATATTTTTAAGATAAGTAGGTATTTCCTTAATTGTCGCTAAAAAAAAAAGAATTGCATAAGCTATAAGGGCTTGTAATATGTTAAATGAAAGATTTTTTTTTAAATCATTTTTATAAATTCGCACTTTTCATGCATATAATTTTTAAAAAGGATTGTTGTATTTCCCAAAAGGAAGATCAATAACTTGACCATGATAAAACTTGTCATTGATTCAAGAATTATCTAGAAAAATAAATATGTTAGTCATATTAATCAATAAAAAATACAGTGTTAATGTATAGTTGAAGGTTCATTTGAGGCCTATGACATTTTAAATAAAAATAGGTGATATCAGTATTAATTACTTTCCATTAATAAAACATGTTTACACTACTATGTATCATTTGGACTAATTAACCAGAAAGGACAAATATTAGATAGTGATTAGAACAATTAATTTTGATGACAAAATTATTTAAATAATAAATTAAAATATTACTATTTTCGATGGTCTAATGATCAATATTATTGAATATACACCCTTTTTTAAAATGGTGATTTTTTTGTTCTTATTAAAGGTAATCGTACGCCAGTGTAATATAACTTTCATCAACTTTTTTCGCGAGAATCATAGTAGAATATTTGAAACTCTCTATTTTTTAGGTGCCTACCGAGAAACGATTTATCAATAAGTCAGAAAAATCAACAGCAATTAAATATTCATCAACCTTTATCGTTGGTGTGGCTTGATAACTCCAAAAGGTTCATTAAGTTCTTATAAATACTTGTATCTAAGACAAACATGATATTAAGTTATTTACGTCGTTTTTTATCTTCTGTTTATTATATTGATGTAAAAAATATCCTCAATTAAAATTGCCTTCTTCTTTGGAAAGGTCACGGGTGTCATATGCCAGTATAATTACCAAAGAACTGGAATTATTAAACCGAATTTGATTCGTGTGTAACAACTTAAAAAAGTTGTTGACGCACCATTGCGCCCAAAAAGTCTGGGGCACTTCTCCTAGGCTATTACAATATTTTCAGCTTTGATATACAGCGTGTCCAGAAAAGTTGTTGATTTTACCAAAAAAAGTTATTCTTTATAAAAAATTCTGCTTGATGCGCAAATAATATTGACATATCAAAACTTAAGATATCATGTACAGGGCGGCAAAAAAAATATAGAAACACAGAATTGCGTTAAGAGGGAAGTACCCTCAATTTTTATTTTAGAGCACTGATAAAACTGTGTTCCCTTAATCAAATAATCTGATTTATTTGGTGAATAATTATTGGTAATAAATAAATGTGATTTTAATTAACTAAATTTGATTTAACTGAAATAAATGAGAGTATTTCGTTTTATTTGCAAAGTTATTTGACTGTTGGTTGATTTGTGTCAAATCATAGAACCCTTCAAACAAATATCTTACCAAAAAAACACTAAAATACCAAAATCTTAATAACTAATTATTTAATCTAACTAATTTTTATTTAGGAACTAAATCCCGTTAATCGCTAGTTAAATTACCCAATAGAGAACTATTTAAATGTCTAGGTCATTTAAACTAAATAATTATGTATTTACATTAAATCGTTAATATAAAACAACCAAATATTTACAAATAACTAATTATTTAATCGAAGTACATTTCAAGTTAAGAACTAAATACCTTTAACTTTAATTTAAATCATTCATTGCCGAACTTTTCAAATAATTTGGTCATCCAAACTAATAATTAAGTATTTAAATGAACTCCTGTCGCCTACTTTGGGCTTTGAGTAATTTGATTGGTTATACAAAAGTGGCCTGATCATCGCGTCTTGGTCATTGGTGTTCGATTTTGTCTTGTAGAAATTTATGAGTAAGAGTGAAATCTTCTTTGTTAGTGGCACAGAAGTTAGTGGTTCCATCAAAAATTAAAACAAAGATATGGGGAATAAACGTAATATGAATAATTATTTAGAAGATTGGGGTATATCGAGGGGTATATCCCATATGTTAGATACTTTTCAAGGTAGGAAACTATATTTGAATATTTTAGTTACGCATGAAACGAGTTAAAAAAAGTAAGATAAGAGGCAAAGAAAACATACTTGTAATACCTAATTTGAAATTTCGAACACAAAATATTTTTAGAAAAATGTAGCCAGGTATTTATAAATCATGGCTACCTAGGTTACAAATAAGACAGTTTTTCTCAACTTTCACCATAATTCAATACCTATCAAACCTCCTAACGTAAAAAATATAATATAATTAATATAATATTAATAACTATTGTAGGTACCTAATATTTGCAAATTTGACTTTATTTAATTTTTTATCAAAGTTATTAACTTCTCTATAATGTTTTATTGACGTATATTTTAAGGGGAACAACAACTAATGGTCGGTTTATACAGCAAGATAACATAACATAAAAATAAAATAAGAGTTGAATCTACAGATCTGCCATAAGACGTTTATAGAAACACATAACATAACATAAAAATAAGAAATAAAATAAGAGATGGTTATCTTTTAAATTTTATGTTATTTTTATGTAAAAATAGTTGTGCGCGTGCGCGTAATTTGTCATAACCTTTATGTTCGGCAAAAATGTTTTTTTTCTGTTGGTTTGCCTTATTATTTGAACACTATAAACAATTTGATAAGGTTTGTGATTATTATGGTATAGGTACTGATTAAACCATATTCAATAGCAACATTTCAATATTTCTTATTTTTATGTGACGTCTGTATAAACACGTACTTGGATAAAATAAGAACTGATTTGAATGAACATTCTGATCTATTGAAAATTAAAAAAAGGTATTTAAACCAAATAAATTTATATTTGATCTAAATAAATATAAAAGACAAGTTAAACAATTATGTACTTGAATAAAAAATAATCACTTTGATGGAAATCACCGGTTTATTTAAATCAAATCACATAAATTGTTTAATTAAATAACGTTGTTGTTACGGCAAATACATGTAAAACAAAAGTAAAATAAATATGTACTTGATAAAATATATATAAATATCAATCAAATAAACATTTTGTTAACTTAACTTTTAACCTATTTACCTTAAGTCATTGAAACGGCTTATTTAAGTTAGGTTAGTGTTAAGGAAATAAATATTTGCTTGAATTTTGTATTTAGTGATTAGTTCCAAATAAAAAGTAATTTGTATCAAATCAGATGATACTAATTGAGGCAAATAATCCCTTGGTATTTTTTAAATACATATTTGTTTGGCTAATAGGAAACAAATATTTATTTGAGTCAACGGTAAATTTTTTTAATTTAAATAATTAATTTTATCAGTGAGCAAATGTCATAAGAAAACTTTATACTAAGGACTACAAAACGTGGTCAGATACAATCTTTCGTTGAAATATTTTAATTTACAGGGTACCATCAAAAACACGTTGAGCATTCATTACCTATTGTTGGAAACCAATTACGTAAAAAAATAATTCGAGATTATTTCATGTTCTAAAATCAACCTATCTACCTATCAGGAATATTAAAAACATTTAATTTCCTTAGAACAAAAATAAATTGTTAATGTGAATATCAAACAATATTTTAGCAATTACATGATAAAAGTGATCTAAAAACAGATAGTTTAAAGTGAAAAATTATGTCTCCACATGCCCCCCTTCATTTTCCATGCAAACTATAGTACGCCTTGTAATTTCTCTTACTGTCGCCCGTATCATATACCATTTATTTTAATCGGCCCCATAAAAAGAAGTCCAGGGGTGTGATGTCAGGCGACCTGGCTGGCCAAGGAATGTTTGAACGTCTGCCTATCAAACGGTGCGGACTTCATTCAAATACCCAGTTACTGTGTTAGTACTATGGCATGGGGCTCCATCATGTTGATACCAAACTGTACGTCTTATATTTAGTGGCAGTTCGTCAAGAAATTGAGACAACTAGTTCCTTAAGAAGTCCAGGTAAATGGCAGCATTTATATTTTGTCGGAAAAGTATGGTCCAACGATCCGATCATTATAAATGTCACACCAAACATTGGTTTTAAATGAATATTGACTACGGCATTCGATTATAAAATTTGGTTTGTTGTCACTCCACCACCGACAATTTTGGGAGCATACCACGCCGTAGGAAGAAGCGTGTGAATGCATTTCGGTTTATATGGATGAAATTTATTTATTTTTAAAATATTACTAGCAGTAGACTTTTTGACGTCAACTGGAATGGTTCTTGACAATTTTCTTAAAGAGATTTTCGGGTCTTCGATAACCGCTTGCATTACATTGAGTTGCTTTTCTTCTGTTGTGGACCATTTGTTGTGTTGTTTCTTAAATACATTTTCGACGGAACCAGTAGCTTTAAATTTATTCATTACGTTTGCTATAGTGGCGCTACATACCATTTTGTCAGGGTGTCTAGTATTAAATATGAGTGCGGCTTCCCTAATAGGTTTATAGTGATCTCCGACGATAAGTACAATTTCTATTTTCTCCTGCAGCGTTAACTTTACAACCATGACGAAACTAACGACAAACTCTTGTTAATAAGTCGAAAAATAGTAAATGATTTTGACTAACATGTCAATATTCGTTACTACAGTATTGCACATAGTTGTTGCAAGATTGTTGCAGGTTAACTGTTAAAGAAATAAAATAAAAAAATGTTTTCCAAAGGCTTTTTGATGGTACCCTGTAAACTAAAATATTTCAACGAAAAATTGTATCTGGCCACGTTTTGTAGTCCTTAATAAAGTTTTCTTAGAACAATTTGCTCTAAAATAAAAATTGAGGGTACTTCCCTCTTAACGTAATTCTGTCTTTCTATATTTTATTGCCGCCCTGTACATAATATCTTAAGTTTTGATATGTCTATATTATTAGCGCATAAAGCAGAATTTTTTATAAAGAATAACTTTTTTTCGTAAAATCAACAAAATTCCCATATGACTAGAACTTTTCTGGACACGCTGTATATTTTTTTTCTTTATAATTTAATATTTATTAATTACTTTAGATTTTTATAGTTATTAATGCAGCTAATAGCTCTCTAAACAATGCCTAAAAGCTCTGACCTCGAGAATACATACTCTATACATAACAATGCTGGAGTTACGGTAAACTTCAACCAACATTCAGATGTGATTTTATTTGCTTAACAATTTTAGGATAATTTTTTATACTCTACTACCTTCAAGTACTCTGTTGTATGTTTTGGACGCTTGTACAATTGGGTCATTTATTCCTATATTAGGCTTACTAACGATTTGGTTAAAATTATTTTGTGCTCTACATCTTTGAGTTTTATTTATAGTTTTATGCATCGATTCAATCTGATTAACTTCCAAAATCTTATTTAACTGTGGAGCGTTCAGTAGTACAATATGTTGGTGCTAGTAAATCTATCATAACAAAATAATACTTTTAATATTCTGAAGAATTTATATAGATTTAAATTTAGTCCTGCCATACCGACAATAAATATCTGAACTGCGCCAAGAGGAAGGCATCTTCTTGTGAGACAATTTTTACGTTTGTATATCTTGGTTTGAATTGAAAAGATGATCTATAAGTTGGGATCAATAATATTTAACTTTGTACCAATCATTAGTCCAAGGTACTGATTTCGTCAACTTCTTCCAATTCTAATGTACTTATTTTAATTTCCGTTTTTCGATTTTTTTAATTCTTTTACTTGGACAACATGTATTTTGTTTGGTCTTAATTTAACAGAAGTATGGAACGCTTTAAATATCTTTAATACCGTTTGTCCGATTTAGCTAAAATTCGGTATCCGTATATAAGAGGTTATCGCGGAGCTGCTAGTGACATTTGCAATGTTGCCAAATTTACAGTTTTTTAGCAATTTAAAATATTTTTTTTTTAAATGGAACACTATATATTATTCAAAAAAATGATTCCGCAACAAATTCTAAATAACTTTTATATAAGTTTCTAAATGTCTAAATCTAGCCATATTTTTAATATTCGAGCTCGAAAATTGAGAATTTATTGAAACATTATTGTAAGGTAATTATTGTTTAAACTTACTTATTACAGAATAAAGAAATTAAATTAGATGTTTAAAGTGCCTTCCATTTACTTCTTGGCAATATGCTAAATATTGCGGAAAAGTATTTAATACATTAGAGAAAGAATATCTGTTTCTTCGATTCGTCGGCACTCAACTTCAATTCTTTGTTTTAGGTTTTCTATATCATGTGGCTTTGTCTTGTAGACCACATTTTTTAAAATCGAGTGGAGTCAGATCTGGTGACCGAGCTGGCCACTCAATTGTACCCCGTCTCCCTATCCATCTTTCAAAAAATACTTCCGTACTTGTCTGGCGTAATGTGGTGGTGCACCGTCTTTTGTTTATTGATAATCAGTTTTAATTAACTTTAATGAAACTAACTAACGAGGATTTGGAAATAGGATCGCAAGAACAGGAACAGTTTCATTTCTTAAGAGCTGTAAATATCTATCGCCATTTAAATTATAATCCATAAACAATGGACCAATTATCCGTTGTCCTATAATGCCTGCCCAAACATTAATTTTTTGCGGAAATTGGGTGTGCTGTTCTCGAATCCAATTAGGATTTTCTTTGGACCAATAACGAATATTATGCCGGTTAACATTTCCATTAAGACAGAACGTCGACTCATCGGAAAACATTATTTTATTAATAGATTTTGGATTAGCATTACACAAATCCATCATTTGCTCACTGAATTCTAAACGCCTGTCAAAGTCATCCTCAGAGAGTTCTTGAACCAGGTGAATTTTGTATGGGTGGAACTTGTCACACTTTAATACGCGATCTACCGACATGTGCGATGTGTTGTAATCGAGGCCAATAATTCGAGTAGAGAGGTGTGGATTTTCCTCTATGCTAAGCAAGATATCTAAAGCTTTATCGCCGCATGTCGCAGTTTTTGGACGCCCAGATTTTGAAATGTCTTTTACAGGGCCAGTTTCGTTATATTTCTTTAAAATTTTGCTTACTGTGGACCGTGCTATTGGATTTCGGTTGGGATACTTATCATTAAAAATCTCAGCAACCTCCTCCTGTGTTCGCCTTCGATCCCCGTAACCCAATATCATTAATATTTCTATTCGCAGTGTTTCCGTTAGTAAATCCATTTTAAGAATTATTAAAACTGATAAATTATGAAGCACAAATACCTTCTGAAAAGTTTGTCAATGTCGCTGTCAGAATTTAATTGTGTCACAAATTTCCAAGACCTACTTATATCTCTATCAGTTTTCTTGGATAAGAAGTTCTTATGATATTTAAACCCCAATATCAAAAAAATGGCTAGATTTAGACATTAGGTAACTTATATAAAAGTTATTTAGAATTTGTTGCGGAATCATTTTTTTGAATAATATATAGGGTGTTCCATTTAAAAAAAAATTATTTTAAATTGCTAAAAAACTGTAAATTTGGCAACATTGCAAATGTCACTAGTAGCTCCGCGATACCCTCTTATATACGGATACCGAATTTTAGCTAAATCGGACAAACGGTATTAAAGATATTTAAAGCGTTCCATACTTCTGTTACATGCTGTATAAACCAATACTGTGCAAAGTCTAAAATATCAGGCACTGAGATTCGCATATCTCAAGTTTAAGACATAGATTAAATATAGCATAGGCCCAAAGACCAAGCCCCCTGGGATACGCCATACTCATTCGTTAAACATCACCCTTTATACTGTCATGGTCTATGATACTGTCAACCCTTACGTACTGCTTCCTACCACTAAAATAGGTTTTAATTATGTTATATACATGGTGTTTCAGAAGTACGGCACGTAACCTAAGGGGGTGATTCCTTATGATATTCTAAGAGAAAAAGTTGATATGAACATGTGTCCAGAGTTGCTCGTTTTTGATATACAGGGTGTTAAAGTTTTAAAAAAAATCGTTTTATAATATTTTTTTTTATATATCCTTTTCTTGATTTTATTGAAATTCGGTACCGTCATTCATATTGATAAAGGGCTTAATTAGCCCTAGCTAGATTAAATTTATTAAGTCCAGTGGCGTCCCGGAGAGCACCTTAAGCACTATTGACAAAAAAAAACGACTTCATTGCATGTACTATGTATTTTAAAGTTATCTAATTAAAACATTTGAATTAAAAATCAAATTATTTTTTTTTAAATAATGATACAAAAAAAAATGCAAGAGTTTGATCAAAGCAAATGTTGAAAATGTAATAAATAATCCGAAATAATGACAGCTCAAAAATGAAAAACTTTCTAATTATAATTATTTCTACCTAATACCCACCAGTTGAGTCAAGGTGTTTTCATGACAGCGACCTAAGAGGTGTCAATTTTGAGTTCCTGTTTAATTTTCTGTTGTCTGATTTTTTATTTGTTTACACTATGGTTCATCTGAATGAGGAGCAACGAGTTGAAATATTAATAATGAGCGGTTACGGAAATATGAAGAGATCGTAAGATCAGGTTTGTCAACTTTTCAATGAATTATATCCAAATAGGCGTCCAGTAAATCAGTCAACGGTGTGTCGAGTGGTAAAGAAATTTCGAGAAACAGGCAGCGTTAGGGAAGCCGCTAGATCAGGTCGACCTAAAACAGCAACCGAGGGAGACCAAGCTTTGGATATCATGCTCTCAATACATGAAAATCCAACACAATCATCCAGGCCAATGGCAATGGATTTTAATGTGTCTCATCAGTCAGTGAAAAATTTGGTTAAGCAGGAGAAGTTGCATCCCTACAAGATAAAGCTGGTGCACGAGGACGATTTTGATAGAAGAGCTGAATTTTGTGAGCTGATGATGGAAAGATGCAATAACGATAATAACTTCGCAACAAATATCATTTTCTCGGATGAAGCTACTTTTCATTTAATTGGCATTGTTAATAGACACAATTATCTTTGGTCTGCTGAGAATACTCACTCAGAAAATTTTCCCATAAGTTCAACGGTTTAGCAACTATTGACCGACGCGCCCTTGTTGGCCTACCGTGTACTATACGAGGTAATTTAAAAGTTACAGGTATTATGCGCGACTTTTTTGCCACTCTGTATAATACCATCTTAAAACCGATTTTGACCTACGAAATCCCACTATGGGGAACTGCATAGGTATCCAACATTAAGATTCCTGGAATATTCCAGTCAAAGTCCTCAGGATTATCACAGATGCTCCATGATTTATTCCCAATCATATAATCTCCAGCGACAGTCAAATCAATACGGTAAAGGAGGAAGTTGCATCAGATTAGAACAACATCCAAACAGCCGTGCAAAGCGCTTAAAGAAGAGCGTCCCATGTGACCTGATAAACATATTTTAAACCCAGACTTCTCGCTTAGTCAATGCTTAAACCTGGTATACAAAAAATTGATTTTCTTCAAAAACTGCTAATTTTATCGAAACAAATGTAGAGTACCTTTTTTAAAGGGGAATGACCAGAGTATTTAAAAAGTCAGCCCGTTCCTGACTTCTCTGATGTTGTAAAACATCCACTGCAGTATGGTTTTATGAGTCTTTATGGCCTACATTAGTTATTTATATTACTAGTACGGTATGAGCTTCATTACAGTAACGAGCTTTACCGTATACGTGTGATATACAACATTTTATATAAGACCCAGAATTTTGGTTTTTTTATGTATTCAAAATGATTTTCATATTATGAAAGTGACCTTATACAAAAAATACTGCCGAAACAGAAAAAATCAAAGTAGCATGTAATTTTGGTTACTATGCCGACGAAGTATAATTTCAAATGTTTCAACAAGCCATTCCACGACGCGACATTCAAAAGACAGACCAGGTGCTGTCATCAGCTTCAGGTATTAATTTTACTTTTAATTTTTATAATAAATAGGCAGTTTTTTGAATAAATAAATTGTAAAAAATTGCTTTATGATTTTTGTACCTATGTATTCAAAATGGTTTTCATATTTATGCAGTGACATTACACAAAAAATGACAGTGACTGACGGAACAAAAGAAATCATAGTTTGATTAAAAATGAGTAATGTAATAAGTTAATTACATCACTGAGTGACGTAATGAGTTCATTACATCACTCAGTACGATAATATAGTATATTACATAACGCAAACAGGCTAAAATGGGTTATGTAATAAGCTCTTTTCGTGTGGTTCTTATGTAAAAAATATTAAAACTCCATTAAATTATACATGTTGGTTCAAAAGTTAGAGCCAAAAAGGTAAGTCGGTGGGTATACCCCTTTGGGTCTCTGTATCTCCGTTTGGGAATTTTTTTTTTATGACAAATTAGTGTTATTTTGGCCTTTCCTCTACCCTCCTGAGAGCATGCCATACACTTACCAAACACCTTGTAGTAATTTATTAATATTAGTATTATATCCGCATTAGACCATTAGATACAACATCTCAAATAGACTATATTTTGCTATACCTAAAACGTTCAGAAATTGTAGCTGTTAAAAGAAAATGAAAAATTGTGATTTCTCAGCATCATTTTAAATTTTCTTGTAGTTAAAAAAAGTCCGCATAGAAATTTTAAATACACCATTGAACAGTGCTCGTCAAAGCACGTATATAATATGTTCATTTACAATTTTTACATTTTTTACACAGTGTGAGCGAAAAATAAAAATTTATCTGAGAACGGCACTTTATTCCATAATAGTTATTTATGATATAAGTATTAAAATTTTCAAGACACGCACGAGTGCCTTAAAAATACTTTTAACACAAATATCATACAATATTTTTTCTACAAACGGCAATAAAAAGCATAAAATAATTGAACATTAAATGTTTAGAATCTCTTACATCCAGGTAGTTTCTAATAGCATCGTATATTTATAATAAATTAGTTCACATTTGTCAATAAAACTGTGAGTTTTATTAAAACGCTAGCGCTGGCTGTTAGGATTTGCCAAAAATGCAAGAAATACAAGAAATCGATCCACTTAAAGAAGAAGAAGCTGCTAACAGAGCTACCTTGGATTTACTGCCACAAAAATCAAAAGTTTAATATGAGATTGCTCATAATAAATTTATAAAATGGTGTGAAAACAAAGGCGTTTCTGGAACGTATTCCGAAAACATATTCCTGGCCTATTTTATGGAAAAAGCAAAGGTATGGAAGTCATCTTCTCTTTAGTCCCATTATTCAATATGCTACGTGTAAATAACGACGTATATATCAGCAAACATTTTAAATTGATTGCCTACTTGAAGCGTCAAGGAGAGGGTTACCAGGCCAAAAAATCAAGAATTTTTACTAGAGACCAAAGTGAACAGTTTCTAAAGTGCGCACCGGATGATGAGTACCTTTTGATGAAAGTAGCTACGATTGTAGGAGTATTTGGTGCCTCCCGCAGGGAGGAGCTTTGTCAGTTGACTCTTGACTACGTGGAAGATATGGAGACTTCATTAGTTATTAAAATATCAGATACCAAAACCAAATCGGCGGCTCTTCTTAAAATATGTAAAATGTAAATGTACCAGAAATCTGGTCGGAATTAATACGTTCGGAAAATTTCCTGCTGCTATAGCAAGATTTCTGCAACTTCCAAATTCAACACTCTATTTCTTATCTTTCGCCGTTCCTCTGCGAGCTTACTTGCCGATGCTGGAGCAAATTTGACGACAATTAAGCGGCATGGGGGATGAAAATCCTCAACCGTTGCGGAAGGGTACATCGTGGATTCCTTGGAAAATAAAAATTCTATTGTTCGAAAATTGCTTACAGTACAAATGACATCAGCCGATGATGCTTCAACATCAACTGGACATGCTGCTGTTTCTGTTCAATCAACCGCGAAGAACAGCAGAACTGAGGAAGGAATTAATTTTTCAAATTTGTACTATTTATATATGTAAGTGTAAATAAATAAAATAGAAATGTTTTTTTGACGTTTTTGTGAAAAAATTGACATTTTATTTTTAACACTTGTGCCTTAAAGTAGGTATTTTAAGGCACTAGTGCCTTAAAGTAACATTTTTAAGGCTAGTAGACAGTGTTAAAAGATCCATTTTTAACACGCTCGTAGAAAATAGTTATTTTTGTATTAAGTGCGTGAAGTGAGTGTTTTTTTAATGGCACATGAGAGTGTCAATTTTTTGCCGAGACCGCAGGTCGAGGCGAAAAATTCTCTCGAATGTGCCATTAAAACACGAATTTCACAAACGAAATACAAACAACATTTTTTGTACAACTGAAAGTTTGAATTAATCGGTAAAATTGTATATTATAATAAAAATTTTACCATATAATTTCACATAATCAAGTTAACAGCCCTGTCGTTACTATAGAAATGGTTTGTTGGCACGTTGCTTGTTTTGTTGTCATACGTTGATAGCTGTTCATATTTATTGCAATTTTTTAAATAAATAGTATAAGTACTTAAAATGGATGTAGATTACGATAGTGATAGCGAGATTCCTTCAGATATAGCCGATATAGCAAATTCGGCTATAGCTAACATGTTACCGGCGAAATCAAAATTTATATACGAGAAAAATTATAACCAATTCCGTGAATGGTGCGGCAAGGAAAATATACAAAAAGTGTCTGAAAAGGTACTTATATGCTATTTTGAGGAGAAATCAAAAACTGTAAAACCTTCTACTTTATGGAGTGTCTACTCAATGTTGAAGAGTACATTGAATGTTAAAGAAAATATTGATATAAAGAAGTTTTCAAAATTGGTGCCTTTTATTAAGAACAAAAACGTCGGATACCGAGGGAAGAAATCTAAAGTTTTATCGAGAGACGATATTAATAAATTCATTCAAGAAGCTGATGATGAAACAAATTTACTTTATAAGGTACAGATGATCAAAATTTTGTATTATTTCAGTAATTTCAATATTTTTTTAATTGTAGGTTGCGTTAATTTTGGGAATCAGCGGTGCTTGTCGCCGTGAAGAATTATTGAAGGTAACTATTGATGACATTGAAGATACCGTTATATTGATTGTTAAAATACCGGATACAAAGACCTATTGCCCAAGAATGTTTACCGTTTCAAATTCTGATTATATTGAGATATATCGCAAGTATAGAGTACTAAGGCCGTCCCATACACACAAAAAGAGATTATTTTTAAAATATTCAAGAGGAAAATGTGTTGACCAACATGTGGGAATAAATAAAATAGGGGAAATTCCTAGCTTGATTGCAAAATGGCTGGGAAAAGAATTGCATAAGAGCTACACAGGTCACTGTTTTAGGAGGAGTTCTGCAACTCTCTTAGCCAATGCAGGGGGTAACATGACATCTATAAAACGCCACGGTGGTTGGAAATCTGCCGCCATAGCAGAAGGATATATAGAAGATAGTTTGAGTAATAAAATTGATATTTCTAATAAATTAAATTGTTCCTCTACTTCCAAACAAATCAATATAACTGATACAATTGTGGACTCAACTTTTCAAGGAATATCTAGCGTTTCTGATCAGCAGCAAGGTGGACTAGCTTCGGGAATTAATATTGGAAGCAATTGTTCGAACTTCACCATCAATTATTATTGTAACAAATGAGATTTTTTGGTAGTTGGTAATTAATTAGTAAATTTGTACAAAAAAATTCAATACATTTTTTAAAAAGTAATGTTTTATCGTTTTTTTTGAAAATCATTTTTCCAGTTAAAAAAAGTCTTTTTTTCACCGTGAAAAAAAGTCTTTTTTTCACTGTTAAAAAAACAAAAGGTTTACGTATCGATAGCGATGAAAAAATGTCAACTTTTTTTGACAGTTGTACAAAAAAGTTTTTTTTGCATCTTCCACTGAATCAAGTCAAACATTTTTCACTATTATTACCTACAGCAACAGATATTTTTATGACAACGCATTTCAAACAAAAAAAAATATTTTTCCAACTACATGCAACGTAAAAATCTACATCTGACAACCTACCTTCTCCAGCTTGTGCATGTCCAATCACAAAAATCACCAGGCACACTAGGCCTATGGAGACCCGGCTCCGCTTAGCTAAGCGGACCATCCTGACAGAGATCAGCACTACAACAACTAGAGATAATTACCCCTCAATCGTTTTTATAGGCCCGCCTCTAAGTACTGGAGATAAAAGCATTTAATCTGCACCGGTCTTTGTCTGGCTAGTGTACAGTGTACCCCGCTTTTGCTGATCGACAATTTTCGTATTTTTTCTCTTTGTGAATGGTTTCAGGGGAGTTTGAGTATCCGTCTGGCATTTGGCTGCTAGTTGGAGACGTATAACTGTAGCTGCTTAAATATCACTAAAAGTCACTTTTGCGACGCACAAAATGTGAGTGAGTAAATATGTATTTTTTTGACTGTTATGTGCACATGACTGTTTATTGAGGGTGGTGATTCACCATAATAATGTTCCACCCTTCCTATATAGGATATTGCACCCCCCCCCCAAATCTCCCCCCCCCCCAAATGTACAGGGTGTCCAGTTTTCGATGGTTTTACGGGGTATCTCTGTTATTAGTAAAGATAGAAGGATACGGTTTTCGCAGCACTGTACTACTTTTTTGTGAAACAAAAGATGCCGCAATCAGAATTTTTCTAGTCCTTCTTGTTTTTCATATACGGGATGTTTTTGAAAATTTTACATTTTGCGACACCCCCCATATTTAGGTTACCCTGTAGCTTATCAAAGAAAAAACAAATGTTCTTTTTGTAGTTTTTTACGTAGAATCCAGTGACGTACTCACATTTTTTCTACGTTCAATAGTTTCCGAGAAAAAAAACAAACTTGTTTTTTTTTTAAATGGGTCACCCTATATATTTTTTAATAATATAATTTAGTTTATAACAGGCTTCTCAGAAATATATAACGCCTTATTTTTATTTTTATTATTAGCCACGAAATTTACGTTTAATTAAAAAATGTACATTTTTTGTTAGTAGGCCATGACGGGTATTTAAAAAAAGAAAAGGGCGCAGTCATTTATGTCGTATTTAAAGCTTCTTTAGTTTCTGTCTGTGTTATATTTAATCTAACAACGTAAAAGCTGAAATAAGAAATTTTTTTGAACGGGATGACATTAGTCGAATGTGTCCAGGAAAAAAAGATTTTAGAAGAAAAGGAACAATTCGCAAACAAAAGAGACTACTTTTAAAAACACTGAAGGAAAGCTACTCAAAATATATGCAATGTGCAAGAGAGAAGATGTCATATACGACATTTTATAAAAGGCAAACCCTTTTGGGTTGTGCCGCCAGTTAAATCTGATCGGGAAACATGTTTATGTTTAAAACATGAAAATTTTAGATTATTATCAACGATAATGAATGTTTAAATATGCTGGAGGAGTGTATTCTTTAGGTTCTCTAAGTTGTTTTAAAATATCTAATTATTGGTAGAGGAAATTGAAGTCGTACTTGTTATATTTCACAATTTAATTCAGTTTCCTGACACGTGTTTCAACCCTTGCGGATTATTATCAAAGGCATATAAGACAATACTAAATTCTACATGTATTGGCCAAAGGTAAAACTTAATTACAGGTGTGATTATGGAGGTATTTACATCTAAGTAATAAAATTAAGAAAATTATATTGTGTATATTATAATTATGGGTTTTTTTGTTCGTAATTATTGACAGTGTTTATTACATATTTATCTTAAGTTATTAGGCTATTAGGTATTAAATTGGCACCTGAAGGTATTTCAATTTGATTATTAACATCATTACATCGATTTTTTAAGGCTTTTGTGATTGCTAATGTTTCTAATATGTTGAGTTTTCTACCCTTGTGTTGAGTATATATCGGTTTTATATATTGATTAATTAGATTAGAAGGAGTTCAAAATATATTTCTTCTGCAGTAATTATCATACCAGTAATAGTTTTTTTAAATACCCCTCATGGCCTACTAACAAAAAATGTATATTTTTGAATAAAACGTAAATTTCGTGTTTAATATTAAAAATAAAAATAAGGTATTATAATTTCTGAGAAACTTGTTATAAGCTAAATTATATTATTAAAAAATATATAGGGTGACCCATTTAAAAAAAAACAAGTTTGTTTCTTTATTCTCGGAAACTATTGAACGTAGAAAAAATCTGAGTACATCACTGAATTGTACGTAAAAAAACTACAAAAAGAACATTTATTTTCTCTTGGATAAGCTACAGGATAACCTAAATATTGGAGGGTGTCCCAAAATGCAAAATTTTCAAAAACATCCCGTATATCAAAAACAATGAGGACTAGAAAAATTCTGATTGCGGCATCTTTTGCTTCACAAAAAAGTAGCACAGTTCTGCGAAACCGTATCCCTCTATCTTTACTAATAACGGAAATACCCCGTAAAACCATCGAAAACTGGACACCCTGTATATTATCCAATTTTTTTGATACTTACCTTAGTCTTAAAGATCCCAATATTGGAAATACAGTATCTCAAGGCGCAAAAGACCTTTTTAACGTAAGCAAGAGGTTGCAAACATCGAAATTTTTAAATTTTGTTTAGCTGAAAAACGGTGCAAAAAAAGTTATTTTAAAAAATTGTTAAAGAACTTTAAACTTTGACGCGGCTGTTTGGACTAGAGGTAAGTTTGGTTAAATACTGGTATTTCCACACAAGAAACCTGTTGTTCTTTTGCGTACTTGTAATTCGCCGACACACTGTATAGTACGAAGCTACATTTTTGGAATTTTCTATTGTTATGTGCAAAGTTCGCATGATATTTATTTTTCTCTTGAGAAAATAATCAGAAAAGTAATTTGAATTTATGTACAAGAAGGTCGAAAAAATACTTTTACTCACTCACAACCTTTGTCACTTGCACTACCTCTTGCTTCTTTGATGTTGAACAAACCAAACACAATATAATTCTTCAAAAGCTTATCCTGCTTGAAACAAATTACTACAATGAAATCAACACAACCTGTTTTTTTTATATGCATATTAGACATTAGTGCAATCCTGTTTTACATTTAAGGAAAATATCACAAAACGATAATTTATTTATTTAAAGTTATTATTGTCTATAATTGAAGAAGGCAAGATCTATAACAATCCTATTAACATCAGAAAAAAAACTTGCGCTTCTGCAAGCATGACAATACCAATCAAAAATTAGTCACAAGTTTTACTCAAAGTCGAAAATCGCTTTATTGTCCAAAAAGAAGAAAAAAACAAAGTTTTCAATAACGAAGCTTTACTAAATCATGAATAAAATAATCGAGTTTAAAATGTAAAAATAGGACAATATAATGCAAAAGGAAGAATCACATCACATGCAATTATTGGCACTAATGGGATTGGACTTTCCATGCTAGGCTATTGCAGTCTTTAATTTGCGTCCAACTAACACAATATGTATGCGTCACCTGTTTGAAATAGCAAGACAAAAATCGCTAATTTTCTTTTATATTAAAAAAATTAATTTGCAGACAATTACATTATTTCCTCCTGCTCTTCAGCTTTTTGTATTAAACCATTCTTTACACGAGTTACCAATTTATCGAGTAAAATAATGACTTCTCGGTCAATTGACGAAAATCCATAGAAACGGGGGAGAAGTCTGCTCCGTATCAAGGCTAATAAAGGAAATTGGAGAAAAAAGGGATGATGCCGATGTTATCATTTTTAAGGAACCGTGGCGGAATATCAAACATTGGCGTAAATTGTGATACACCGTGATTTTTTTAGCCTATAAAGAATACTTTTTTGTATTTGGCCCCTTCCTAACAATATTTTGTACATTCGTCAACCACCAGCGCAAATACATTCTCCAACTCTATTAATTCAGCAAATTAATATATTTTTTTCTTTTTCAGGTACGCCCATCACTTCTCAATACCTCATGATAATTTAACAAGTAAGTAAAATTAAAGTAGAACTTCGAAAAGTAAAAGAGGTGAAATGTAATAACTAATCTTAAAGACAACATAGAATCAATAACCAGAGAAAACAAAATTAGGTTTCGTGGTAACAAAATAAGACAAAATCACAAGCAACAAAAAAAACGTTGAAAAATAAATAATAATAAAAATAAATTGAAGTTATAATATACTTTATTAAATCAGTTAACACCTAATACAGATTTTTATATTAAACTTATACTGATATTAATTTGAAAAGTTATAAAACGCACCAGTTATTATCTGTGCTTCAAGGTTTTGAACTAAAAAAGTGTGGCGTCTAGCACTAAGGACATGTTTGTAAAAAGAAAACGATCTTTCTACATCTACTGAAGTTATAGGGCAAAATTTTAATTTCGGAACTAAGGCAGGTTCAATAGCTAAAATATGTACAGTTTTCCCTGACATTATGTTTACGACCTGCCTTAAAATCTTGAAACCTGTGTTTTTTTTCTATTAAATTTTCTAATTTTGCCACTACTGTTTTTCCTACCTCACCTCGTATTTGTTTCATTCATCGACTCTGGTAGACTTGTACACGATTCCTCTAGTTGCAAGATACTGTCTGCTATAAATGCATAGTTACACTTAATATACATTAACTGTTGTTCCACTTTAGCACTTTGAAATATTTCTTTAGACTTTAGGATGTACTGTGAATCATTACCAGACATTTGTGAAATAAAGTCTTTCAATTTTTGGAAATTATCTGCATAAAATATTGCCGCACGAATCCAGGTGCCCCATTTGGTCACGACAGGCTCAGGTGGTAATGGTACTCCCGGAAGATTCTCCTTGTAAAATTGTACTCTTAATGGGGCCTTCATGACTATCCATTTTAGATTTGCTATTAGGTCATTGACCAACGGAAAGGAAACTCTAATAGTTTCCGCAACCCTATTTAATCCGTGAGCTAGGCAAGTTACATGAATCAAATTTTCATAAAATATTTTTAAATTCTGTCCTGTCTTTATCATATCAGCATCGGGGACAACAGGACAAGAATTTTATCTGTAGGAACCGAATTCGGCAAAAAGAAATGTGTTAAGGTTTCTTGAATAAAACGTGTAACTGTGAGGTTGTTTGTTTTTTCCACTTCTTTTATGGCTATTAGGTAAGCTTTTCCAGGTTCTTCTTCTGTGAGTTTTCCGATCATTAAATTAACTATGTGACGACCACACGAATCAGTTGTTTCGTCGACGACAATATACATATAGTTACCTCCAATTTCTTTCTTTATTTCATCTAGCACGGTACCAAATACCTTTCCAACGACATTTTTTCCTAATGTTGATTCATCTGGAGCATTAGGTACATTTTGTATATTTTTGCAGAAAGGCCTTAACTTGCGGGTTGGTTAACTTGTTTAAAGGAATATTAGCAGCCAAGAAAGTTTTACATAGATCTTCGTTAAATTCTGACTGGTCATGGTTTCCGTTTTTAAAAATCTCAAGCGTTGACTGTATGGGACCAGACTTCATCTTGCTAACCTTAGCAATATGAGACGGCGTCTTAATGTGTTGGTCTATTTGAAATTTCTTTGAGCAGGAAACAATTTTTAAACAAGACTTGCAAAAAACATGGTCGCCGTCCAAAGCAAGTTCTGGGTAAGGCTTAATCCACGAAATACATCGTATTTTCGACATAATCACAGCTTTCACTTTCAGTTTGTTTGCGTTTACAATACTAACTGCGGCTACGACAAACGACAACCTAAATAATACTGACGAACTGTAACAAACGTGAGCAAATAAATAATTAAAGAAGGTGTAGATAAAAAAATTCTAGTTAAAACATCTGGTCAGAAATACCCACCCACTAATGAAAATTCTCAATAGAAGAATAATACTTTATTTTATTAGTTTATTACTTTATTAATTAGCCTATTTATTGTCCTCTTATCTTCAGACCCGGACAGCAAAGGCGAGACAATTATAGAAGGTGTGGATAAAGAAATTCTAGTTAAAACATCTGGTTAGAAATACCCAAGAAAAGAACACAGAAATCCCAAAACATTCTTGTAAGATATGTAATAGTTCTTAAAATATGCATTTTTCCCTTAAAATCACAAAATATGCAAAAAACGCATATATATGCAAAATGCATAAAATCCGGTCTTTACTAATCATACTCTTAAAGGGCGCTAGAGTAGCTCAGTAGATGACAAATGATTTATACATCTTCAAGCCCTTGTACATAAGAGAGTTCTTAGTTAGGGTTGACATTGGAATAGGCAATGGCAGAGGCAGGTCATTGCTGTATCTCATTGCGTGATGCTGGGTATGTCGGCTGTCTCTAAAACGTTTATAAATAAGAAGCACTTTCTCTAATATGAACAGACAGGGTAAAGTTAAGATCTTTTATTGAATAAATAAGGACCTGCAGTGATCCCAGGCCCTTGCTTTACAAACGTATCGAATTGCCCGTTTTTGCAATACAAACACAGAAGATCTGGTGCAAGACCACCAAAAAAGGAATTCCACATCTGAGATGAGACTCGATCAAGCAGAAATATAGGCACTTTTTGCCATGCCAATACAGAGCAAGAAAGTTTACACTGGATTTATTGGCAACCGGACAGCCCCATACTCAAGGGACTAAATTTAAAAGTTAATATATTAGTTTTATTTGTGTTAAATCTAAGGGAGTTAGCATCACACCAGGCCCGAAATGATCAAATTTTGAATTTTCTGGCTGGCGCCGCTGGATAGAAGCCTTATCTAACTTAGTAATATATAATTTGCTTTATTACATCATTCGAATTCAAAAAAAGTCGACGTTCTTTGACCCCTACCGAAATTATCCTCGCCGTAGAAATGATTAAACTTATTTTTTCAAGTCATTGGTGTAATTATAGGGGGTGTTACTTAATGACAGGCCGTAATTCCAAGGGCGATTTTCGAACCAAATCAAGTAGAAAAGTTCATATCAATATGTGTCCTAAAATGTCTGGTTTTCGAGATACAGGGTGTCGAAAGTTTAAAAAAAAAATCGATTTTTTATTAATATCTCAAAGATCCTTTTGCCGATTATGCTGAAATTTGGCAGTGTTGTTCGTTGTAATGAGACGCTAAGTTATAGCACTATAACTAGATGATAATTATGAGTTCCAGTGGCGTCCCGGGGGCAGTCTCACGAATAATATTGACAAGAAAGTGTACGCCACTGACTTGTTTAAACATTTTATACTGTTTTCGGGTTAAGCAGCTAAAAATACCACTTTTTTGACTCTTGATATTTTTTCGTATCTTACTTCGTTTTCAAGTAAAAAGAAGAAGCCACTTCATTGCATGTCGAAATTTTTTTTTATCGAAAACAAAGTAAGATACGAAAAAATATCAAGAGACATAAAAGTTGTATTATTAGCTGCTCAACCTGAAAATAATATGAAATTTTTAAACAAGTCAGTGGCGTACATTTTTTTTTTCAATATTATTCGTGATAGTGCCCCCCGAGACACCCTGTATCTTGAAAACCAGACTAATTAGGGCACATGTTTATATGAACTTTTCTACTTGAATTAAGTTAAGGAATGCGCCCTTCAAATTAAATTAAATTTATTCAAAACCAATCTCCTTATAATATATTCTTGTACAAACAATATAATTATATTGATCCGTAATTAAAGGAAATTTACTTACAATTATTTATCTTTTTGTTTGCTCAGCTAAGTAATAAATTCTCGAAACTCGAAAACCAAAATAATTTATTAGGTATTTTCGATAAAATCTTAGTGTTAGACCAAAATATTGTTTTCATTATGAATTTGGGCGTATATTGGTCGATTATTTAAATGTCGAACTAAACTATAACAAATCAAATAATTAGAAAGTTCTTGGAACTGATAAAGAGCTTCAAGAGAAATATTCCTTTGCACCAATCCCGACACTCTAAACACTAAACAAAATTACTTTTTTAAATACTTCCCTCGTTAAGTGCGTCTCAGCCAAATCTAGAGCAGGAAAGCTGCTCTCTCCAAACAGGACAGCAAACGATAAAGTACAGTCAAATGCATATGATTCTGTTTCAATATTAGTTTGCGTAAAAGTAATATTATACAGGGTGTCAATTTGAAAACGAGGATCATTAATACTTCTTCAAGTGATGACACAAAATTTGGTGAAACACGTTAATTTAGATCTGAAGAGGGGGTAACTTTAGAGGTAAAGCCTGTCCAGAGATATAAGAAAGTTACATTTTGGCTTTGAATGGGATTATCCTAAACAAACAATGAATGAATGAATAAATGCAGTTAAATTATGGTCCGTACTTAAAAATGTCTTAAAGTAAACTGCAAATCCGAAAGATGTAATTTCATTATTAGTTTGGTGATTTTAAACCGATTTTTACCTGATTCAAAATGAAAGAGTTAATCCCATAAAACAAATTATGTTTTAAAGACTGTATATATAGCCACTCTAGTTAGTTTTAAGCTTAGTAAATATTCTTACTTCGTGTGTAATACAGCGTTTGTTTAATCGTGTGTGAGTCATGGAAAATATGTGCGAGCCCAATGTATCTCATGAGATAACCCCATCGAAAAGCAGAAATACTTTTCTGTGGAAACTGAGGAAGTTATAGACAATGCTTATTCAACTCTCATTGAACGGCGGTCAGCAAGCAAGCAGCGTTAGAAGAAACGGCCACATTAACAAAAATTCCAACGTCAACAGTATGGAAAATTGTGAATAATCCCATTTTAGCGAGGAAAAAAAGAACCGATACTGGCATTTTCTCGAAGGTAGATGGAAGTGATCTAATACGGCGTAAAATTTACAAGTGATACCAGGAGCAAAGCGTGCCTACATTAGATAATTTAATTAAGAGGCTTGAAAAAAATTAAACCGGCGTTAAATGTGGCAGAACAACGTTATCCATTATATCCAACACATGGGTTTTAGATTTAAAAAAATTAACAAAAGACAAGTTTTATTGGAATCCAGTAGAATTCGGGAATGGCGATCCGAATATCTACAAAAAATTAGGATTTAGAGAGATCAGCAAGGGCCGATTATATACTTGAATGAAACCTGGTTCGACACATATGATACCCCGGAAAGAACATTAAAGATTCTTCTCTGGATTACCATGAGGACACCACTGCTGATTTATTTGAAGTTTGGTTTAAAAACAAGCTAATTCCAAATATACTTCCGAATAGCGTAATTGTAATGGGCAATGCAAGCTACCATAGTAGGCAGTTGACCAAGACTCTCTCCTCAAATGACACAAAAGCAACAATCCAAAACTACATGTATGATAATAACATTTATTTTCAGGAAGATTACACCAAAAAGCAATTAATTGGGGTTTTACAAAGTTTAAAACTACAAAAGGAATACTTCTGTGATAATTATGCAAAAAATCTAGGGCATACAGTTTTAAGGCTTCCACCATACCATTGTATTTGGATATTTAATCCCATCGAACATGTTTGGCACCAACTGAAATCTGCCATTCGTCGTAACAATATTTGCCCTACTATTAACTCCAGTGTACTTGAGCTTATAGAAACTGAAGTTTTTAACATCCCTTCACAAAGTTGGGCAAATTCTGTTAAAGAAGTTAGGCGAACAAAACTTGTATTTTTTTAAACGAAACACCCTATATCTTACACTATTTTTGAATTCTACATAAAATAGCAATTATTTTTTAATAAGTGCATTATGAGTCTAAACATAATAGTTTCCGAGATATCGAGCTTTTTAACGGTATGTCTTAGAGCAAAACGGTTCACATGTCCCTATCTTACTTCTTTATTATATTCCTATTAAATTAAATAAAGAGAGTGGATTGTGAAAAAAGCAAAGTGCGTGGAACATGCGACTGAAATAGAAGAAAGAATGTGGGAAGCTGATAACATGCTAGGAAACACTGGAGAGCCCCTTATTATTTCTCTGGACCCCAACAACGACATCGAACTACTCGGAACATGATGACTAAAATTTAAAAATTAAGTTGTTGTATTGTACAGGGTTATCCAACCAAGACTAGACAAGGCGATTTTTTGACTTTTCCTGTACTTTTATAAAAAAACTGAAATAGCCATCTTAAGTCATTTTCTCCCGCGAATTCGAATATCTTCAGCAAAAAACAATTGAACATCAAACAAAAGTACTAGGGGTCACTTTGATATTTTTTTAAATGGGATGCCGTATTTTAATGAGCTTATCCGATTTCTCATATAAATTTTGATCTAAAATGTTGGATTTTTAATTTTTTTTTTTTTTTTTTTTTTTTTTTTTATTTTTAACATTTTCCGAATTTAAAACTGAAGAAAAAAGGCGTTTTTGAATTAAAAATCCAACATTTTAGATCAAAATTTATATGAGAAATCGGATAAGCTCATTAAAATACGGCATCCCATTTAAAAAAATATCAAAGTGACCCCTAGTACTTTTGTTTGATGTTCAATTGTTTTTTGCTGAAGATATTCGAATTCGCGGGAGAAAATGACTTAAGATGGCTATTTCAGTTTTTTTATAAAAGTACAGGAAAAGTCAAAAAATCGCCTTGTCCAGTCTTGGTTGGATAACCCTGTACATAGTAGATTTTTTTTATAAATATTTATATTTGAACGACCTGCAGTAACGCCGCTGTTACACTACTTTCATTCACCAAACTCGTCTTTCTTTTGTATGCTAATTAGGGTGACCCTAACTTAGGACCGATTCGGGGTGTGTAGGTCTGAAATACGGAATCTTTAAAAACTATCAACTGCAATTTACCTGAAATTTACTATGCAAGCTTTAAGTTGTCCATGCACCCTGCTGCATTGCAAATTTACATTTTATTACTCTCTGGCATTAAGCAACAGAGTATAGAAAGTCTTTTCTGATCCTAAAGAAGCCTGTAGGCTATTGATTTTGATAAAAATATAAAGACTAACCGAAAAAGCTAAAAAGCTGTTTTATTCAATAATAATATGTACTTTTAAGCCATTCCATACAAGTTGTATGCACATTTTTATAGATTTTATTCAAGCCATTCACAAAGAAAAATTATATTGTGCAGAGGAATTATTTTTATCACATCGTTAACTGCTGTTTGCTTTTCTTATATTGAACTTTGCCACGAAGATAATGTTGTTTGTTTTCATTAACAAATTATGTTTGATTAAAAGTGTTGACCACACTTATTTGCTTTAAAAAAATCTCTGTAGTTACAGACATAAAAATCGGCCAAAGCGATGAAGTGGTTCATTAGATCTCAGTGGAAATTAAGCAAAATTGAGAAGAATTAAGAATCACATTTTTAAATAAGAAAATAGAATTATGCAGGGGAAACTTTTACATATTTTCAGATCTGTAACATCTGACCCCTTAAAGTTCAAGTACCTTAAAAAAATTAACATTCAACAAAATAAAAACATGTTACCTTTACCTAACATATCCCATCTAACATCTAACGCTTAGATTAAAAATGTAGTATTCCTTTTTTTTACGTTTATGTATTTGCGTATCTTTATTATTGTACTTTTTAAAATTTTTCGATATTTTTATTCATCGATTTGACCATTTTCGAAGGGGCTGAAAATGCTTTTCACGTGTAGCTCGGTTCCTGTTGATTTCGCGACGAAAAGTAAAGATAGTAAAATGGATAAGAATGATACTCTCTATAATATTGTTCTTTTAAGAGTTTTTGATATTTTTATTATTTATCGAGTTATTGCTCGATTTGATCATTTTCGAAGGGGTGAAAATGCTTTACACGTTCCTGTTGATCTCGCGACGAAATGTGCAGAGAGGAAAAGGGGTTAGGAATAAAATTCTGTTTAATATTGTCCTTTTAAAAATTTTCAATATTTTTATTATTCATGGAGTTATTGCTCGATTTGACTATTTTTGAAGGGGTAAAAATGCTTTTCACGTATAGCTCGGTTCCTGCTGATTTCGCGACGAAAAGTGAAAAGAGTAAAATGGTTTGGAATAAAATTCTCTATAATACTGTTCGTTTAAGAATTTTCGATATTTTTATTATTTATCGAGTTATTGCTCGATTTGACTATTTTCAAAGGGGTAAAAATGCTTTTTACGTATAACTCGGTTCCTGATCATTTCGCGACGAAAAGTGAAGAGAGTAAAATAGATGGGAATAAAGTTCTCTATAATATTGTTCTTGTAAGAATTTTCAATATGTTTATTATTTATCGAGTTATTGCTCGATTTGACTATTTTCGAAGGGGTAAAAATGTTTTTTCACGTATAGCTCGGTTCCTGATGATTTCGCGACAAAAAGTGAAGAGAGTAAAATGGATAAGAATGAAACTCTGTATAATATTAGTCTTTTAAGAGTTTTTGATATTTTTATTATTTATCGAGTTATTGCTCGATTTGATCATTTTCGAAGGGGTGAAAATGCTTTACACGTTCCTGTTGATCCCGCGACGAAAAGTGCAGAGAGGAAAAGGGGTTAGCAATAAAATTCTGTTTAATATTGTCCTTTTAAAAATTTTCAATATTTTTATTATTCATGGAGTTATTGCTCGATTTGACTATTTTTTAAGGGGTAAAAATGCTTTTCACGTATAGCTCGGTTCCTGGTGATTTCGCGACGAAAAGTGAAGAGAGTAAAATGGTTTGGAATAAAATTCTCTATAATACTGTTCGTTTAAGAATTTTCGATATTTTTATTATTTATCGAGTTATTGCTCGATTTGACTATTTTCAAAGGGGTAAAAATGCTTTTCACGTATAACTTGGTTCCTGATCATTTCGCGACGAAAAGTGAAGAGAGTAAAATAGTTGCGAATAAAGTTCTCTATATTACTGTTATTTTAAGAATTTTCAATATGTTTATTATTTATCGAGTTATTGCTCGATTTGACTACTTTCGAAGGGGTAAAAACGCTTTTCACGTATAGCTCGGTTCCTGATGATTTCGCGGCGAAAAGTGAAAAGAGTAAAATGGTTTGGAATAAGATTTTCTATAATATTGTACTTTTAAGAAATTTCAATATTTTTATTATTCATCGAGTTATTGCTCGATTTGACTATTATAGAAGGGGTAAAAATGTTTTTTACGTATAGCTCGGTTCCTGATGATTTCGCGACGAAAAGTGAAGAGAGTAAAATGGTTTGGAATAAAATTCTCTATAATACTGTTCTTTTAAGAATTTTCGATATTTTTATTATTTATCGAGTTATTGCTCGATTTTACCATCTTCAAAGGGGTTGAAAATGCTTTTAACGTGTAGCCCGTTTCCCTTTGATTTTGCGACGAAAAGTGTAGATAGTAAAATGGTTGGGAATAAAATTCTCTATAATATTGTTCTTTTAAGAATTTTCAATATGTTTATTATTTATCGAGTTATTGCTCGATTTGACTATTTTCGAAGGGGTAAAAATGCTTTTCGCGTATAACTCGGTTCCTGATGATTTCGCGACAAAAAGTGAAGAGAGTAAAATGGATAAGAATGAAACTCTGTATAATATTAGTCTTTTAAGAGTTTTTGATATTTTTATTATTTATCGAGTTATTGCTCGATTTGATCATTTTCGAAGGGGTGAAAATGCTTTACACGTTCCTGTTGATCCCGCGACGAAAAGTGCAGAGAGGAAAAGGGGTTAGCAATAAAATTCTGTTTAATATTGTCCTTTTAAAAATTTTCAATATTTTTATTATTCATGGAGTTATTGCTCGATTTGACTATTTTTTAAGGGGTAAAAATGCTTTTCACGTATAGCTCGGTTCCTGGTGATTTCGCGACGAAAAGTGAAGAGAGTAAAATGGTTTGGAATAAAATTCTCTATAATACTGTTCGTTTAAGAATTTTCGATATTTTTATTATTTATCGAGTTATTGCTCGATTTGACTATTTTCAAAGGGGTAAAAATGCTTTTCACGTATAACTTGGTTCCTGATCATTTCGCGACGAAAAGTGAAGAGAGTAAAATAGTTGCGAATAAAGTTCTCTATATTACTGTTATTTTAAGAATTTTCAATATGTTTATTATTTATCGAGTTATTGCTCGATTTGACTACTTTCGAAGGGGTAAAAACGCTTTTCACGTATAGCTCGGTTCCTGATGATTTCGCGGCGAAAAGTGAAAAGAGTAAAATGGTTTGGAATAAGATTTTCTATAATATTGTACTTTTAAGAAATTTCAATATTTTTATTATTCATCGAGTTATTGCTCGATTTGACTATTATAGAAGGGGTAAAAATGTTTTTTACGTATAGCTCGGTTCCTGATGATTTCGCGACGAAAAGTGAAGAGAGTAAAATGGTTTGGAATAAAATTCTCTATAATACTGTTCTTTTAAGAATTTTCGATATTTTTATTATTTATCGAGTTATTGCTCGATTTTACCATCTTCAAAGGGGTTGAAAATGCTTTTAACGTGTAGCCCGTTTCCCTTTGATTTTGCGACAAAAAGTGTAGATAGTAAAATGGTTGGGAATAAAATTCTCTATAATATTGTTCTTTTAAGAATTTTCAATATGTTTATTATTTATCGAGTTATTGCTCGATTTGACTATTTTCGAAGGGGTAAAAATGCTTTTCGCGTATAACTCGGTTCCTGATGATTTCGCGGCGAAAAGTAAAGAGGGTAAAATGGTTTGGAATAAAATTCTCTATAATATTGTACTTTTAAGAAATTTCAATATTTTTATTATTCATCGAGTTATTGCTCGATTTGACCATTTTCGAAGGTATTGAAAATGTATTTCCCGTGTAGGTACTACTAATAAAAAAAAAACTACAACACCCTGTATTTAAAAAGCTAATCAGTCTAAGATAAATAAACTCATATGAACTTGTAGTTCCAAAATAAGTCAAGGCACGCACTTTAACCCACAGTTATACAGGATGCCCTATTATTCACGGACCAAACGGAGGTCATTTGCAACACAAAAAAAAAAAAAAAGAGTCCTGTAAAATATCGATCGATTGTTCTTGTAACGTTTTTTGTCCGCACTCTTTCGGTACCTACAGATAGATGTGTCGAGCATAGGTAAATGGTAAAGGTGAAGGAAAAATAGGGCTGTCAAAGTTCTGAAGCTGTTTTTTAAAGAAAATGAAATATGGTAATCTTGACAGAGCAAAAAGGTACTCTAGAAATTGTAGAAGGGTTTATTTTCATGTGTCAGTTTCAAACAAAATTTTCGCACGCGGGCGATTTACGCGTTTTTCGCTACCGCGATCGACCGAAGAAACCCGACCAAACAGAGAAATTAGACGAAGTATGTTAGCAATGAACTATTCATTAATTTTAGGTAACCAAGTTTATTTATTCTGCTATTTGGATTATATATCCCAAATGAGCTTTTTTAGAAAATCAAGTTCCCTATGCCCATCCTTTATCTGGGATGGGGATGACATCTCTCCGTTAAAATTAACAATCTAAAAACGATTTGTTAGAAATGAGGCAATCCAGTCATAGCACTTTTCAGTAAAACCATAGTTCCTTCAACTTCTTTAAAAGAATGTCATGGTTTACGGTCGAAAACTAAAAATGTCATAATACACAAGAAGTTTGATAAACCAAATCTATTTGGACACCCTGTATAAGCCCAAATAATTTTCAGTTGTAGACCTGAAACCTCCCTATAATTCTGTTTAGTAGTTTAGATGTCATAGAACTGTGCATTGAGAGGGCTACCCCGTATATATGCATGCATGTATGTGTATCAATAGCATCTAAATTAATATATTTATATTTTTCTATTTAAAACAACACAAAAATAACATGTTACATAACAGTTATCATGAGAAAGAGGACATCTTAAATAATATTTGGACAATTTTTAGTCTGTATCATTGATTAGCTTTGGTTTATATAAATTTTAGTTTTACAATACAGGGAGTAAATGAAACAGTTAAAATTTCCCAAAATACTTTTTCCTTATTTCCGGGGTTTAGAAGAATCACTGGCTTTAAAAAACAACTTTATGTTAGAAAATAGGTCTTTGGGGGCCCAGCAGTCATCAATATTCAGGGCGTCTCTAAAAGGTGCGGAAAAAATGCGACCACAAATTCCTGAAACTTAAATATGACGATCTAACCCAACTTACCTCAGTCCAAAAGTGGATGATTTCGGAGATACAGAGTGTCAAAAGTTCAATTTAGTTTTAGTTTTTCATTCTCACAATATTCGGCTAGGGGGGGGGGGGGGGTTTGTGGGGTGAAAAATTAAAATCTGCTCTCATTTTTATTGCAAAATTTAGAGGGAACCACCTGCGGTACTTTGCACACATTTAAAACGAAATACCTTTTTTGAGCCACCCTGTACTTAACTTTCAAATAAAAGTTCTTATTCTCCAACGTCTTTTACCTAAAAAAAAGGTATATGTGGTAAGAGTTGATTTGGGCAGTCGATTTTGAGATATCTGGATTTAAAAAATTCACTTCGTGTATGGCCAAGTCTAAATTATTTGTAATAATTGAACACAATTAGTGAAGGCGTTAAATTAAAATAACTGTCACTAAACACTAAAAAAAAACAATTGCGTAAATGTGTCGTTAATTTTACTCTCTAATAAAAACAGTAAATAAAAGATTTATCATACGTAAAAACCACAAGAGCTTTTTTTTATCGGAGAAACTTTTATTTTTTACGAAAACTAGATTGCTTAGAAATTTAACGAGAAGAAACGTTTTTATCTGTTACCGTTTGTTCGAGTTTAAACTGCTAAAAAGAGATCTAGTTTGAGTTTAAAAAATAAAAGTTTATCCGATCTTAAAAAAAATATCGAGTGATTTTTAGCTAGGGAAATTCACGAATTTTGGCATGAATAGATACTAAAAAAAAATAATACTTCACTAAAAAAATGTTCGACAGCATCAAATTAATTATTTTTTTTATTCCGATATTTTAGGTTTTACTATATTATTATATTTTATTGTGAATTTAATTTAAAAAAAAGGCTGTGTCGATAAAAATAATACTTTATGACATAAAAGCATATTTTGATTTGATATCTTTTATTAGGTTAAGAAACACTTTGTCAACAAGGATTATTTTATGTTCTTTGACAATAATAATATATTATTAACCATGGTTTAGACAGCCATCATTATTGCCCGAGCGGCGAGTTTAAATCACGAGGAGCGAAGCGACGAGGGATTTAAGACGCGAGGGCTATAATAAGCTGTCTAAACCGTGGTTAATATATTATTTTTTCCACTACTACAGACTTTTATATGACATTTATCTTTATAGTATTAATAATAATTATAAAAAATTATAGGTAGGTATAAGTATATTTTTTAATCAAGTTACCTGCGCTTTGGAATTGGCAAAATATTTTGTTGTTTTGTCAGGTGGCTTTGTCAATGTCAATTTGTGTTCATTTGTGTCATCAGATTTCACGAGTTATGCGTTTTTTTTTTTAAATGAGCGAAGAAAATGTTAGTGATAATATTATGTGTACACCTCCCGAATTAAGGATGGAAGCAGAAAAAATGTTGATTGTATCGATATTTTACAATATCAAGTAATCTAATATGTATTGATAATTATCTGGTTGCCTAACCACAATGAATTGATGTTGTAGAATTAAAAAATCAAGTTACCTGCGTTCAAACAAAATTCGGTTAAGGTCAAAGATCGGTCAATAATGGATTTCAATGGCTTATTATTGACCATGGTCAATAATGACTTATAAGGTAGAGAAAAACGATTTCTAGCGTTAATAATCGGTCAATAATGGCGATGTTATAGGTTAGTAGTGAAAAAAGTATATTTTTGATTGATTGATAAATTACATAGGTACCTTATTTCATAGCAGAATATTTACAACTTACTTCAGTTTTCAACGTGTTATCAAAAGCTTCTGGGTCTATTATAAATAATGTAAAAAAAAAACTGCCAATATGTTTTAAATATAATTTATGTAAAATAAAGAGGAAATATTTACAATGAGTGTAACTAAATGAATTGTAGATATTGTTAGGTACATAATATACACTACAAACGTCCAGACACTTCTGTCTGAACATACTTTAGTTCATTAATTTCTTAATTTTTTCATTCACATCCTTTGAACGTTGAGCGGTATGCTCACTTCCAATGTGATGCATCAAGTGAAATTTTCTAACAAACTTTTCGTTGCAGTGATAGCATTGATAAACGGTCTTCGGTTTTTTAGAATGCGATTTCTTCACGTGTTGCTGGAGTTGCTTTTCGGACTTGTGCTGAGCAAAACACAGTTGGCAACTAAAAAAAATATTTTTATTGCAAATTGCAAATGTTGTGGTTTGAAAATAAACAGGATCTTTACCTGAATTGATAATAAGGATTTTCGTGCAATAATTCATGTCTATTTTGATTAGCTTTGGTAGAGAAGGTGTGCGAACAGAGTTTGCACTTGTATCTCATGGAGACATGATAATTTTTATAGTGTATTCTTAGATATGACCGGTTCTTGACGGTCATGTTACAAATATTGCATACAGCTGGAGTTATTGGTGGTTTACGCCCTAAAAATAAGTTTTCCTATTAGATGTATTATGAAAATTAAAGGAAACGGTATAAAATATCAGATTTTTTGCAAGAATACCCGGTAGTGCAACTGCACAGCCATAGGAAATCCCATGTAAATTTTACTACCCTGAAATAATGACTCGCCCCTATTAATTTTACGTCAAAGTTGTATTAGACTTCTTGAAGGTCCTTGCATGATGAACTCACACACCAAGGATATTTAGAAAAAACTCTCCGCAATATTTTAAAAAATAAATACGGCTCTGATTAGTGATTAGCAGGTCTTGTCTTGAGTGGCTATTTCTTGTCTTGACAATTTGAATCTTGAATTGATTCGGCTTTTACTTGGTGGAAATCCATTGTTAATTTAAATAGATGGTAAAATAAAAAATATAATTTTACACTTTCCACAGATTTTTATTTTGACTCGACATATGTTTCGCAACACAGTTGCTTCTTCAAAAGAGTACTATTAAATGGTATTTTAACAAGTATATACTTAGGTATAAAATTTTTATTGCAGGTAATTTTTAGGTACGGTTGTTGGAAAAACCAATAATAATATTTACAAACTAATTAAAGAGATTTAAAAGAGGTGATCCATTTAAATCCAATTGATCATTAAGGAGAGTATTGTTATATTTAAGCCTATTTATCTCTAAAGATTCAAGCAAATTTAATTTTATACTTTTGTTTTCAATATGCAAGATATCGTAGTTAGGATTAAATGTATGATTTGCTTCTAACAGATGGTTAGAATAATTAGAATCTGTTTTGTTTTTTATAAAACTTGTATGATGTTCATTCACACGTTTTTCGAAGTTTCGACCTGTTTGTCCGATATAAACTTTAGGGCAATCATTACATTTTAATTTATAAACGCCAGACTTATTTCCTTTGTTCAGTTTACTTTTATTGTTTTTAATGTGTTTTCCTAGAGTATTGTTAGTTTTGAAGGCGATATTAATGTTCAAGTTTTTTAAAAAATTTTTAATTTTAGTGCTAATATGACCTATGTACGAGATAACTTTATAATTGTTATTATTCTTATTTGCTGTTGGAAACACTAGGTTTATAGCCTTTTTGTATAATTTTTTATTTAGGATTTTATCTATTGTTATCGCGGAATAACCATTATTAACTGCAATTTGCTTAATGATATTTAATTCGGTTTGAAAATTAGTTTTGTTTAAAGGTAATGTTACTAGTCGATGTATCATACTAAAGAAAGAAGCTAATTTATGTTGTACTGGATGGCAAGATGTGTTATGTATAGTAGTATCAGTATGAGTAGGTTTATGGTATATTGAAAAATCATGTTTATTTTCGAATTTTGTTATCGTTAGGTCTAAAAAATTAATGGAATTATTGACTTCTTTTTCTATTGTAAATTTTATATTGTTGTGTATATTATTTATGAATTCTAAAAACTGATCCAATTGCCTTTCAGTACCTATAAAACAAGCTAGAACATCGTCCACATATCTATACCAATAAAGAAATTTTTTAAACAGTGAATGTTTCGAAATAATAGACTCTATATTGTCCATAAAGATTTCCGCTAAGAGGGGACTTAGAGGATTGCCCATAATAAGACCTTCTTTACTAGTATAAAATTCGTTATTAAATTCGAAATAGTTTTGTTGTAAACAAACCTCTAAAGTATTCAAAATGTCCTGTTTTTTAACAGGATTAACTTTATTTGTTAATAACAATTTTTCCACCAGTATCACAGAGTCTACTACAGGAATACTAGGGAATAAGTTACTGACGTCAAAGGAAACAAACTTAGCGTTACTAGGTAAAATAACATTTTTGATCTTGTCAACCAAATCATATGAATTTTTAATAGAGTATCTTGCCGAAAAGTTAGTATTAATTTTAATAATATCGATTAAATGTTTAGAAAGTTTATAAGAAGGTGCTGAAAAAGTCATACCATTTTTTCTGATCATAAATTCTTTGATAGATTTGTAAACCTTAGTACCACTAATTTTTCAAACGATGAAATTGGTTTGTTAAATAAAGGCTTTAAACATAACATTCAAGATATTAATACCGTTAAATCTTTAGAGACTCTCGGTGTTGATACAGACCTAGCACTTGCAAGTCTCCCCAACAACATAAATCTTAAATATGAAACATCAACCTTATTAAAAAAACAATTTATAAAAGAATCTACCCCAAAACAAGAAACACAAATTATTAAACAAATTAAAAATAAATCTAAAAACACCATTTTTACAAAAGCCGATAAAGGAAATACTGTAATAGCCATTGATAAATTAGATTATATTGAAAAGACTTTAAACTTTTTAGATCCAACTAAGTACATAAAATTAAAAGTAGATCCTACAAATAAATACCAAAAAATCATAAAACACACGATAAATACTTGTAAAAGCTTATTTCTTGATATGGATTTACGCAAATTTACACTTATGAATCCTTTGTCCCCTAAGTTATACTCTCTCTTAAAAATACATAAAATAGGTAATCCAATTCGACCTGTTGTTTCATTTTTTTCAGCACCTTCTTATAAACTTTCTAAACATTTAATCGATATTATTAAAATTAATACTAACTTTTCGGCAAGATACTCTATTAAAAATTCATATGATTTGGTTGACAAGATCAAAAATGTTATTTTACCTAGTAACGCTAAGTTTGTTTCCTTTGACGTCAGTAACTTATTCCCTAGTATTCCTGTAGTAGACTCTGTGATACTGGTGGAAAAATTGTTATTAACAAATAAAGTTAATCCTGTTAAAAAACAGGACATTTTGAATACTTTAGAGGTTTGTTTACAACAAAACTATTTCGAATTTAATAACGAATTTTATACTAGTAAAGAAGGTCTTATTATGGGCAATCCTCTAAGTCCCCTCTTAGCGGAAATCTTTATGGACAATATAGAGTCTATTATTTCGAAACATTCACTGTTTAAAAAATTTCTTTATTGGTATAGATATGTGGACGATGTTCTAGCTTGTTTTATAGGTACTGAAAGGCAATTGGATCAGTTTTTAGAATTCATAAATAATATACACAACAATATAAAATTTACAATAGAAAAAGAAGTCAATAATTCCATTAATTTTTTAGACCTAACGATAACAAAATTCGAAAATAAACATGATTTTTCAATATACCATAAACCTACTCATACTGATACTACTATACATAACACATCTTGCCATCCAGTACAACATAAATTAGCTTCTTTCTTTAGTATGATACATCGACTAGTAACATTACCTTTAAACAAAACTAATTTTCAAACCGAATTAAATATCATTAAGCAAATTGCAGTTAATAATGGTTATTCCGCGATAACAATAGATAAAATCCTAAATAAAAATTTATACAAAAAGGCTATAAACCTAGTGTTTCCAACAGCAAATAAGAATAATAACAATTATAAAGTTATCTCGTACATAGGTCATATTAGCACTAAAATTAAAAATTTTTTAAAAAACTTGAACATTAATATCGCCTTCAAAACTAACAATACTCTAGGAAAACACATTAAAAACAATAAAAGTAAACTGAACAAAGGAAATAAGTCTGGCGTTTATAAATTAAAATGTAATGATTGCCCTAAAGTTTATATCGGACAAACAGGTCGAAACTTCGAAAAACGTGTGAATGAACATCATACAAGTTTTATAAAAAACAAAACAGATTCTAATTATTCTAACCATCTGTTAGAAGCAAATCATACATTTAATCCTAACTACGATATCTTGCATATTGAAAACAAAAGTATAAAATTAAATTTGCTTGAATCTTTAGAGATAAATAGGCTTAAATATAACAATACTCTCCTTAATGATCAATTGGATTTAAATGGATCACCTCTTTTAAATCTCTTTAATTAGTTTGTAAATATTATTATTGGTTTTTCCAACAACCGTACCTAAAAATTACCTGCAATAAAAATTTTATACCTAAGTATATACTTGTTAAAATACCATTTAATAGTACTCTTTTGAAGAAGCAACTGTGTTGCGAAACATATGTCGAGTCAAAATAAAAATCTGTGGAAAGTGTAAAATTATATTTTTTATTTTACCATCTATTTAAATTAATTTGAATCTTGTCTTGATTCAAGATCTTGAAATTTCTTGATTGGTCATAGAGCTTAAGTAGGAAAAATGCTTTAAATATAACTTGGGATAACATGGACAGCTTAAATTATTAAAAATTTCAGGCCAGGAATGCCAGGAACTTTATAGTTTATCTTTAAATGATGCGAAGTACAATAATATTTTTTTATAATGATATTTATTTGTTCAATAATAAGATGCTTACATTTACTGTAAACATAATAAAAAAAAACCCAATAGGGGCTGTTGAACAATGTCTGGAGAGATTTTTGTAAATAACCATTTTAAATTTGTAATTACATTACATTTAGACAATGACAATTTTGATAAAATTACACATGCTTAAAATTGTAACAAACATTTAAAATTTAACACTGAATTATTCCTTTATCAGGATCATCAAAGAATTGATTAAGGTTGTAGAAGGCCTTACTGACTTGATATTTTGTTAAGGTATATTTTAGTTTATTCTTTGGCAGATTTCTAATTTCGTCTGAGAAACAATTAAAATTTTTTATGATACAGTATTTAATAATAAATTAATTTTATTAAAACCATAGGCATCGTAACTATAGATCCGACACGCCATTCATAAATGCTATAAAATTGTGATGCCAAAATCGTTTGGTGGCGAGACGCTGTGAGGAGCTAGGTGGGGTCGGGAGTGGGGATTACGCTACCTTTACATATGCATGCGACAAAACCACAGAACAATAAAGGTTAGGTTGACAAAACTCCAGGAAAACCCACAGAAAAGCGCTGTCACAAATGAATGGAACATCCGCTATGCCGAGTATTGCCGAGCCGATGCGGATGGCCACGAAAATGATGGGATCTGGGCGGATTCTTTTTTGCTGCGTTGCCATACTACAGATTTTTTACAAGGTTTCAGGCAATGTTATATATTTCCCACATCATGTTATTCTAGTAAATCATAGAAGTTAATACTTTTAACAGAGAAAGCTCAGAAAACTACGTTTTCTGTGGCGTAAGTCTGGCAAACCAAGTAGAGGGGAGCAGCTTGAATGTTGATTTACTTTACACTGGAATACAATGATAACAACACGTTTATTTGTTATTGTTCGGTCTAATAGTTACGATGTCTATGATTAAAACCGTCTTCTCTATGGGCGTGCAATGTTTTTCGGCATGTATAGATTTAAATAGGCCTGAATTTTTAAATTTGTGCAGAATTAGTACAAGTATCGACATTAAATTCAAGTTTTGTCTTCAAATATATATTTCAATATTAAATTTTTTAAGCTTAAAATTATGTACAGCCGTACAATTTACCTGGAATTTTAAAAAGCAATTTTATCAAAACTTATTACAGTCTCGGTACTTACTCCGTTTCTGCTCCAATCATTTTATTCCTTTTTTTTGTACCTAATCCTGGTTACCTGTTTGCTAATTAATCGGTTATTATGCCTTTATGGGTCCCTCTATTGGAATAATACATCTATTTATACATGTATGTACATGTGTTAGTGTTTTTTTAATAAATATGGAGAATTTTCCACAATTGCCTAAACGCCCTAGAGTCGGTCGATGTACAGTAAATGAAAAAAAATTAATTCTTAACTGTTACGACTCTATTAAAAGTAAGAATGCGGATTTGAGTGTTGACCTGAGGGTTTGTAAGTTGCCCGAGGGTATAGACTTCAAGTAATGCCCGTGGTACGCAATATTTTATGTCTTACTTCAGATAATTCCAAGTTAAATTAAAAAAAAAATCAAAATCACGAAAGGTTTTTTACCTATATAGTTGCTAAATAAACAAAGGTAATAAGTGTTCATTCTTGTGCTGTGTCAAAGTTAAAACTGAAATTCCTATAAAATAATGGATTTTCCGTTGATTCCGGATAAAATTGCTGTGAATGCTGCCAAAGCTTTGGATAATCTTGTCCCAAAGAAGTCTAAAGACGCCTATGATAAGGAATATCAAAGGTTTGGGGATTGGATGAAAAATAATGATGTAAAAATTATCAACGAGACGGTGCTACTCGGATATTTTCAGGAATTGGTATGTTAAAATTGCTGTTGTAAATTATATTAAAATACTAATTATGTATATCGATCATAGTCTGGAACACTCACTCCTAATTCCCTATGGACGAAATATTCAATGTTAAAGAAGACATTAATAGTTAATAAAAATGTAGACATTGCAAAATATTGCAAGTTAGGCCAGTATCTAAAGCGCATCCAAAGGATATGAAGCGAAGAAATCGAAAATTTTGACTCGAGAAGATGTGCTGAAATTTATCCGTGAAGCTCCCCATGAAACTTCTTTGATGTACAAAGTGGCTCTGTTATTTGGTGGGTGCCGCCGCCTAGAGCTAGTTAATATGTTGGTTGAACATATAGAGGATAGAGGATCCGTAGTAATAGTTAATATACCCGAAACAAAGACCGATAAAAAGCGTGTCTTCATAATTATTGATGAGACGAAGATGGGTTGTTTAAAGCTACTGAGAACTTATTGGTCTTTACGCCCGACGAACTGCAACATCAATAGATTCTTTTTGTGTTACCGTAACGGTCGTTGTTTTTCACAGCCAGTTGGGAAGAACACCATAGGCAAGATTCCTTCCATTATTGCAAAAGACCTGGGTCTAAGCAATGCGGACAAATATACTGGTCATTGTTTTCGCAGAACCTCTGCAACTTTGTTGGCGGACGCAGGGGCAAACATGACCACATTGAAAAGACATATGGCGGTTGGAGAAGTTCAGCTGTGGTTGAGGGATATTTGGAAGACAGTATGTCTTCTAAAAACAAAATTTCGAAATTGATAGCTGGAGTACCATCAACGAGACCATCAACATCAAAAAACGTTCAATCATCGTCAATTTCTGTTAGTAAAAATCACGAAATAATAGAAAACATTGACTTATCAAAAGCCGGTAAATTCGTTTTTACTGGGTCTTTTCATGACTGTTCATTTAATATAAATGATAAATAAATTTTTTCGTATATAATACCAGCAAAATTTTCCGATTGTTATGAAAGTTTGTTGCTAGGCAATTTCGCGATTGACATACTTAATACAAAACCACGAGCCGTTAGGCGAGTGGTTTTGAAAAATGTCACGAGCGAAATTGCCAAAAAGCAACAAACTTGAATATAAAAGAGGAAAATTTTACCTAAAATTTTTTTTCTTGAGTGGTATTCGTCAAGACTATTTCACGAATAATATTAAAACTAGGTATATGGGTGAATTATAAATTAATTTTATTCCAAAAGAAGATAGGAAAATGAAAACATAAAAACTACTTATAATTATTAACAATATTAAATGTGCAGCTTTGATATATAATCCCATTTTTATTCGCATTCTCGTTTTGATTGGAGACATTTATAGCAAGGTTTGGGGACTCTACAATAGCATTAATACTACTTGTTGGTACACTACAAGATGGCAGTTGCTCGTTATTTCTCATGCAATTTATTAAATCGGAATGATGTTTTGGATCCAACTGGAGATAGGCTTTAAGAGAGTGAAAACTTGCATGACCAGTTAACTTTATTAACTGTTGTTCACTTACTCCTTGTTTTGTAAGAACTGATACCGCAGAGGAGCGATTTGAGTGATTAGTTATTTTATTTCTCTTTGTATCGAGTCCAGTCTTCTCAGCTGAAATTTTGGCCCATTTTGCAAGGGAATTAATTCCTAATGGTATGTTCTTAAACCAAGGGCCCTTGTGCCAGTTAGGATTGGGGGTTAAAAATAACCTGTCCGTTGTTATTTGGTGAGGTCGCTTAGTCAAAAGTTTTTTAAATAACCTTACTGGACAAAAATTTGTATTAATTTTGTTTCCTACTAACCACTTGCTGCTAGCACAGCCTTTAGATCCACCCTGTGTAGTTTTAGTAAAAATCGGATTATATTGTATTCTACCAGTAAAGTTGCCCATAATATTGATTTCTTCTTTAAAATAATGAATCTTGCAATAAGCGGCCTCGTTTCCTCTCCACGCAAGCTCAAAAGCGCATATGTGGAAAATTTTTTTTTGTAATCCGTCTGGAGTTTCTTTATCCCAAAGTAAGGCCATGTTATATATGTCTTGTATGCCTAATACCTTTTTACTTACTTTTTGTTTGGTCAGATCTTCTGGTAAAATTCTTCTCTTAGTATTACGTGCATCGCGTGCTTTTTTGAAGCGTATGTCACTAAAGGGATCAAACGAAATATTAAAGTCATTAAAATATTTTTCCTGTACCATTTTGGCTGTAGTATTCCAGATAGACTTTACGCAAGTTTCCTTATAGTCTTCGCCGTTTTTTCTTTTCATATTAAATGCCCAGTCTTCCAAAATTGTGGCTATATCATTTATAGTTGTAGTCGAAACAAATTCATAATTACGCTCTTTACAAAAATCTAGAAATTGGTTCCATATCGACGATCTGGTTTTTATGGTATCTGTTGGAATTACTTTTCCCACGGCAGATTTTATTTCACTGATTTATCTTTGACCGAAACGAATGGTTTCACACATACTTTGGTAAAAATAAATAAAATGTACGTGAGATTACAACCTTTCAAAAGTAACAGTGACAATCTACTGTCAGTCATTAATTACCAATCTTAACAGTGAATGTAACTAAGGTAACAAAATTTTGCCGATTAAAAACTATGTTGCTAGCTATTTTCTGAAATTCTGATTGGTCAGTGGGGTCGGCAAAATTATGAAGGTAGTGGGTTTTCCGATTAAAAACAGGTAAATATCTAAAATTGCTACATTTTGATTGGTTCAAATTATGATGAGTGGAATAGTCGTTAATAAAAAGTTGTTACTTTGATTTTTCCTATTTATTTCTTTGAATGCCTGAGGGCATTAGAAACTTCCTTAATACCCTAGGGTATTATATACCATTTAAAGTGTCTGGTAACTATGGTATTATGAAACAATAATATTCGAGTAGGACGTAAAAGGATTTAATGAGCCCATTGAAAAGTGATACGTATTTGGGCTTTATGAATATTTTTTCTATTATTAAAAAATTATTAGCATAGATCTCATTTGTCGCGGTAAAATAGATACGTTCGGAAATATGCATGCCTGCGTTTTTCTTATTTACCGCAAAAATAAGCTCGAGACCCCAAACTTTAACAAAGCAAAAAGGACTGTAATCACATTTTTAAGAGTTCACATTTCTTATGAATTCAACAGCTATTGACTTACGGCGCCGGACGAGTTTCAAAGGCTCCCTCGGATTATTGGAATTTTGATGACGTCTCATATGGAATTGATAATAGTCACGTCTGGCAAATGTGACATTGCAAATTGTGCAAGTCTCTTTTGGTCTTCTCTCATGGACGACCCTAAACATTGGATACTTAGCACTAAACCCATACTGTCTCACTGAGGTTGGCGAGGTACACACTTACTATACATGGTGTCCAAAATACGGTGGGCCACTATTGCTATATCCGAAACGGTAAGAGTTACGGGGCTTTCTTAGTGATCATTTATAATATCCTTACAGTGTTGCTAAATAGTTTGTAGTTTTAGGGATATTGAAGGAAGTGTCAAAATTCCTTAAGTTTTTTCTAAATACCTCGAGAACCACCCAATCAACAATGTGACATTTTATTATGGCCGCGAAAACGTTTTCGACAAAAAATTTATAAAACAACTGTACTCTCAGGAATGTTTTTAATGCGTTTCGGCAACAGCTATAAACGCCAAATTGGCAAAGAAGTTTTTACATCAAAATCTCTAAAACTATAATCTATCTTTAAATGATGCGAATTAATAAATCAATCAAAGCCGTTGTTTGATATTAAATCAATATTTTTCGGAAACCATTCAATTTTATTCATATCACCTCAAAAATGGTTAACAATGCACTCGCACCGATATAAGGGTGCCTAGCAACGAAACAGTTTAGAGAGCGCTAACAAAAAATCGGAATCCGTCAAAAATGAAATTCATAAAACCCTTGTTAAATTGTGTTAAAAGTCTAAAAAAAGTCTTCAAGTTATCAAATTAAGTGTTTGTTGGTATTTCGTGAGGAAATTGCCATCCTCGCCAGAAGAGTCCAAGCCTGGCCGGCCAGTAAAAGGATTTGGTTGAAGACAAGCGAAAGGTGAGTGACATTTTTACCTTATTTATTTGAGGTGTCAACCGCGATCGTAATTGTTGCTGGTATTCCAATAAACCAGATGGTCCTTCTACATTTTTGTAGGACTTAATATCAAACAGCCGTCTTCTCCATTGGCGTGCAAGATTTCTCGGCATGTATTGATTTAAATAGGTCTGAATTTTTTAATTTGTGCAGAATTAGTACAAGTATCGACATCAAATTCAAGTTTTGTCTTCAAATATATAATTTAATATTAAATTTTTTAAGCTTAAAATTATGTACATCCGTACCATTTACCTGGAATTTTAGAAAGCAATTTTATCAAAACTAATTAGAGTCTAGGTACTTATTCCGTTTCTGCTCTTATCATTTTATTCCTTTTTTTTGTACCTAATCCTGGTTACCTGTTTGCTAATTATGTGGTTATTATGCCTTTATCTGTGGCCTAGCCTCTCTGAAAAAATGAAGGATATTTTAAGACGAAAATTGGTATAAAAGTTTTTCGCATGTCGCTTCGTTTTCGAAATACAGGGTGTTAAAAAAAAATGCTGTATTTTTTTTTTCATTTTATTAAATAATGCCAAACGATATTCTAATGATATTTGTTAAACATAAGGGATTAGAGCACTTTACTTTGGGTCAATTTTAAATTTTACAATTAGTTCATTGGCGGGGATCTGGGTAAAATAGTAGGCTTTGCTTCGTTCCATGACAACCACATTTGTTTTCTCCGTAACATTTTTCTCCTGTTTAACATCTTTCAAATAATATCCTTTTGAATTGTTTTTGAATTTATTTGTACTACATTACATACTTTTCAAAATGGCTGAGTTTACCAATCAAGAAATGGATCAAATTCATTTTATGTACGGTTTGGCAAATGGAAATACGCTAGAGGCGAGACGTTTATATGCAGAACGTTTTCCTAATAGTAGAGTACCGTGTTCGGAAACATTTACAAGATTGCACCTCAGGTTAGAGGAAACAGGTAGCTTTGCAAAAAGCAAAATAGACGGCCGACCACTTACAGTTAGAACCGTACAACTTGAGGAAGAGGTCTTAAACATGGTGGAAGAATCTCCAGGCACTAGTACGAGGAAAATCGGGAACGAGTTGAATGTGAGTTACAAAACAGTATGAAGTATCTTAAAGGACTATTTACTTTATCCTTATCACGTACAAAGAGTGCAAGCTTTGTTGCCTAGAGACTTTTCAGCTCGAGTTAATTTTTGTAACTGGTTTCAAGAAAATTCTTTAAGGGTCCCACATTTTTCGGCAAAAATACTATTTACAGATGAAGCGAATTTTTCCAGACAAGGCATCATAAATTTTCGCAACAACCATATTTGAGCGGAAGATAATCCTCATGCTATCATCGAAGGACATCACCAGTATACATTTTCTTTTAATATTTGGGCAGGGATTATTGGAGATAGCTTAGTTGGACCGTATTTTTTTCCAAATCGACTTACTGATGATGTCCATTACAACTTCCTTAGAGATGAATTGCCAGAATTGATGGAAGCAGTGCCAATAAGAACGAGAACTTTAATGTGGTTAATGCATGACGGCGCTCCCCCTCACTTTGCAGTACGTGTTAGAAACTATTTAGATCAACAATATCCTGCTTGTTGGATAGGTAGAGGAGGACCTCACCCATGGCCACCCCGTTCGCCGGATCTGAATCCATTGGATTTTTATTTCTGGGGTCACCTTAAACAACTCGTTTATACTACTCCTATTGAAACTGAAGAAGACCGTCGACTGCGTATTATTGATGGTTTTAATACGACTCGCGCCAGTCCCGAAATTCTCCAACACGTAAGAGACAATTTAGCACGTCTTGTACATGGGTGTTTACTGGCCCATGGAGGACGTTTTTAGCAATTTATTTGACTTTTGTTCATGTGAGTTTATTATTAAAACTTTTTAAATCAATTATTAAAATTATTATTATTACTTTACTAATTTTTTTCCAACACCCTTGTATTTCGAAAAAGAAGCGACATGCGAAAAACTTTTATACCACATTTTCGTCTTAAAATAAGGTGAGGATTCACCTCCTTAATTTTTTTAGAGAGGGTAGGAAACACTTAAACCCGATCGGACTTATATGGGCTCACGTAAAGACAGATGTCGCCAGAAAAAAACACGACTTATAAAATGGTGGATTTAAAAAGACTCTTTGAAATGAAACTATGGGTAAAATCAGTGCGGAAAAAGTGTATCGATCATGTGATAGAAGAAGCCAAAATGTGGCAGGTAGATATAATAATCAAAGAAATGGTTGAACCGCTTATTATAAACGATGTTAATAAAAGTTTATCTTCCGAATCGGACTATGATTAAGTCATGACGACAAAGTATTATTCGATTTTTGAAAATGCTTTGTTTGTAAGATTCTATATTATATCTTGTTTTTGTAATTATATTATGTAAAATACTACCACCCATTGTTATTTATTTATTAGTTAATACGATTTTTTAAAGGTTTTCATATGTTATAAATACCTACGAATATAATATAATACAATTTTAGGAGAATAGGCATGTTTAAAGATTTTTAATTTAAAAACATCCCCAATACACGCTTCTGGCTAAGGGATTTCCCAATAACAATGGCAAATCCTCAAATATAACAATAGCTTGCGATAAATTCAGGGTGGACCCACCTAAAGAATGCTCATTATTTGAATCCTTTAATGTAAACACAATAGATTTGAAGGGATGGTGTTTAAATTGTTCTTGATATCCCGATATGCATCTTGCATATTTAATGAGCATTTATTACTTCGCCCCATTTTATCAAAACCAATAAATATTATTTTATAACACTGTAAGCACAAGCAAAGGCGACTTTGCTCTAATTTAAACGACCTTGTAACTCTTACCGTTTCGGATATAAGTAGCAATAGTGGCCCATGGTATTTTGAACACCCCGTATTATAACTAGCAATTCTAATTTCTTGTTATGATATAGTAATTACATAAAATACATCGTAACTTTGTTTAAAAACTTCAACATGGGGGTTTGTTAAAAGAATTTTTAATTAATTAATTTTTTTTTGTAATCGATGTAATTACATTTTATTAAATTATAAATTACATCGATTTAACGATGTAGCTAATGCTTTTTTTTCAGTGTAGTGGTATTTAAACAATAAGGTATGACAATTTTTATTCTATGTCTTTTCAGTATGATGTAAAAATGTTTCTTTCCTTGTTCTTCTAAGTTCTGAAGATGGTTTACAGTCTTTACACTAATAAACCGAAACAATGTAAAAACTTTTTATTTTTTTATTCTTCTCAACTTTGACTGAAAATCCAAAGAAATCCCTAAATTTTAAATACAATACTTACTGAATGTGAGATTTTAATGCAACCGTGCTTTTAAATTCCTTATTGCATATGGTGCATGCATTGCTCTTTCCAGAATGACTATCTGACTTGTGCTTTTCAAGAATCCTTCTAGTATGGAAGCTGCGATTACAAATATCACAAATTTCTGAAAACGAAATGCCATTGTCATTGAAGAATTGATATTAGGTCTTAGGTCACGAAGCATTTTTATTTTTTTATAATTTTTTATAAAGGCAACAAACAAACTTTATAAAAAATTACTTAAAATGTTTGATTTTTATTATACAGCGTGTCCAGAAAAGTTCTAGACATATGGGAATTTTCTTTATTGTTGATTTTACGAAAAAAAGTTATTCTTTATAAAAAGTTCTGATTATTATCTTCCTTTTACTATAAACGTAAAAGATGTACCGCAAAATATGAATAGTATCAATATAAGCGATGACATTCAAATTTTAAAAGTTCATGTAAAATATTTAGCATTAATTTTTAACAGCAAATTAAATTGGAATTTTCAAGTAGAATATTTGATTTAAAAACGTTTACTTTCGATTTTTAAAATCATCAAAAAATGTCTGGATATAAAACATCTAGAAATATTATATTATGCATTAGGTTAAACATAGAACTTTAAAAAATTAGAAGTATTACAAAAAGATTTCTGAAAATCATATTTAATTAAGACTATCTTTATTCTTCAAAAGAATTATATTCAGAAACAAAAAAGGTGAACGCTAGACAAATTTTAATTTATAACTAACCCATAATGCACGTTATACAAATGAAATATCCATGAAACCTAAAACAAATAAGCCCGTAGGACAAAAATCTTTTAAATATTTATGTTTTTATTTAAATGATTATTTGCCAACAAATAAAAAAAAATTGTTTCATTCAAAAAATATAAGATTGAAATAAAAACACGATTTAAAAATATTTTTTAAAATGCTTTAACTAATTAATGGTATTTAATATTATTGTGATTAAATTATATAATTAATCTTTTTCAGAATCTTAATATACATATCTAATATATTTATAATTTTACATACTTTTAAATAAATAAGATTTGCCCCTAACAAGCACATTTTGGGGAATTTCTGAATAAGTTTATTGAAGAATAATATATTAACATAATAGGTTCCAAAGGCGTATTTCCAAAAAAGGTGAATTTTGTCGCTTTGAAGTAAAAAGGACCCATTAAATACGATATAGTACAAATATTACAATTTGATAGAAATAGTTGTACATTTATTTTGTTCTTAAGCAATAGTGGCCTTCGCTCACATTATTAAATAGTTAAATAGAACTAGAGGAACGTGATGGCCGCAAATGTAGTATTTATTTTATTTAGACATTTGTGATATTGTGAATTACATTATTTGGAGAAGTTCGAGATTTCTCCGATTATAAACAGATAAGTACAAAGGACATTTTTTATTGTTTTATTATACCATTTCTATTTTATAAGATGGAAAATCCTGTTCATGATATAATTTGTTCTTTACGTGAAACGTAATTTGATAGACCTAGAGGTATGTGGGAGTTATTTTAAACAAAATAACAACATCTGCTTAGTGGGTACATTACAGGGTCCATTGAAAGATGCTAACCCAAAATCCCACGACTCTATTGATTTGAAAAAGTGAAATAATATGAGTACCTAATAGCTTACCATTTCTCTCTGTGTGCGTCAAAAGATGCAGTTTTATTTGCACAATTAATTTTCCGCAAACAGGACAAACCACTTTTTTTCTAGTTTCTTCCTTTCTTTTCCTTCCTCCGCCATGAGAAAAGTACCGGTGTGACTGCAAACGCGCGGCAGAAACTAGACATTTACCGCAAGTTTGGCATAAGAAGTTTGGATGCTCTTGAATGTGTTCTCGAAAATCAGTCAGAGTCATCCTTAAAAGTAAAGATAGGTGATTAAAACCTGGTACTTTCTTGCGGACCATACAGCGTCAGTGTATTTATCATTGGTAAAGGGCGGAATATATGCAAAGTCCATATATATGCATTTTTTGTATCTTTTTCTGTTTTCGGCGTTATCAAAAAATTAAAAACGTCCGGTCATGCAAACTCCTAGACTCATAGGTTTAATGTCCAGTCCGACACTTGTTTCAGGGATTTTCCAATCTGAAGATAATTATATAATAAGTAATACTTACATTTTGGTTATACACAAGGTATATATTGGGGGTTTCCGGGGTTTGCAGGTATATTGTTAGGGGTTATTTATTGTCATTTAATAATGCCTTATTATTACCTGCTTAACAAACTGTATTTATATCGGGTTGTAATACGTACTTCTGTTTTAGTTTGTCGAAAGATTTCAGTATTTTCAGTGTAAAACTAGTGATTTCAAATTTGTGGTCAAAATGTCTAAAGTGGCAAAAAAGTCTTTGTGGATTAAAAATTTCCCAGAGTTAGACTTTAGTGGAGAAAAAGTCTTCTGTAAAGCTTGTGCAAAAATTATTGTTTGTGAAAAGAAGTTCCAATCGATCAACATTTGAAAACATCGCTGCATAAATCGAAGTTACAAAAAATGAAATCTGAGCCAGTTCAGCTGAGTGTAAAAAACGCATTTCAAAATGTTGGAGAAAAATCGAAATCTGAAAAGGAAATTTTTCAAGAAGACTTATGCATGGTTTTGGTCGCAGGAAACTTACCCTTAAAAAAATTGCAAAATTCGCAATTTAGAGGATTTTTGCAAAAATATTGTCAACAAACCATTCCTGGCGAATTCACGCTTGGAAAGAAGAATGTCCATTCAGTATACAAAACCGTTTCAGAAGAAATAAGAGCCTTACTGGGTGATAAAAAGGTTTACATTATTGTTGATGAAAGTACAGATGCTTCTGGCAGATATATCGCACATCTTATGATTGGAGCACTTCAAGAACATAAAGCAACAAACCCATATTTAATAGCCTCTAAGCAGCTAGACAAAACTAATAATGTGACCGTAACCCGATTTAGTCAGCAGTCCCTATTCTTTCCAAATCCAGTCCCAGATGAGAAGTTTTTAGTGCTTTTGTCTGATGCAGCACCGTATATGGTAAAAGTAGGCCAAAACATAAGAATACGGTACATGTGACTTGTCTTTTACATGGAATAAACCGAGTCGCAGAAGCCGTCAGAACTGAATATCCTTTAGTAAATAAATTAATTTCAAATGTAAAAAAAGTGTTTCTAAAAGCACCTCTAAGAGTGCAGATATATAAGGAGAGATTACCAGGAATTATTTTACCTCCAGAACCTGTAATTAATTACCCGGTGGGGAACATGGATTAAGGCCGCAATATTCTACGCAGAACATTTCGAAACCATTAAAGAACTAATTTTGGATTTAGATGACGATTCGCAGTGTGTTGTGCAAAGTAAAGAGTTGTTAAAAAGTGCAAGTGTAGTTAAAGGTCTTGTTTTTATTAAGGTTAATTTTAGTTTTATACCGGACATAATATCCTCGTTAGAGAGTAGAAATTTATGTATAAGAGACTCAATTAGTATTGTTGAAACTTTTCCGTTAAATGTAACAACATTCTCGGTAAAGTAGGAGGTCAAGCGAGGAACAAATTGGAGGTAACTGTAAAAAATAACGAAGGATTTAAATACTTGACTGCAGTAAAAAGCATTTATGAAGGTAAACCATCCAACGAAGTTGTATCTTAGCCTTATACTTTACTACCTAAGTTGCAGTATTGTCCGATTACATCAGTAGATGTTGAAAGAAGCTTCTCTTTGTATAAACATATTTTTACTAATAGAAGACAATCCTTTTTAGTTGAAAATTTTGAAAAATATTTAGTAACAAATGCCTCTTGTACAATTTCAGGTTAAAAAATTGTTTACTTTTATTTTTCTTTGTTTTTTTTGCATTTTTTTTTTAAATAAACATCCTTTTTAGAACCCAGTGTGTTTCTTTACCCTATTTTACTATAATAAATTAAGAAATATTGCATACCAGTATGCATATTTTGGCTGAATATAAGTGCATATATTCCGCCCTTTAATCATTAGTGATTAGGGAAATAAAATGTGTTTGTTGGTTGCTCTACTACTTACTTAATTAAACATACTTTACATTGGTAATAGTTGCAAACGGGGGCATCCTCAACTTTTTTTAAGTGCTTCTTGTAAATCGAATTGCTTGGAAAGACAGTGTCGCATTTTGTACATTTGAGGTTGGAATCGTTTCCACAATCCTCCTTGTGCTTGATTAGTGCAGACATCCCTAAAAAATATTTTCAATGTTCAAAAACCTGATCTCACTCTCTAAAAGCTCTGTATTAGTTTTTTCCAAATATTTGTCTCAATAATAATAGCAAAATTTGGTAGTAAGGATTTTTTTACATTCCAGTGTCGTAGAGGAGACAAATGCAATTTTATCAATTTCTGCACAGCGATGGCATTTATTGTTTTGCTTAGTGATATTATGAAAATCATTATTTTGGAAAAACATTGGTGTACAATTTTTTTTCGTTAAAAATATTAAAAGGTATGTTACCGCGGACGCCACTGGTGGAAGTAGACCTATGATAAAAATGTGATTTTATCCCTAGTTAGTACCTACCTACAAACATTCAAAATAATATACAGCGTGTTACTTAATGATAAGCCGTAATTCCAAGTGCGCCTTCCTGAACCAAACTCAAGTAGAAAAGTTCATACAGTGTCCGCAAGAAAGTCCGCATCAAATGGGATTTTTTTTATTATTAGGTATAGGTAAAAATTGAAGAAACAGTTAGTTTTTGCTTACCTAAAAACCAAAAATGACGTATACTGAAGCAGCTGCACGACTTTCGTTACCTGTCAAATTTGACATTTTAAATAAAATAGGTTCAAAAATGCCCTTATTTATCAAAATATCGAAAAACTTCATTCGAGAAACTTGTTTATTTAGGCATTTTTAGCCTCTGTACGAAATTTTGACAGTCTCATACAATTTTTATTTTTTGACAGTTTCTTGAAAATTTTGATCAACAAACTGAAATTTGTATAGAACGGGAGGGCAGACATACAGAAATGTAATAGTTATTAATAATTCTAGTAAATAGTTTTAGCAAACTGATTTGTTAAAACAATTCTTTATTATTAATAATGAGAAACGTCGTTTTTGGCAAAACTGATGTAATTAGATAAACTTTGCATCAAACATTACATACTGATCAATAACAATTTCAGTTTTTGAAGCAAAATAAATAATTGGAAACAAAAATTTTACAGAAAATTACATTAAGATAACAAATGAAGTAAAGGCAAATGGTTTTACATCGATGTATAAAAGTTAATCTACGAGGGTTGATCAAAATTTTCAAGAAACTGGCAAAAAATAAAAATTGTATTAGACTGTCAAAATTTCGTACAGAGGCTAAAAATGCCTAAATAAACAACTTTCTCGAATAAAGTTTTTCGATATTTTGATAAATAAGGGCATTTTTGAACCTATATTATTAAAAATGTCAAATTTGACAGGTAACGCAAGTCGTGAAGCTGCTTTAGTATACGTCATTTTTGGTTTTTAGGTAAGCAAAAACTAACTGCTTTTTCAATTTTTACCTATACCTAATAATAAAAAAAAATCCCATTTGATGCGGACTTTCTTGCGGACACTGTATAAACATGTGTCTTAAAAAGTCTGGTTTTCAAAATACAGGGTGTCAAAGTTTTAATATTTTTTTTTTGATAAAATATATTTTATGATAAAGCAACAACCTAAGCATATTATTAATAATTCTTTCTTCTGTTAAGTTTTTTTTTTCTTAAAATTAGTCTGGGAATCACCCATTAAAACCTTATAAAATAATAGGTTGTCATCACCTCTTAACAGAAACAAACATTCAAAACTTACTTGCAAATACCTTCCCACATTTTTCGCACATTCCGCCCTTTCTTTTTAACTTGATACACTGGCATAAGTGCTTGAGCCTTTTACAAACAGCACAACATTGACCTCCGAGAAATATAATCCTTTTGGGTTTCTCCCAACTAGAAACCAAGGAAACAACTTTCAAGTTTTCAAAACAGTCACCCAAATCTCCAAGGTTCGGAACGGCTGGTGTAATCACGGAAAACTGAACGGTGGGGTCAAGATTTTCATCACCATTAAGGTGTTTTCTTAGCGTTGATTCCTTGACAAATGACGGAAGATAATTCAGGGAAGACTCGAATCCGGAGGTGTCACTTTCATTGTTTACTATATGATCTATAGTTTGTCTCTCTATGTCCTTATCCCCACAACTACTTAAAGCATATGGATCTTCACTGGGGCTGCTACTTTCTTCTTCATATTTACTAGAGGCTAAATTAATATGTTCAATGTCAGGTTCTTCATCACTAGACTCATTGTCTTCACTTCTTATGGTATTAAGTGGAATGAGATTATTCTGTACACTATCATTTGGTTTTACCTGTAAACCTTCTTCATCCAAAGAAACATATCCATTACTTTCATCTTGTTCATTGACAGTTGCATTGTCCATTGTCTCATTTCCAAGTAAAAGGATTCTAGCCTGTTTACTGGTTTTCTGAAGGCTTACTACAGTTATGTCAGAGAAACAAGCATCTTCCGTAAACTGAGCTACATCAGAGAAATTTCCTCGAAGACTGACAATATTGCTTGTTGGTGGCAGCTTGGCTAATACATTATTAACATTAGTATTGTCTGTGTTAATGTTAATGAAACCTTCATCATTTTTAGGTTGAGTTGACATTACTTTGGCTAAAAATTTGTTTAACACGTTCTTTTGCTGCTTACTCAAGGTTTTCAATTTTTGAAAATCCTCATCACTCTGATTGGGTGAGTTCTCGATTTGCAGATCTGCATTAGCAGGGTTGATAAAACCGTCATCATTTTTAGGCTGAGTGGTCACTAGTTTGGCTAAAAATGTATTCAACACATTCTTTTGCTGCTGGCCTAAGGTTTTCAGTATTTGAAATTCGGCGTCATTCTGATTGGACGAGTTATTGCTTTGTAGATCTGCAATATTAACATCAATGGCAGGGTTGCATTTAACAACATTTTCCTTTGAGGTTTCTTCCATGGAGGAAGACTCCATAACGCTGTCAAAGGAAGACATCTCGCCAAGAAAACATGAAGGTATATTCTTGGCTTCCTCTAAAACAGAATTAAAAAATGTTATACGGGGTATACGCAGAAGGGGTTTCAGGCATCCACAGCCCCTATACCATGTAATTGAGCAACTTCTGACTATGGGTGAAAAAAGCATTGCAGGGAAATTATTTATATACATATACAGTGTGTCCGCTTAAGTTCTGAACATATGGGAAACTTTTTTAATATTAATTTTACGAAAAAAAGTTACTCTTTATAAAAAGTTCCGCTTACTGAAAAAATAATATAAGACTATTCAAACTTGAGATAGTATGTGCAGGATGATCAAAAAGTAAAAAAATCAAAATTGACCTACGAGAAAAGTACCCTTAATTTTAATTTTAGAGCAAAATGGAATAAGAAAATGTTGATTGGCAATAAAAATTATATCTGTTTCTACTCTTAGTAGACTATTATTAAAAATTAACTTTAAAATTTAAATCTTAATTTTATTCTTAATGGCATGTCCATTATCTTGCCACCATTTCCCACCTGAATTTGAATTTTAACTCTCAGCTATGTTATTTGTGTGAAACATCAGTTTAAATATTTAATTAGATAAATATGCCGTTGAAATTGAGTATGCAAGATAATATTGAAATAATTTTAATTGTTGTTGAAAATTACAAAACGTATCGGGAAACTGCCGAAACTTTTAACTACGGATATTCTGATAAAATGGTTTCTTTTACAACAGTAGGGAACATAGTGACTAAATTCAAGACCTTTGGAAGTGTGGAAAATAACTACAATAAGAAACGTAGACCAAGGATTGCAAATAATGAAACTGTGAACCAAGTAATGTTGTCTGTAGTAGAAGATCCTAAAAAATCATTGCGAAAAAGGTCAACAACATTCCCAAATGATGTAGGGAAAACTACGATTTCAAAAATATTAAATCAAAACAAATTTCGGCCTTACAAACCAAAATTTATACATACCTTGAAGCCAGGTGATTTTGAGCGATGCTTAGAATTTTGTTTTTTAATACAAGGAGAGTTAGAAGATAACCCTCTCATGACAAGAGATATAATTTTTACCGACGAAGCAACCTTTACCTCGAACGGGACTGTAAGTTCACAAAATTGTCGTTGGTGGAGTGACGTTAAATCCAAATTTCACTATACAGACACGTGATCAGTACTCATTTAAAACAAATGTGTAGTGCGGAATTTACAAAAATAGAATAATAGGACCTTTTTTTTTTGACAAAATTTAAATGGTGAACGTTACTTGCATTTTTTAAATAATTATTTGTTTCATTTTATTCATGGACTTCACATATCCGATAGACTACGGATATGGTACCAACAAGATGGTGCACCATGCCACAGTACGAGGAATGTAAGACTTAAAAGAATACTTAAATACCCTTTTTAATGGAAAAGTTATCGATAGATATTCTGACTTTTTTGGCCCGCTAGGTCTTCGAACTTGAGCCCCCTCGATTATTTCTTGTGGGGCTACTTAAAACAGAATGTATACAAAGGCCATTTAAAAATGTTGACCATTTAGAGAGGGTAATTAGAGAGACAATTACAAATATAACTCCTGCCATGATCAGAAATTTTTTAGGAGAATTTTCTGCAAGAACGGCTAAATGTATTGGAATGGAGGGAGGATATGTGGAGGCAAATGTACAGTGAGGGAAAGTTAATGAATATTTTTATTTAAATTCATATTTTAATGTTTATTATTATAATTGTATTTTTCCAAAATAAATTATCATGTTTCTATCAATTATTTAAATGCGTCATAAAATTATTACAAAACAGGAATAAAGAATCAAAAGTTTTGAATAAAAATAATTGATAAATGTTTATTAGCTTAAATTGCATTATAAATACAAGTATTAATTATAAATCATTTCAAAAAATTATATTTTTTGAAATGTCAAATTTATTTTCAATAATAGTCTACTAAGAGTAGAAACAGATATAATTTTTAATGCCAATCAACATTTTATCATTCCATTTTGCTCTAAAATTAAAATTAAGGGTACTTTTCTCGTAGGTCAATTTTGGTTTTTTTACTTTTTGATCATCCTGTACATACATACTATCTCAAGTTTGAATAGTCTAATTTTATTTCTTCAGTAAGCAGAACTTTTTAAAAAGAGTAACTTCTTTTCGTAAAATTAATATTAAAAAAGTTTCCCATATGTACAGAACATAAGCGGTCACACTGTATATACCCGTCTACCTAAAGGCTATTCAAAATTAATTAATAAAATTTCAAAATTTCGAAGCAATTTTTTTCATTTTTAGTACATTCTGATTAGTGTAAAAGGTAGAATTCTAAACAATATTTGTTTGTAATACAAGCATGCACTTGAATGAAGTCCAATAGTACAGGAGATGCCTGACACACTGTTGCACTACCCTGTATGATAATTATACAAAAATTTGTAATCACCATCTTATTACGAAATAAAAACCACTTATTAATACTATAATATGGTTTGGGCACAGTCTCCTCTTTGAGCTTAAATTTGATTCTTGGAGTCACAAAGTCTTCAGCAACAAAATGATCAGAACATAAGTTTGATAAGTCCAAATAGTCATACTGAACAATTTAAAAAATATAGGAATACTCTTAAAAGGATTATAACAAACATTAAGAATGCATATTACAAGAATCTGGTTAATAGTAACAGAAATAATATTAAAAAATTGTACCAATATTTGTGAAGAATTTTGGATTTTTCTTTCCTCTTTAATATGAGTAATCTTCACCCCGGAGATATCTATGATTCAATTGTACCAAAGAGTAAAAGATGCCACCAATGAACATTCCAGTAACAAAAATGAAAGGTTAATTATTGTGAATAACAATGAGTCTCTTGTAGATGATAGTGAAGCTGCTAATTTCTGTAATGATTTTTTTGCAAATATAGGTAGTAAAATGGCTGAAAACATTCAATAACCGAACAATTCTGTAAAATTGTTGTATAGTAACAAACGTTCCATGTTTCTTAAACCTACTAATGAAAAGGAATTATTAACTATATCTCCTCCCTTAAAAATGACTGTACACCTGGCAGGGATGGTAAAATAATAAAACAATCTCATACATACTTTTTAAAACCCCTTGTACATATTATTAACGTGAGATTTAAGACAAACACCATACAATCATATTTTAAAACATTTGTAGTTACTCCTATTTACAAGGACGGCGATAAAACAAATATAACAAATTATCCTCCAATCAGTCTAATTAACAACTTCAGGAAAATACTGGAGACGGTCATAAAAGAAGGCTTAATTAATTTCCTTATGTGTAATACCTAATACCTTATCACCAAATCAGTTTGCTTTTAAAGAAGGCACTAATGATGCAATATAATATACAACATGGTGGTTGAGGTAACAGGGAACATGAATACTAATAGAAAAACCTTAGTGATATACTTAGACCTGGCCAAGACATTTGACATGGTGCCCCACACTGACTTACCTCCTCTCAGGATGTGGGATAAGGGGACCAGTGTTAGACCTTTTTGAATCTTATCTCAGCCATTGTAGTTAAATTGTCAAAATTAACTATGTCTTGAATGATCCAATGATGATAAAGATGGCATACCACAGGGCACAGTAATGGGCCCAATTCTTTACATAATATACATAAACTCGCTCCTTAAAAGAGTTTGATACAGGGGGAACAATTCTCTTCTATGCAGATGACACTGTAGTCATTTTTTCGGCTGAAACCTGGAATAGGTACCCTATGTGCATGAAAATCTCGAATATTCGAAAAATAACAAAACCTTGAACATGAAATCAGTTGTCTACATGGGACTCAAACTGTTTAACCGGAGGTTTAACCTATAACCTGTTAAAATATGTAATACAAAAATACCTCAAGTTTTCAGGAAAAAATGTACTCAATACACTATACTATACAAATTTGACAATTACCATTTGATATTTGGGAGACTGTTTTGAGTTTGTGATTTCTGAATTTGACTCTTATGCAATGTTTATGTTAATTTTGATATTCAGTGCAGTGCAATTGCTAATAAGCTGACAAATTATTGTTAATTCGACCTTCCAAGGTCCCAGCTTGTGCAAATTTATTTATTATAGGCAATGAAAATCTATGGACCTACTACAATACTAAAACTACACAAAAACACTTACAGATATTACATATCAAGGTGTTTTTGTTTGTAATAAACTTAATAGAATAAAAATAAAAGTTTTCTAGGAAGAGATTTAAGTGAAAAGTGAAAAGCCTAATTGCCTAAAAAAGAATGTCCCACATATACGTTAAACTGGTGACTTTGCCACTAGACATTTACTTACATATCCAAGTTAGTAACCCGCTGTTTCAATAGAGCTTCGTCTTTAGGGAATAGGTAATGGTGCCAACTGCTATAATATTTTCTAGATTTGCCACAATTATGATAAGCGCAGGTATTTGTGCAGCCCATCAAAGAAAGTTATATTGCCTGTTGAAAATTTCAATCCAGAAACAGTAAAAGTTGGGTTGGGGTAGTCTTCGTTTTGTCCTCTCGGTCGGTTTGCTTTACCAACCATCATATGTCCACCACTTTCTTTATAGACAAGTTATTAGAAAACATAATTAGAGTCGTTTAAACACAATTATAATTAATATAATAGGTTTGTTTGGACATTTGTTTACTTTTTTGTCTGACAGCCAATAATAATGAAGTACTCTGCAGGGCAACGTTCCAGTTGACGTTCTGGGATACGTTCGGGTTGACGCTCGGAGTTCAACCAATGTGCTCTCTTTCTCCTTGTCTGATGTTTTTTGAGCTCCGAGTGCGCTTTGTTTCACTTGGATGGCCTTTCTGGAGCTGGAGGACCAAAACTCACTCCCTACACTAACCTAAACTAACCTTAGTATTCGTGTCCCTGTGGTATCCATAGAAATTTAGAGGGGCATCCTATTCTATGTATATGATTGGATGATGATGGATATGATATGATACTTCTGTTATTTGTATCGTACTGTAACCCCATACGCTAAATAAAATAAATATATGATTCTATGGTGGTATCTTGAGGAAAAAAATCTCGCTGTAGGGATCTGTATTCAGTCGGACAAGTGGTCATTGTCATTTAAAAGAAGAATTGCACCTTGTCTTCTTTAAAAAAACAAGCTACCGTTCTTTGTCTTTCCACAGTTTTCTCAACTGGCTCAAACCTGAAACAAATAATAAAAGGTAATGGCGGTTTTTAGCGTCATTTTGATTTTACTGGTGGTTGATCGTTTCGATAGCTTTTTCTAGTTTCTTAAGTTAATGGAATATTCTTCGGGAAGAATACGTCCATTTGTCCCTATAATAAGCTAGCCCCAGAAAGTGTATCGGTGTGCGCGTTTCTCTTTGTTTGTTACGTCCCAAAATTCCGTTTGGCGTGCTCCCAACCGAGGTAAGTTAATGGTGTTTTTGGTCAGATAACAGATTTAGTAGAGATTTTTTTAGAATTTAGGGCTTCGCGGGCTTTTCTTTTAATTAAGACATAACTTCTAGCAAAAATCGTTTAGACCCTTGCCCCCGTCGCGTCGTTTACATCAGGCACTGGGCGTGTGTGAATGATGGTACAATATTAGTAGGTACCTGATGGTGGCCTCTGCACCATCTTTTACAGAATTTAGATTTATAGAGGTCCCTAAATGACAACAAACAATATATGTATTGCCAGCAATGTATATTGACTTGGTATTACCTGTACAGAGACTACTACATATATCGATATCATAATCAAAGATTTAAACCCTGCCCCCTTCCTTCCAAACCAAATTTCACATAGACGATTGCTAAGCAGTTCCACAATCGATCAATAGGAGTAAAAGGCAGAGAAGTCTTACTCAAAACGAAACACATGATCCAGAAGGTTTAAACCAAAGGGCCAAATTAGGAAGTAAATTTTTTGTTTGAACTTTGGTGGCAAACCAAAAAGAGTACCTATAACACTAAGAAGCAAACAACGAAAAAGGGCATACTAAAAGTAAGCATAATTCACCAAAACGTGCAATCTATTGGAAATTCAATTGATAAGCTGAATAATATGTTACAAGACCATCCAGAATGTAAAATATTGTGTGTAACTGAACATTGGAAGTCAGAAATACAGTTACGTAAACAGGCAATCAGTAACTTTAAATTATATTCTATGTTTTGTCGAGAAGAAGATCAGCATGGCGGAACAGCAATATACATTAGACAAAACACAAAGTGCAAAGTGAGAACTAAACTAAACAAGTTATCTGTCAGTGGCACGTTTGAATGCGCTGCGGTCGAGTGCCAGTTAGGTAAAATAAGTGCTGTGGTTATAACTATATATAGACCTCCCATTGGAAACATGAAAGTATTCTTGGATAAGCTTGAACAAATTTTAGCTAGCATTTTTAATGAAAAAATACCTATTTTTATTTTAGGTGATTTTAACGTTGAAATGATAAAAGAAAACAAATCTAGAACAGAACTTTTATCATTAATGTCTTCTTTTAACTTTCAACCAAAAATACTGGAAAATACAAGAATAACTAGTAATACGTCTAGTTGTATTGACAATATATTTACAAATTTTGATCAAGTAGAAACTTTAGTATTTGAAAATTTTATATCAGACCATACAGCGCAGAAAGTTATTTTTGAAACGGAATATCAAAAGGTAGATGCCCACATCTACAGACGTTTCTTTCGAGACGAGAACAAGAATGAATTTCTGCACTGTTTGAGTGAGCAAGATTGGTTGAATGTTTATGCGTTTGAAAGGAAGAATGTTGATGAGCAGTGGTGTGCATTTATGAATAATTTTATAAATATATTCCAACAGATTTTCCCTCTAAAGCTATGTTCGAGAGCAAAAATTCCAAAAATATTTCAGAATAAGGAAATTACTGATTGTAAACGTGAGTTGGACTTGTTATTAACATTATCAAGACGTCATCAACATTTTAATGATCAATATAAACAAAAGAAAAAAGAATATGATATTCTTTTAAACGAATCTCGTAAAAACCATTATTCCGAAAGAGTAAATAATTCGGATAATAAGATGAAATGCATGTGGACGATTTGTAAAGAAATTACAGGAAACGCCAACAACAACTCGGACATAGAAATCGAGGGAAAGCCTGAAACAATAGCAAATAAATTTAACGAGTATCTAATATCTGTAATACCCAATCTAATTAAAAATCTGTCTAGTGTTCCCTTTAACTGTAACATGGCCAGAAACGATCAGTCTATGTTTCTAAGGCCAGTGACAACTAATGAACTATGCGAAATAGCGAATAACATAAAAAATAAACATAGTTCCGGTTTCGACGAAATTCCTATTAGTATTGTTAAAATTTCTATTAGGGTATGTAAAGATGTTCTATGTTATATAATAAACAACTCCTTTAAATACGGTATATTTCCTGAAAATTTAAAAATAGCACTAATAAAACCACTTTTAAAAAAGGGTGATCCAGAACTAATGGATAATTACAGGCCTATTAGTTTATTAACAGGTTTTTCAAAATTGTTTGAGATGGCAATGTGTTCAAGATTAACAAATTTTCTGACAAGCTGTAATATATTTAGTAAAAGTCAACATGGTTATTTAAATGGACGATCCACCCAAACTGCAATTTTTCAATTTATTCAAACAGTTCTGAAACACCTTGAAGATGGTAATGTAGCTGTAGGAATGTTTTTGGATTTATCTAAAGCATATGACTGCTTGGATAGAGATATATTGATTGGGAAGCTTGTAAAGTATGGGATAAGAGGGAACGCTCATAAGTGGATAAAGGGATACCTTAGTAACAGAAGACAAAAAGTCTGCATTCTGAAGAATGGAAAATCTTACAACTCCAAAACATTATATAACAGTGTAGGTGTAGCACAGGGTAGTGTATTGGGGCCTATTCTATTTATTATTTTCATCAATGATTTGAGTAATCTAATTCAAGCTAATCAAGATATGGTTAATTACGCTGACGATACTAATTTACTTTTGGGGGGCAAGAGTATTAATCAACTTGTCACTGAGTGCAGAAACTTTCTTAACAGGGTCACACAGTGGTTTACAGAAAATAAACTTATCCTAAATAAAAGTAAAACAAATATAATTCTATTCAGAACCAAAGCGTCAAAGGTGGAAAAACCAACCAACTTTAGTAATGATAAAGACAAAATTATTTTTTCGGAGTCCACAAAATTTTTGGGAGTACAGATTAATGAATTTCTAGATTGGTCGTTTCATATCAAATGTCTTTCACAGAAACTAAATGCTATTTGCTATGGTATTCGTGTTACTGGTAAATACATGAATAAAAAAACTTTGAAAATGTTATATTTTGCTAATTTCGAATCCTGTTTGAAATATGGGATAATGTTTTGGGGAAGGGATAGTCAAATTCAAAGTATATTTGTAATTCAGAAGCGATTAGTTAGAATAGTTGAAAAATTAGATTTCAATGTATCGTGTCGGTCTGTTTTTAAAAAATTGGGAATATTGACGGTATATGCATTGTACATTTATGAGTGTTTAATGTTCCTCTTTAAAAACAAAAACTGTTTTCAAGCACCAGCTAGTCATCAACACCAAACGAGAACTTTAAATATCAATTACCCCATACACAGGCTAGCCCTTACTGAAAAGTCACCCAATTATATGTGCTTAAAACTATTTAACAAACTACCAGAGAGAATAAAAAGAATAAGCAATGAAAAACAATTTAAGAAAGAAATTAAAAAGACTTTAGTAAAGTTGGAGCCCTATACTATGAATGACTTTTTAGATATGTAATTCTTTAGGATTTTTCTTTTATATGACGTCATTCCATTTTGTGTTTGTAATTTTTATGTAAATTATGTAACATGATCTGAAATAAAGAAAATAAGTAAGTAAGTAAGTAAGAAGTTTTGTGGCTTAAATATTGGTTGGGTCACTCTGTAGTCCCTTTGCATACCTAATGAGCTTTTATTACTCTACACCTTTCTGAAATATAGACTATAGCAAGCGTAGTTTAGTTCACACAACCCCGTGTTTAAATCAATTTTACTTGATTGTATTTAATAGTAGTTTTTCCATTTCTTTTGCAGCCGGAAATCCAAAATCAAAATTGACCCCTGATATTGGACGCAAGTCGACCTCACATGTAGTAGCTCTGTCACACAGGGGCCAATGAGTGTCCCTGTTACATTAATTTGCTGAAAAGACCATCAAAAACTTGAACCATGATCTTAGGTGATATGGTTGTTGATATTTAGGACCGCGAATAATACAATAATATTAATAAAGTAATAATAATAATGGAAACTGCGTTGACCATAAGGTTGACGTTGACCCGTCCATTATTTTTTTTCTAACATTGTACTGCGACAAAGCAGATTTGGGGCTATGGGCCTGTGGGCAGTCAGAGGTGTCGAGGGTGGGCATCGAGGGCCATCACAGTGTACAGTTTGTGGGTTTGGACCGCAGGCTCCAAACCCATTTAGATAAAGATTGACTATATGTATGTGGCGAGGATACCTGGTAGAGTACAAAGGACCTTTTAAGCTAGCACCTGCAAGGCTTTGTCGGAAACGGAACATAGCTAACTCCTTTCTGTAATCCCGGAGACAGAGAAGGAGGAGTTTCCGGGTTGAGCAGGCCGCGGTACAAAAGAGTGATCGTCCACGGGGAATTGCATATTGCTTTTGTTTCTAAAGTCAGAGGCTTCGCAAGAAAAAGTGATCTGTATAAGCTAGAATGTAAAGTGCGGGCTGAGCCCTTCGGTTCTACACATAATATGGTTCCGTAAGGGCCGGCATGTTGGGGAAGACTCCGGCGTCCACGGCGTGCAAAGCGGCGGGCAGCAAAATTTAATAAATTGTATCAATATCAGTTCCAGAATTTTTTTATTTTTTTTTTTTCGTTTCGTTGTCTACTAATATATCGGGACTGATTGAACTGGGAGCATACAGCATATTAGAAGAAGGCAGATGAGAGAACTCCATTTTTTGTACTTAAATCATGTAAGTATATTTAAACTTTGCAATATAGTTCTTTTTACAATAAGTGGTTTTGACTTTTTAACTGCAATAAAACTGAAGGGTCGATCCCATTGTGTGGACAATAAATATGTAAAGTATAAAGGTGAAGTAAAGGGTCGGACTAAGAAAATTAAGTAATTATACTCATATGATAAATTTTTAAATACTACTTATATTTATTTACATGTATAACGTTATTCTATATCTAGTTCGGTTTCACTGTCGCTATCCTCATTTAAATTAATTATAATCGGTTTAATTGTATCATGCAGAGTATCATAAGAATTTTCTACAGTAATTACATGATGGATTGAATTTTTTCAACTACCTGGGGAAATATCATTACGCATTTTTTTATTAATTCTACAACACTATAACTTAATGTCCGAGAAGTATTTTCTCACCTAACAATTGACTTTAATTGGTGCCACAGTGGTAGCACAGTATGTCCCATTTTCTCTGTCAATGCGTTACAAACATATACTTTTTTTTATACAGAATGCCTTTAAAACTTCTAAAAGAGCACTTTTTTATAACACTTTTAAAAGTATATATTAGTCTTATATAATTGGCGAATTTTACTATTACTATTACTATCATATTCTAGGATCAGAAGCTAAACAGCATTCTGAATGTTCGTCCCAAGGCTGGGTTAGGAAAGTCTGCAGGACTAGATCAGGTAAGAGTTTTATTTTAAATATTTTGGGTCTGTTATATATTGTGCAAGCAAAAATTATTTTTATCCAATTTCAATCACAATAATAAGGGGACGATATATCTAAGCAAATCTGAGAAATCAAAAGTATCACATTTCCCTCTTGAAAAGGCAAACATATCATTAAATTATTTAAATATTTATCTTCAATTTATAGACGACTTGAGGTTCATACTTCAAAAATTACCCTCAAGGGACCGGTTTGTATTGAACCCAAAATATAAAAACAATATGTCTTCTTATAACATCTTATTTTAGTTTTTAGCCTAAAATCAAATAGAAACATATCCCTTGTTTATAGAACAGTTTTTTGTGTTGTGTCACTGTTGTCAGTGGCGGACTAAGGGGGGGCTAAGGGACTTTAAGCCCCGGGCGTTGAAACTAGAGGGGCGACGCGGCGGGCTGAACGATTACCCGTATCCTTAGTGCAATTAGTAATCATTCGATAGTTTTATTTCATATTATTTTATTAGACGTTAATTATAAATAGTTAAAATTGCCTTAATTTCCAGTTTTAATCTTTAAAATGGGCCTTCATAGGCCGAATTTCCGTATTAATAAAATAACACTAATATGCGCGTGAAACTAAAAAAGATCCGGGTAGGGGCGGCATCTACGGTTAATCCGCCACTGACTGTTGTAAGGTGCGATATATTTAACCAAAGCTAGGTTAAAATTTTGTCCAATTCATATTTAGCCCTATGCATAGAAAAAAGAAACAAAGTTAAAGTTAACCGGAAGTTGGTATTTTTGGGAAGATAATAAAAAAGTAAGATAGGGACATGTAAGCCGTTTTGCTCTATGGCGTACCGTTAGAAATTCATAAATGTCATTCTTTAATAGTCGATATCTCGGAAACTATTAGGTTTAGACTTATAATGCACTTATTAAAAAATAATTTTAATTTTATGTAAAATCCCAAAGTATTCTAAGATATAGGGTGTTCCATTAAAAAAAAAGTAACTTTATTTCTCTACGTCTTTCTGACTCATCCTGTATATTCATCTTTTTTTTATTCTAATAGACTTTACAAAACCATAAAACTTTTGTCTTGATAATTTTTTGTTAGCTGTTTTACTTTAGGAAATAATCGACCGTTTCCATACATACCAACGACCCTGTATGCACTTTGCATGTATTCCGCCCTTTAGTGATGAAAAATAATTTGTGAACATTTTTAAGTTTCACACGTGACGGTACTAGATACATTTGTGGTAGTAGTAGGTAGGTACGTTTCAATATATATCAATGGAAACGGTGACTTTTGCCCAGCAACGAAATAATTTATGTTAAACATATACTTAAAGGCTTTTTCACTTAAAACTCCGATGTAGGTACTTCGAAAGTACTTAAAATTTTAAGACTTCTTTGTCATTTACAATAATTCAATACTTCACTGGCTTTTAAGTAATAGCTGCATTTTTATGTATTGTTTTAATTTATTTGTAAGATTTTATGTCTACGGCTATAGCAAAACAGACAATAAACGATGTTGTTAAACGATCAGTTGTTGTTCAAAATTCATTCCTTTGCGCGAAGACAACCGTCAAAATTTTTTAAAGGTTTACCGTGTGTAACTTTTAAAAGCGTTCTCCGTGTAATAGCAGTACAAGTCGCTGTAATTTTGTTCATTTGATCGGCCATATCTTCAACCTGTGTTTCGTTGACAATATCCTTTAGGTGGCCCCAAAGAAAAAATTTCAGGGTGTTATATCTGGTGACCTTGCTGGCCATCTTGTTGATTCGTTGGTTCCAAACCATCATTGGGATACTGTCTATCCAAATGGTCCTTAACAATTTGAGCATCATGAGCAGGAGTCCCATACGGCTGCAGTCTCATATTCGTTATGTACTCAAAGATCACCTCTTCGAACATTTTTTGTATTTCAAATTTTTATTTATTTAAAATTGTAACAAACTTTATAATAACAAAATAAATAGCCTAGAAAATTGAACAACTTAACATCGAAATAATAAACAAGTAAAACCTTCTCAGTGGATCAGGTGTTCGAAATGACCACCATTTTCTGCTAAGCATAGCGCCAGTCGATCCTTAAACCCGTCTACAACGTTTAAAAGGAAGTCCTAATTCTGACTTAATGATTCTAAGTCATTTGGACGGTTACCGTATACTAGTCGAGCGGGGTTAAGTCCGGGGATCGCGCTGGCCCGTCAATAGCACCTCTTCTGCCTATCCAACGTCCTGGAAATTGTTCGCTTATGTATTGTCTAACATTTGCCGCATAATGCGCAGGTGCTTCATCTTGCTGGAACCATACCTGTTCGTTTATGCCATTATTTACACCCGGTACAATCATTCTGCAAGAAGAAATTATGTGATTCCTGAGGAGGTCCAGATATTTTTTGCCATTCAAATTACCATCTATGAAAAAAGGTTCCACAATATGTCTTATCGACTATGCCCGCCCAAAAATTAACTTTTTCGGGCCTCTGAGTATGACCTTCCTGTGACCCAGTGAGTATTCTCAGCAGACCAATAACGATAATTCTGTCTATTAACAATGCCATTTAAATGGAAAGTAGCTTCATCCGAGAAAATGATATTTGTTGCGAAGTTATTATCGTTATTGCATCTTTCCATCATCAGCTCACAAAATTCAGCTCTTCTATCAAGATCGTCCTCGTTTAACTCGTGCATCAACTTTATCTTGTAGGGATGCAACTTCTCCTGCTTAAACAATTTTTTCACTGACTGACGAGACTCATTAAAATCCATTGCCATTGGCCTGGATGATGTGTTGGATTTTCATGTATTGAGAGCATGATATTCAAAACTTTGTCTCCCCCGGTTGCTGTTTTAGGTCGACCTGATCTAGCGGCTTCCCTAACACTGCCTGTTTCTCGAAATTTCTTTACCACTCGACACACCGTTGACTTATTTATTGGAGGCCCATTTGGATATAATTCATTGAAAAGTTGACAAACCTGATCTTGCGATCTCTTCATATTTCCGTAACCGCTCATTATTAAAATTTCAACTCGTTGTTTCTCATTCAGATGAACCATGGTGCAAACAAATTAAAAATCAGACAACAGAAAATTAAACAGGAGTTTAAAATTGACACCTCTTAGGTCGCTGTCATGAAAACACAGGCAGGGTGTTCGATTTAAAAAAGTAAGTTAGTCTCTATGGCAACCAAACCAGGTAGACATGTAGGGAATAATTTACTGAACAACTTTCACAAAGGTCAATTTTTCGTATACGAAGTAATTCAAAAGTTACATGCATTATGTGCGACTTTTTTGCCCATCTGTATAATGAATCCAATATGTCATAATCCACTTTAATCTATACATCTGTGAATTAGCAGCCGAGCTTGGGTCCAATGTTTCCTTGTTCGCTGATGGCACTAACATTTACACTAATCCTATTTCACACTATGATATGTTAGCATCAAATATGAAGACAATGGTGTGACAAGTGGCTTCTACGTCTCAACAATGAAAAATGCACATCAGTCCTCGACCATTAAACATGTTACCCACCAGAAAGACCTTGGAGTCATCATCAGCGACGATTTAAAATGAGTTCACCTTGGTATAACATCATCAAAAAAGCCAATGCACTTGCCTTCATGGTATCAAGAGCCTTTGCAAACCTGTCTGCGTCTCTTCTTAAAAAAAATTGCATAACATGCATAAGACCAATTGTGGAATATGCAGCCCCAGTCTGGAACCCCTATTTTGTAAGACATATCCATGCCTTAGAACAGACCCAAAGGAAAATCACAAAGCTTGCACCCTTAAGTCTGAGCTAGGAAAAGGCAAAAAAAGCTCCACCTGACGACCTACAGGGCCCCTACAATTATTATTTGTAGTAACCATTACAATGTCAATTTGAAATTCTTTCCCCTAAACCAAGACTTAAGACTACGAGGCCATAACTATAAGCTATACACGAGAACGTTTAAAAGCCTTTTTAAAATCAAATATGACGGTTTAAAATCCCATTGGTGAGCGAAAAACTAACTAAATCAATGTGCCAAACTAAGATTAAACTGCTCCTCCGCCTATATTGACTGCTAATAATAATAATAATAATCTGTCTAGGTGTTTCACTTACATTAGGGAGGTAAATTATTTACTTTTGCGAGACAGATATCTATTAAAATTATAGAAATTAGGTTTTGCAGTTGTTTAAAATCTTGTGTTACTTAAAGAAGAGTAAAGTATTCGAATTAGCGTAAATTTCAAAAAAGTCTTAAAATTTAAAGTACTTTCAAATGTACCAACTTCGAAGTCTCTGCAATTGATTTATATTTTTTGAAGTGTCGCGACGCCCAAGACGTCGAAATTGGTCGCATTGATGTTATCTTTAAAAAATGCAAAGTAATCCTACTGTACAGCTTTTTACAAAATCAAAGTATATTCATTAGTTTTCGAGATTTAGGCCCTCGGAGTTTTAAGTAAAACCCCTATATGTTAATAAAAGTTTACAAAGTGTGTTATGTTATTTATATATTATAGTAAAGTCAAATAAGCTTGACGTCCCGCGTAAACAAATGCACTTGAGTCAAAATATTCGCCATGGCAGCACTCGGGGACAATGTTTTGTAACTATTCACAAATATACAATCAGGGGAAATCAAACAATATGTATACTCCAATGTGAAGATATTCGCATAGTGTAAATATGTATACAAGATTAGATAAAGAAAATTTTAAGTACACCCTCGCCACTCTGTTAATCTGTTAAGTAAATTAAACAACTTTTAGGCACACCTGGGCTGAGTACGTCCTTGTCACATCCTGATGCATTACTTCACGTGCAGTCCTCGCCCAAGTGCATTGTTTACCCTAGTCGTCAAGCTTATTAGATTTTAGTATAAATTCATTTTTGATTTTATTACTGATAACGTAACAGTAAAAAGTGGATTTATTTCAGTGTTTGCTACCATTTACCTAGTGTAAGGTTATAGAAATTCATTTTTTTTATGTTACGTTACCGGTATAGTTAGATGGTGGAGAATTGCTTTTCGATGCTCTCTATTTTGATATTAGTGGGGTTGTATTAATGTTAATATGGAGTTGGTGAAACGTCCAGCAAGTAAGTGCCTTGATAAAAAAAAAAGAAGACCTAGCGGACAAGTGGTCATTGTAATTTCGAATTTTACAATGCCTACTCTGTAACAGAGCATCACTCATTGGACAAGTAAACATTGTAATTCAAATTTCTATTTGATTACTTTCAAACAAGAGAGGATACATATTATTATACACTGGTTAATAGGCCTACTCTTGTAGTCCCTAAATACTTAATCCAGGACATATAAACTACTTTTAAAACAAAATAATTTACTTTTTATATTTTATTTGCATTTTTGGCAACAATTATGTCGTTACTGTTTTCTGTTAGTACTGCTAATTTCTTGATGATGGCCCTGGTACGATCAGTCAGGAATGTGTCGACTTGGCCCAGGATATTGACAAGTTCTATCATTTTTTCGAAGTTCTTATTGACCTTTTCTGCTCTTTCTAGTTCTTTTTCCTTGTTCTCTATTTGCTTTCTTAGGGATTCGACAATATTAACTGGATTATTTTTTGCTAAACTGTTGGTTTTTCTCGCTATACTGTTAGTGGTGATATCAGCAATTGTACTATAAAAAATCTAAAAAGGAATAAGAATTATAAAAAAATGGTTATATAATAATAAAAACGTTCCAAATTTTCTAGTAATTATTTTCTACAAGAAAACAGAATAAGTATACATCAACATAAAAACTTACCATGAAGCTAAGGAAAATAAGTAATAATTTCTTCATATTTCGTCAAAATAACACTATTGTCTTTTAAACTTAAGAATTGTTATCACAAAATATATAGGTATTTTAACTAAAGTATGAATCAAATATTTTGTCACGTACCTATGATGCCCAGTTTGATTTAGTAAGCAAAATAAAAATATCTGTAAGCATTAATATTTTGTATAATTCAGCAACTTTACACCTGGCTTGCAAAATAAGCAAATCATGATTACAATGTTTTGAAATAAATAATACCTCTATACAGGGTGATGTTATGGAAAATACAACTAATAATAATCAAAGTTTAAAAATAAAACAATAGAATAAGTTGCGTAAATATTTATTGACTGTCATGCAGAGGTATACAATAATTTAAACATCAGTTGTCAAGAAGTTAAAAGCAGGAACCTGAACCGGAATCCTTAACTATAAAATTACCCGAACCAAAATAGATTTTCTTAGTTACGGACAAAAAACGAACACAATTAGAAATCTATAAGTTAAAGGCACAAAACTTAAAAGATCTAAAGGCTAGTTGGTTACATCGACCGTTTGTTGCCTACATCTTTCGGTCATATAAGCGCTTCGGTGTTGTTTCCTTTCGTCAGCCCTTATATACCCTTAGTGACGAGTCGTGATACGGCGAAATACCTCTGACGAAAGGAAATGATTTCGGAATGGAAGCACTATGTTTTGCCAATCATTTAAAATTGAAAACTAAGCGCACTAAAATATCCTTAAAACTTCAACGAAATTCGCATCTATATTAAAATAGGGCAAGAGAGGTAATTTTTCGGATTCGAAATTCGTGGATCGCATCTATATGAACTGAGCTTTACCTAAGATAATGTAGCACATGCCACTACAGTAGTCAAAAAAAGAAGAGCTCCTATTCTGTTTGACACTTGTCACACACATGTTCATAGAATATGTAGATTAATTTTTATCAAATTCGATAGTTTAGTGCGTTAATTGGCGTAAAATTGTACATTTTGACGATGTTTTTAAAATAAGATTGCGCTATTATTGAGTGCACCATCCCAATACTTTTGTTGCAAACGAAAACTTAATTATGTCTTCGATAGGAGAGGAATATCCAGAGCAAAATGAAAACACAGACTTTGAGAAAGGAGATTTTGCTAATACTGAGATGTATGATATTGATAAGGAAATAAAAACAGAAGTAATAGATATAGACGATTGCGAGGACATAGAATTGGAAGAAATATTTGAAAACCCACCACTAGAAACAATACAAAAATGGTACCTATGGTTAATGTTAATCGTTAAATAGATTTCTAGACTAGGTCTTCCTATTTTTAGCGAAGAAGCCATACATTTTACGGAAAAGAAGTACTACACTTGTTCATTCTGTTCCTATAAAACTAAATATAAGTACAATTTAATTAGACACGCAAAAATACATGAAAGACAGCCATCGTCAAAGAGAATTTACAAATGCGACCAGTGTCCGTTTGAGAGTGATCAAAATGGTAAGTAGATAAACAGATTACTTAACACGAATTAGCTGAGTCCTCTTTTAAATACAATTTTTAGCTGTGCTTCAGCGACATGGGAAAGTTCATTCAAACTCCTATTATAAATGTACAAATTGCGATTTTTTAACAAAGTACAAGGAGAGCTTAGCAAAGCATCAGTTGACCCATAAATCACCAACTGAATGTCAAATGTTTGTTTGTGACGAATGTGAATTTGAAACCAAACAAAAACTCTCTCTTAAGCGACACATGTTAACTCACAGGTGAGTCAATTATTAATTTGGTCAATAAAACAGCTTTGCTTTATAAAATTTACATTTTTTAGGCGTTTAGAAGAAGTTGAACATTTCAGATGTCCTTACTGCAATTTTGCAACCAAACATCAACTTTCCATCAATAATCACATACTGAAAATACACAAGAAAGATAAAATAGAAAAACACAAGTGTCCTGAATGTGATTTCAGCACATATCACAAGGTTTCCTTAAAAGGACACAGACTTACACACAGGTGAGTTTTGTAAAAATATCACTTTTCACAGGTTAATGCATTTTTTTTTTATAGAAAGCCTGGTGAAGTCCCAATGTACAAATGTCCAGAGTGTCCATACGAGACCAAAAATAAAACATTTTTGCCAAATCACATGAAGAGTCACAAGGATACGGTTCCATGTCCTAAATGTAAGAAATTAATAACGCAGAGAGGCATGCCACTGCATTTAAAAAGTCATGAGTCTGGTGATGTTAAAAACAGGTAATTTAATACAAACATCCTGATGTGCTTAATGTCTTGTAATATATGTTTTTAGGTATAAATGTAAAGTGTGCCCTTATGCAACACTTTACTATGGGAATATGAGCCGACATATGAAAATTATGCATTCAAACAAGGAAGAAATTGATTACAAATTATGCCCTGAATGTCCTTTCAAAACTTTTGAAAATGGTAACGTTGTAATTACATAATAAATTATGTTTCGCTTATTCTTATCTATTTTCAGCCAGACTCAAAAGACATATTAAGGAAATTCACTCATCGGAGGCGCCGCAATTTAAGTGCGGTGAGTGCGAGTTCAACTCGAAATTTAACTCTTGTCTTAAGAGGCACGTGGAGACAGCTCATGGTGACAAGATTCCTCAAACGTGTCCAGTGTGTTTCAAACCATCGGCGAATATATACACTTTAAGGTAGGATTCCTACTTTCTTAATAGATTTTATATTTCATGGTAGAGGAAATTAAAGTCTTACTTGTTATATTTCACAATTATAATTCAGTTGCCTGACACGTGTTTCGACCCTTGTAGGTATTGGCCAAAGGTACAACTAAGTTACAGGTGTGATTATAGAGGTATTTACATCTAAGTAATAAAATTAAGAAAATGATATTGTGTATATAATTATGGGTTTTTTCGTTCATAATTATTGACAGTGTTTATTGTATATTTATCTTAAGTAATTAGACTATTAAGTATTAGATTGGCACCTGAAGGTATTTCAATTTGATTATTAACAACATTACATCGATTTTTTAAGGCTTTTTTGATTGCTAATGTTTCTAATAGGTTGAGTTTTCTACCCTTGTGTTGAGTATATATCGGTTTTATTTTGTTGCATATTGAGTGGTTATTTATTATACTATAGCCTTAAACAACAGCTATCCAACAACATTCATAAACAAAATACTAAAGAAAAAAATCGGACAAAAAACACAAAAACTACTCTAACGAGGACGTCCCCTTCCATCAAACGCGAAATACAGTTCAATCAGATATACAGGTCACACAAGTCAAAAAATCTCTAAAAAAACTCAAAAACCATAAACTTATCCCCATACAAGTCAATAAAAATACCTAAACCTTTGACATTGTCGCATTGCGGCAGATTTGACCGTTTTTTGAATAAATATAAAAAATAAAATAGAATAATCCATTCACACTTTGGCTATATTAAAATTTTTACCTACCATTTGGTACGACTTCACCATGATGGTCGTACCAAACGTTGCTTTTAATTTCCCAGACAAAAGTTGGGTTTTATAATAAGTTCAAAATAAAATAAAATTATTTAAAACTCATATTTATCTACAAAACCTTTTATTACTATTAGTTATAATGTATTAGTAAATTAATTTTACGTTACATATGTTTTCTTATAAAAATTAAAAACTTTTTCTGCAACATAAGGTAAGTCTCTAGCTTTTATTTCACTGTAATCGCGGTTTAATATTAATCTCGAAATTTTACAAAATATCTTTTTTCCATATATTAAACTTTTATTGATGTCTAATAACTTAAGATAAATATACAATATAAACACTGTCAAATAATTATGAACGAAAAAACCCATAATTATATACACAATATCATTTTCTTAATTTTGATACTTAGATGTAAATACCTCTATAATCACACCTGTAACTTAGTTGTACATTAATTTGGCCAATACCTAAAAATTAAGGACCAAAATAACCCATAATCTGTCTGTCAATTCACTTCATCTCCCTAATTTTATTTTAATGACATGTTTACTATTACTTATATATTAACCTTGTAACTATACGTAGAATTTAGTATTGTCTTGTACTCCTTCGATAATGATCCGCAAGGGTCGAAACACGTGTCAGGCAACTGAATTATAATTGTGAAATACAAGAAGTATGACTTTAATTTCCTCTACCATAGAATATCCATTTCACCAAGCATGTAGCCCATCACAAATCAATTATGGATTTTTTATTACCTATAAGTACATTAGAAAATATTATTTCCAAAGTTACATTTTGCAAATATTGATGTTACATTAAAACTGCATTAATTTAAAGGTCCCTGTATAAAATGTACTAGCACACCAAACTTTAAGTCCTTTCATTAAAAAACACCCTTTCTATAGGGTAGTATTTTTTCTGAGGTCAAGGGAAAAATATTAATGTTGACTTATTTTGACTTTTAAAGGATCCACATGAAGTTACACCGAAGCGAGGACGAAGTAAAAATATTTCAGTGCGGCGAATGCCCGTACAAGACCCGACATAGTGGGGCATACAAAGATCACATACTAAGACACAAGTCACCGGATGAGGTATTTTTGTTAATTTTTAGTCTGCACTTGTAGATTAATTGATTTTTTCTAGGTGCCAACCTACAAGTGTATAAATTGCTCGTTCCAAACGAAAAACAAGCACTACTTGATGGATCACATCGCTAGATTTTCTGATCCGACGAAATCGAAAAACCGAGTGTGTTGTCCCTGTTGTTGTTTTAAAACGTCAACGTCAAATAACCTGCGCATACACATGTCAAAGGTGCACAGGAACGAAATGGACCCTAATGAATTTTGGCACTGCGCCTTGTGTGGCTTTAAATCATTGTAAGTACTTTTATTATTATTTAAGTTATTTTTTAGCATAGATATCAAAGTTTCTTCTCCTAAAAATTCCATGAAGTTCCTCCTTTTTCAGTCTTTCTAGCTTCCCATATCTTTTTGGTTTTGGTCTGACAAAATACTGTGCTGGGGTGGTTTGCATTGGTGTCCATGGTTTTGACTGCTACAATTGGATTTGAGTATAGTTTCCATTTTAATGACTTACTTGAAGTTTTTCTCTAATTACTTCGTTCCCAACTGTGTCTTCTTTTTATCGCAGGCACTTTTCTCAAGTATCTTATTTTTTGGGTGATAAGAATGAAAGGCAAAAGATGATTTTTCGGTGTGCCCACCTTTGAGACAAGTTCCTCTCTTGTGAATAACTCGTTTAATATTTATTTCAGCAAGAAAAGTGTGATGAGCATTTTTGTAGAGATAAATTCACTCCTACAATAAAATGTCCATTTGACATTTGAATTTTTATCACTTTGACATCAATAAAAAAGGTGCATCCTTTTTTATCGCGATAACACCTCCTCCAGCTAAAAATTAAATGGTAAAAACCAATGACGATAATTGCTTTATCGTCATTGGTAAAAACCTCTCCAGCTTAAAATCAATCGAGTAGCTTTTCTTTTTCATTGCTCGGCAACCTGACATATTGTTACAAATTAATTTGATGCTGTGAAACATTTTTTTAGTGTAGTATTATTTTTTTTTAGTATCTATTCATGCCAAAGTTCGTGAATTTCTCTAGCTAAAAATCACTAGATCTTTTTTTTAAGATCGGATAAACTTTTATTTTTTAAGCTGAAACTAGATCACTTTTTAGCAATTTAAACTCAAACAAACGGTAATAGATTCGTTTGTTCTCGTTAAATTGAGGGTACTTCCCTCTTAACGTAATAATTCTGTGTTTCTATATTTTCTGGAGATACTCACCAGTTGAAACGTTGTGATATAAATAAATAATGACAATGGAAGTCCAAAACACATCTACCATTCATGATATCTTAAGTTTTGATATGTCAATATTATTTGCGCATCAAGCAGAACTTTTTATAAAGAATAACTTTTTTCCGTAAAATCAACAATAAAGAAAATTCCTATATAAGGAACTTTTCTGGACACGCCGTAAATGATTCAGGAAAAAACATTTACTTGTACAGGGTCTTCCAACGAGGACTGAACAGGGGCTCATTTTTGAGCTTCCTTGTATTTAAAGAAAAATCCAAAATAGCCAATTGATGTACTTTTTCCTGCAGAATTCAAAAATGAAACCAAAAATTTATTTGAACCAGAAACAAAAGAGTTACGCTATGGATAAGGTGTTTTTTAAATGGAACATAGCTTTTTTTATACGATTTTTGGAACGAGTGATTTTTTTTTGTCCGTTCTGATTAAAATATTTAATATTGTGACAGCTATTTTTATTAAATTTTAATGTTTTATCCAGTATAATTTAACTTTAACCTGTTTGAAACATACACTAGGTAATAAAGGTATAATCACCTTTGAATCCTTCAAAGTCAAAAAATTTGACAAATTTACTATAATATTGCTGAAATGAAATATTCATTAGATGAGAGATTGCAAATTGTTATCTTGTTCTACAAATGCCAAGAAAATGCAAGAGAAGCAAGGAGAAGATTTATTGCAAATTTTCACAGAAATATATCCGTCAATACTATTCTAAGGATAAAGAACCTATTTGAGGAAAATAAAACATTACAGGACAGAAAAAGAAATCCAACTCTATACTAATTTAAAAAAAAAATAATAATTTAATTGTTCATTGTGACCTCCGTTGTTCTCGAAACATGTGCGATAACCTCTTTGTAGCCTTTCCAAACTTGCTGTTATACTGTGATTTTCCTGGTTAAGATTTATTTCATTCACAATTTTCTGCATGATCTCTTCAATATCGTGGTTCGCTGCTTGTATACCACGTTCTTTAAATGGCCCCAAAGAAATGTGTCTAATATTGACAAATCGGGACTATTGGGTGGCCAAGCATAGGTTCCATTTCTACCAATCCATTATTCATGGCGTCCGTTTAAATATTGAGTAACCTCACGCACGGCATGCGGAGGGGCCCCATCATGTTGCCAAATTAAATTTTGATATTTTTCCAATGGTAAATCTTCCAAAAAGTTCTCAATTTCGTTTTCTAAGAACTCGTAGTATCTCTGTCCATTTAAAGTCCCGTTAAAAAAGATTGGTCCCAAAATTCTATTATTTTTTATGCCACACCAAACATGGATTGAAGTCCTTCCTTGAAATTTAATTGTCTGAAATTTTCTTGGATTTCCAACGGCCCAGTGATGATTATTATGTCTATTGAAAACCCCCGATGTTGTGAATGTGGCTTCGTCAGTCCATAAGATATTTCTGAATAAATTAGGGTCTTCGTTTTCTTTCCGAATCACAATTTGGGAAACAAATTGGAAGCGAAGTTTTTTTGTGCCGGTGTTAGATGTTGAAGTGGAAGGATATGATAAGACTTAAATTTATGATTTCTTAAAGTCCTGTGAACAGTTCCTTGGGTAACTCTTCTGCGTCTTACACCGCCGCCGTATTGAACGTCCGGAACTGCGTCCGAAATTGATTTGGTTGGATTCAGTCGAAAATAATTCACAATGGCACGGTCTCGATTTCTATTCCTTTCTGGATTTCTTTTTCTGTCATGTAATGTTTTATTTTCCTCAAATAGGTTCTTTATCCTTAGAATAGTATTGACGGATATATTTCTGTGAAAATTTGCAATAAATCTTCTTCTTGCTTCTCTTGCATTTTCTTGGCATTTGTAGAACAAGATAACAATCTGCAATCTCTCATTTAATGAATATTTCATTTCGGCAATATTATAGTAAATTTGTCAAATTTTTTGACTTTGAAGGATTCAAAGGTGATTATACCTTTATTACCTAGTGTATGTTTCAAACAGGTTAAAGTTAAATTATACTGGATAAAACATTAAAATTTAATAAAAATAGCTGTCACAATATTAAATATTTTAATCAGAACGGACAAAAAAAAAATCACTCGTTCCAAAAATCGTATAAAAAAAGCTATGTTCCATTTAAAAAACACCTTATCCATAGCGTAACTCTTTTGTTTCTGGTTCAAATAAATTTTTGGTTTCATTTTTGAATTCTGCAGGAAAAAGTACATCGATTGGCTATTTTGGATTTTTCTTTAAATACAAGGAAGCTCAAAAATGAGCCCCTGTTCAGTCCTCGTTGGAAGACCCTGTACAATATTTTTATTCTGCCGTTTCCTAGATTTGGTGACAGCTTTTCTGAATTTTAGGGATACATATAAATTGCAGTTTACAGATCTTTTAAACGTCTAAACGTCTCATAATTGACAATGCTTGAAGATATTGGTTACTAGACCTGATTTCAAAATAGATTTAATTGTTTCAGAAACAAAAGAGTTCTAAAGGACCACGTAAAAGAGCATCGAAACGACGGTTTAAAACTAGGATCAGAAATAACGACTGACAATTTAGCTGATGAACCGAGTGGTGAGTCTGAACTCGAACAGGAACCATCTTATTCTGAGAACCTCACGGATGACAATAATTTGTCGGATGTTCCTTTAATAGGACATGTTCTTAGTTAGAGGCATTGTATTTTTGTCCTGTGTATATTTGGAAAAGGAACGCTACACATAAAGAAATCTTATAGAAAACGCAAGTGTATCGCAAACATTGGAAGTGGTATAATAGTTATTGTGCAATCATTCAGAGCTGTTGAATTTTGAACTTGTGGTCACGTATTAGTATAGCCCGCATTTTACTAAAAGAAGATACCTAATTATTTATCTTCTCAGTAAAGTTTTGGCGTCTATACCTTTATTAGAGGTATTCTTCACCCAAGTAACATTTTTGGATTTAAGGAAGTGCTAAAGGTAGCTATAGAGCCATATATAAATTCTTATGATAATGCTAGTTAGTTGGAAAAACTGCTATTAAACCATTCATAAGGCCTGAAGAGCCTACCCTTAAAATATCTGTTACAGCCTTTTTTAAAACTTCCCTTAAAGCCTAACAACTCCCCAAAATGGCCGATGTACTACTTCTGTAACAAATATGGAGAAGTTTGTTTAAAACTTAATGCACTCTATGGAATACCGAATAGAGCCAACATACTTCATGTTAACAAGTTTTGAAACGGTAATTAAAGTTCCTTGAGGTGAAGTAAAAATATGCATTAAAACTTTAATAAAACGCTATGCCCTTAAGCGAGCCGCCAATGATTCTTGGAAGCAGTGGACTGTCAGAAGTCAATATTTCTAACCTCACATGTTAAAGACAATCTGATTTGAGGCAGTTGGTAGATCATTGTTAACGGGCATGGGCAAACTAGTCGTTACTGGTTGAACTGGTACAATGTATTCAAAGCTAATTTTTCTGGTGTCATTAGTAAGCTGTATGATTTTTACTTGTCCTTTGAACCTGAACTAACCTGTCAAGGTTAAATAATATTGACTTTTACTTAAGAATAAATGCGTGATAACATCACCTAATACTTTTTTTAAGGTTTAAAGAAGACTTATAAAAATATAAGGAAAAAGCACAGTTTTGTTTTAAAGCTTAATATGCCCCTAATAAAATGCAGCTTTATCCCACACATTTAATTATCTACTTAAAGCTGTATGCCTCTTTTTTCTCCACATTAAAGCTTTTTAGAACTTAAAGTCTCTGATAAAACTATTAAGGTTTAATTATACGTTTCATTCCCTCTTTTAAAGACGTCAGAAGAATATTTAATATAAGATAGGTAATTGGATTTATATTTTAGTTGTTACAACTTGTTTTTAGAGCCTTATTTATAACTTTAAAACTAAAAGTTTTAATTTACGCAATAATAAAACCCATATAAAACCTGCACAAAACTAAACGGAATTTAAAATGTTACTTAGGCAATTTAACACTAAGGATATAATATTTAGATATGAAATATTGGTAACATTGTATGTATTGCAGGATAGTTCCAAACTTCTATGACCAATATAACTTTCATGTTGCAAGAATTTTGGCTGTTTTGCCCTCTTTACCCCAAACTTAAATGACTAATTTTTTTTTATTTACCGCAGCACCTTTTTTAGACAAGCTTTACTACAAAGTTCGCCTGGATGTCCATTTTTGTTGTTTTTGAAATTACCACGAACGATTATTTACAATAATCACATAAACCAAAAGTGTTACAAGTTTCCTAATACAATTTTAAGATGGCGCTGTTATTCAGTCTAACTCTTTTCTTGATTTTTCTCGGTATTTTTATATTGGATGGTATAACTTTTTTTCTGGTAGTATAAGAGACAATTTGCATTGAAAACGACTCGTGCAAACCGAAAAATTGTTATCTAATACCAAGTTTCATGACACAATATATTTTTTTTTCAATTTGCAGAATTTTTTAATTTATGCTTTTTATATTGTGACATTTCTCACGTGAGGATTTTAGTCAATTGGACACTTCCCAATATATAAATTCGCTTAGGGGTTTGGAGCGATAATTTAGATATTGATATTACTTAACAAAATAATTAATTTTTTTCTAAATGTAATTCAATTGTTACCATAAAAAAAATAATATTTATTAATTAGGATAATAAACTAGGTTGTTCAAGGTTTTCGGTTATATTTTGACCCCTATCTAGAGCGAAAACTATAAGAGAGAGAAAAACAAAAGGTTTCTGATTTTTACTGAATTTTCATTAGAATCTTAGCAAAATATAAAAATAACAATAAATAAAATAACAGACGGTCGCAGCATGAGAGAAAATAAGCAACTTAGGTTTTGTTTTTTAATGGAACACCCTGTATAGTTTTATTAAAATTATAGGCTCTATTTCTGATTCCAAAAATACATAGTTTGTCTATGCTAGCTCAAACCGTTTTTAAGATATGAGCGAAAAACTTCATTCATTCTGGTTTAATACGCCTAGAATATCATGCAAAATAAATGCCCTATAATAACGTCTAGAATAAAACGAGAAAGCAATGTAGGACCAACCGTTTACGAGATATTCGCAAAAAAGTGAAAAACTCTGTAAATACCAATTTGACAGAAAATCGTTTTAAATAAAAAGGATAGAGGCCGCCACACTCTACAAAATCGCAATAAGAGTTTGAACCGTAAACTGACATAACTCTTTAAATTAAAACCAACTTGACAAAAAATCGATTCAAATAAAAACGGTAGAGGCAGCCACGCTTCACAAAATTGCAATAATAATTTTAACCGTAGGACTAACCGTTTACGAGTCTTTTGTTAATTTCTTGCTAAGATTCTGAAATGAACCTGAAATCTTTTGTACATATTTAATTTGTTTTTCTCTCTCCTATAGTAAGGGGTCAAGGTATAACTGGAAACTCAGTACACTTGCGAGAAAATGCAGTGGCAATATATTTACCTCCTTTATAAAGTCCCGGTGCACAACCTTTTGTCTGCTGCACAGTTATACACGCCGTTAAAATGTTAACCGTCAACTAAAGCGTTAATTTTGGTGATCGCGGTGCAATGAAATGCACTAATAAACGGCTGGTTGCTCTTGTGCTCTCTCGCAAGCGTACATCTTTAATATAAATAATAATCAGTTGAAATATATGTATTTTTGCTGCACTTTGGAGAGAAATTGAGTTTATTTTCTCACCAGAAACTATTCCCAATCGCCGAGATATTTTTTGATCGCCCCTTGTAACAGTGCTTATCTCTAATTAATACTTTAAAGTACTCGCCGACAGATGTCGCGATCGTCAGTCAAGTGATCTCGCTTGAATGGAAAGGGAACGAAGAACGAGCTGCTCCGCTCCACTCGATTAAAATGGCCGCCAAGGATCGATAAACGGACTGTGTTTTTTATACGATTTCGTACGAATTTTGGCCAATATAAAGTTTAAAAAATGCTTCCAAATTTAGTGCAAGGTGCGTTCTAATGTGTTTGTCGTTTTTCGTCAGTTTGGTGCCTCCCGAAGACTGATCAGACAACGTTAATATGTGTTTTATTATGTAGTAATAGTTTCAGCGAAGGTAAGTTGATTTGAGTGTTCAGTCAACGAAAACGAGCATTAAAAATCGCCCCAGCTTGTTCGAACCTGTATTTTACCAAAATTATGTCGCCTCAAGATATTTGTGCACGTACGAGGTGTTAATTAACATGATTGACATGTTTAATTAGTGTGTATACATTCGCAAGCGGTGGGGGCGCCAGTTAATTTGTCAAATTAGTTTATGAGCCTAATTACCATTTCATTACCCTTTCTTTTCCTTCCTTCTTTATTTGTGTTCGAGAACCCTGTTTTCATTAATTTTACGGGTCATTTTTCTTTTGTTTTCGCAACGAACAGACGGGATAAAAAGGATAAAAAAATAATTGCCATCCAGTGTTAAAAATACATAGCGACGAATGGAATGAGTTTTATTACACGGTTTTTCCAAGCATGCTCTGCAAAGTTACCATAAATAATTGAAGTAAAATTAGCGCAGGTTTAATTAGTATTTACGAATTTACATTGGAACCGTTTCCAAACCTCTTAATTACATTTTTATTCTTGTGTTCGTTTCTCGGCGATAAATAAGTGGCCCGGAAAAAATCTTTTAAATCTGTATATTTACATATTGCCCGTGTTGAATATAAATCGGGGGGTTATTTACATAACAATGGAAAAAGGATAAGACGGTAATCGTGTCAAAATGTTTGTTTTGAGTGCTCGAATATAGTTTTTGTATTGATTTGTGGTTTATAAAAGAAGTGATAAGTCACTTTTATGGGATGCTTAGCGGTCCCCTTTCGTAGGGATTTTTATTGTTTTACGAGGGGGTGGAGATAACTAGGGGTTATGGAGATCCGGTGTTGAATGACACAGCAATTACAGCCGGCAAATACTAGTGTAGGTATTCCGCTTCTCTTGGTAATTCTTTACGTTAGGTGGGTTTTTACATTTATTAACCAGATTGTCTATAAAACCTCGATAAAACCCAACAAATGTCAAGTTGACAGCTGACGATTGGCCATTTTTCGCAAAGAAGACCACCAATGAGGGCATTTGTTTACAGTTTTTTGAGGTTAGTCGTGTCAAAATTATTTGTGATGTGCACATTTTACCATAGTTATGCTGGTTTTACATTTGTGTAATTTTCCGTGTATGTCTTCACCAAATTTGCTTAAAAAATCGGTGCTGTCGAACCTAAAAGCTTGACAGTTTCAAGTCAATTATTATACAGGTTGTCTTGTAAGTGTATGGCATACTTTCGGGAGCGTATAAGGGGGGGGGGGGGGGGGGATCAAAATTACCCTAATTTGTCATAGGAAAAGAATATCATAAAGTTTGAAACAGGTATTTTTTTTGTACATGCAATGAAGTGGTTTTTATTTTTTCTCTCGAGAACGAAGCAAGATACGGAAACAGTTCAAGCAACAAGAAAGTTGTATTATTAGGTGGTAAATCCGAAAAAAATATCAAAATTGGAAAGAAGTCAGTGGCGTACATTTTTTTGTGATTAATTGTCGTTAAGGTGCTCTCCGGGACGCCACTGGACTTCATAAATTTAATCTAGTTAGGGCTAATTGAGCCCCTTATCATTATGAATAACGGTACCAAATTTCAATAAAATCGGGAAAACTATATTTAAAAAAATAGAGTTTTTTTTTAAAAAACTTTAACACCCTGTACATCAAAAACGGGGCAACTCCGGACACATAACATATGAACTTTTTCTCTTAGAATAACATAAGGAGTCACCCCCTTAAGTTACGAACCGTACTTCTGAAACACCCTGTCCTGTAGGTATATACAGGGTGTTATTTAATAAGTGTCCGATATTTTACAGGACGATTCCTCGGTTATTTAAAAGTTTATATAAGCATGGGTCCGCGCAAGCCCTTCATTTTTGAGATACAGGGTGTTAAAATGTATTTTTATTTTTGTTTTTCGTAAATAATTTTTGAAATAATGTCTATTTGGACGAATATTTCCCTCATATGTTAAAGTTCCCATAAGAGAAATGCAATTTTCGCAAAACTACAGCGACTATTTCCCTCATATACTGTAACTACAATGCGCTTTTCACTTGATTTTCGGTGAAAATCAGCCCTCGGTCGCGATTGAGCTGAAAATTGCACTCTTCTGGTTTTCATTGTTGGTTACCTACGAGAATAACCGTCACTGTCACAACAAGTTGAAATTTCTGCTTTGACAATTTCGCGTCAATTTATCAAAATGATTCGTTTCGGAGCATTTTCCTTGAACGACATATCTGAAAATATCGGAAAAAGCGTGTCAGACAACACAAAAAGATCAAAAGTTTACATCTGGGGACAATTTACTGCCTTCTGCAGTGAAAGAAACTACCAATTCGATGGTGAAACTACAGATATATATCTAGCAAATATTCTGAAAGATTGGGCGTACAACATGCGGAAAATGGATGGCCAGGACTACAAAGAAAGCACAGTAAAAACTTTATATTTTTTATATACCTTGTATTGCTCGAAATAAAAATGTTGTCTTATATTTCTGCACCTACTAGTTTTTCATTCAGGAAATAGTCTAAAAAATATATTTCGTGCATGTAAAATGGCTTGATAATCATGCACTCAGATTTGTTGCCCTAAAGAAACAGCTTGAATGCATTTTTATTGTTATTTACCTTAAAAAGTGCCTCCCTTCGGTCGGGCACTTTTTGGTAAATAACAATAAAAATGCATTCAAGCTGTTTCTAGGGCAACAAACCTTCATGCATGATTTTCAGCAATTTTACATGCACTTAACATATTACTATTGAAAACAGCACTGCCAGAAATCGAAAATTGCATCGCAAGTTTATATTGTTGACGAAACGTCAAAGCGGGATTTTATTGTTAACAAACGTCAAAAAATGTAATATTCTGACAATTAACGTCATCTTATTGAGTGACAGCAGACAAAAAGTCAATGTCAACGAATGTTTTCTTTTCATTTTGTCAAGAATTGTTAATAACTATCTCTTTAAACATTCAGATGGATGAGAACCACCATATGCTTTTGATTGAAAAAATGCGGGACAATGACCAACCGTCAAGCTCAAGAGAGCCCCCGCCGAAATAAGCTCTCGCTCGTTGACTGCATCAACCACCATGTCTACGAATTCAAAGCAAAATATTGTTAATTACAATAATTGTACTTTTCATTGCAATTCTTGTAATTTTTAAGCATTTTAATTTTATTGTTAGTATTTTCTGTTAAATAAAATATTTAAATTTACTTCATTCGAGTTCTTAATTAATTTGGGAAATATTCAAATAAATTACACTCGTGCATAAAAATAACCAGATAATTTTTTTATTCAATGTGTTTTTTTTACAAATTGTGCAATAGTTTGTTTTCATATTTTACGAAAATGCCCTCCTCCTGCGGAGTCGGGCTTTTTCGCGAAAATATGAAAACAAACTCTTGCAATCATAAAAAAACACATTGAATAAAAAAATTATCTGGTTATTTTGATGCACTTGTGCACTTACCCCCGAAAATTGGTATAAAAAAACTAAAAAAAGGCAGTAGCGTACTTTTTCTTCTTAATAATAAAATTGACTGTGGTGCCCACTGAGGCGCCACTGGACCTAATAATTTCAATCTAGTTAGGTCTAAATAACTGAACCAAATCGGTTTAAGGATATTTATGACCGTTTTTTTTTTTAAACTTAAACTATCTCAGAAACGAAGCAACTCCGGAATATGTTCATAGGAACTTTTTTCTTGAAACGACCTTACGTATCACCTTCTGAAGTTTCGTACCGTAGTTAGGAAACACCCTGTATACTATACTCTCCCGAGAATATGCTATACACTTTCCGGATATAGTTTAGTTTAATTATTGATTGCAACCGTATGGTGTTAAAAATTCTTTCATTGAGTCCTGCCAAGGTTGGCTATTTCGTTCAGGTGCAAAAACCTTGTTGACTAGTGTAATTTGATTAATTAACAAGATAGTAAGATACAGTTTATTATATGAAAAAATATATGTATCTGCTTTGGTGTTTTCAAGTCTCGTTTCAAGTACACTTAAGTATTTTCTTGATTGATAGATAGAATAAAACTGGCACTCAGTAAAGATTTGATTGTTAATGCTATCAAATGTCCTTTTTTTCTTTTTGTGTCGAAGGAATATTATCAATTCAATTTGTTGTATTCCAGACTTTATTAAAAAATAAAACCTCGTACACTCATATTTGCAAAGACCCTTACGATTAACTGTCTATTTTACGCTGGCGCTGTTTAAAACTACGGCCGCTATCAGCGGGGGAGCCTACTTAATACTTAATGGCCTTCCAACGATTACAGCGATGCTTAAAATAATTATTTAGTTAAATTTTTACAGCTTGGAAACACACGTTAATTTGTGTCGTGTTCTTTTTCAGTTTTTATGGAAGTGATAAATATGTTTTACGACTCGATAGCCGACTCCTTATATTTTATTTTTGAAATGATCGTAAATTTTAAGTGCAAACTATAAAATATTTCATATTATTGAGCGTTTCGGCTAATTTCGGTTGAAAATTAGAGGTTTTTGCCATTGAACAAGTCCCAAAAATGGTATAAAGATTTGGTGTAGTCCATCGATATTGCGCAGAGGGTTTTGTAACACAGTTAAGTTATTTTCACACTGCTAATACCTTTCTAATAATAGAAAAAATATTCATAAAGCCCTAATAAGTACCACTTTTTAATGGGTTTATTAAACCCTTCTACAGGGTTATAATAAAGAAACGGATCAGCCTTTTAAATGGAAAACCGCCCACTTAATCAAAAATCGCGGGGACCCTTTCAAATTTATTTTTTTGAAATGCATTTTTTTTTTTTTTTGAAAAAAGATATTGTACAGGGTAAATCATAAAAGTGCTACATGTCTCAACTTTAATTTTTTTAATGAAAAATATTGTATATTTTTACATTTTTATATTCTACAATCAATTCTAGACATTTTTCATTAATCATGCCCTATACGTATCTTCAGCCGTTTACGAAATATTAACAATTTTTAAACAAAATAAACAAACAACGAAGAATGAAAAGAAACTATTTTATAAGATGTTGAAAATGTCCTCCACCAACTGTTCTGCAGTAGATCAATCGATCTAGAAATTCCTGTTGTACATTTAGTACTACTTGTACTATTTCTATTATTACTCGTCGAATAGACTCTTTTAGTGTATCTACCGAGATGGGTTAAGATTTATAAACTAAATTTTTGACGTAGCCCCATAAAAAAAAGTCCAGTGGATTAAGATCAGGTGATCTGGGTGGCCACTCTATTAACCCCCGTCTACCTATCCACCGCCCCGGAAAAATTGTATTTAAGTACTCCCTTACATGAACAGCATAATGCGGGGGAGCACCATCCTGTGGAAACCATAAGGTTAAACTTGGTAAATCAGGATCATTATCATCTGGAAACAGAGTGGCAAGAGCTTGAACCAGATCATTTTGAAGGAAATTTAGATATCTTTCTCCAGTGAGACTCTCATCAAAGAAAAATGGTCCGATTATCTTATTTTTAAAAATGCTCGCCCAAACATTAACCTTTTCATTATACTGGGTGTGATTTTCTATGAACCAGTGAGGATTTTCCTGTGCCCAGTATCTGTAGTTTTGTCTATTAACCTGACCATTTAAACAAAACGTAGCTTCATCTGAAAAACAAATTCTTTGGACAAATCTTGCGTTATTATCTGTTAGCTCAATCATTATTTCACAAAATTGGTCTCGCCTATCAGGATCATCGTCCAATAACTCTTGTACAAATACTGGTTTGTATAGATGAAACTTCTCTTTTTGTAAAAATTTAGATACGGTGGTTTGGTGAATATCGTAGTCCCGTCCAAGTTGTGTGCTTGATCTATGAGAATCTTCCTATAGTAATATTAATATGTTTATTTTTTTCTCCTCGGATATACCAGGACGACCACTTTTAACACTATCTTTAATAGTACGGGAAGTTCTCCTTTTACTTGCTATCCTAGACACTGTTGATTGGCCAATAGGCGGGCGATTTGGGTATTTTTCATTAAACATATCACGGACTTCCCTATGACTTCTACTTTTATCTCCACAACCCAACATAATCAAAATTTCAATGCGCTCATTTTCGGCGAGGCGCATTTTGATGAAATATCAGCAGAGCAAAATTCAAATTTGATTAACATTCACTGTCATTTTTTGACGTCTCAAACTTAAATAAGAAATTGTCATACTCAAAAGATTGTGACTTAAGTTCAGACCGTTGCTATGTCGAGAAACATACCAATGGTGCATACCAGCATTAAAGTGTTAATATTTCGTAAACGGCTGAAGATAAGTATAGGACATGATTAATGAAAAATGTCTAGAATTGATTGTAGAATATAAAAATGTAAAAATATGCAATATGTTTTATCAAAAAAATTAAAGTTGACACATGTAGCACTTTTATGATCTACCCTGTACAACATCAAAAAAGAATGCATTTCAAAAAAATAAATTTGACGGGTCCGGTTTTCCATATAAAAGGCTGATCCGTTTCTTTATCATAGTATATTGGCAGGTAGTTAATTTGAAGAGGGGTCATTTTAAAACAGAAAGAAGAAAAAAAAATCGATTGTTTATAACATTAAACTCATTCTCTTATTCAGTTTTCTTTCGAGTTTGGAATTGAGTGGTTCTGTGAAGTTAAGAAAGTATTTTCATCGACTAATATGTCGAGTGAAACACGTTGCAAAATTTCCTCTGACAAGTTTTGGTATATTTGTGGTGAATTTCTGGTGAAGTTAGAAGGCAGATTATTTTTTTGTCGCCCGGTGATATTCGTTCATTGCGCGGTTTCCGGGGTTTAAACCGCATCACCAGCTTAAACGCGCAAATATTATAAATTCAAATACCCAGCAAACTGATTAAATCCCATGTTTTATTAATTATCTGGTTTTTTTTATGGTAAAAGGTTGTTCGTAAATACTAAAGCCAATCTAATTATTATGACACGATAAATATGAATATTAACATACAACCGCGTTGAAAGCATATTATACACGGCGTTTAAAATTCAATGGTGAGCAGCTTGAGAAACAACTAGTGGGGAAAAAAAACTATACCTAATTAATTTCCACTATTTTTTCGAAAAAAATTTACTGGTGATTTTTTCTTAAAACATACACTCCACAGGTAAAAAGTGAATGGATTAAAATCAGAGTTTTCCCAGTAGAATCCAAATATGCAACCATATGCAGGATGTTTCATTTAAAAAAAGTAAGTTGGTCTCTATGGCAACCAAACCAGAAATGACAGAAAAAAATTCATGCAGGTAGAATGTGAGGAATAATTTACTGAACAACTTTCATGAAGGTCACTTTTTCGTATACGAGGTAATTCAAAAGTTACAGGCATTATGCGCGACTTTTTTGCCATTCTGTTTATCAACTTCATTAGTCCTACATATTTATTGTTCTAGAAAGCATGTATTTAAAGAAATATTTTATATTGGAGCAGCATCTTTGCAATCTTTTCGTTTGGCGAATAAGTAATTCATCGTTTTTCTATCCAGCATGAATTAGGTATAGAATAATTTAATAAGGTATATTAGTCTGTATAACATTTTGTATATTATGTGTACATGCATTTTTTTTTAATTATGTGGGAACACTGCCAAAATCCTAAGTAAATATTTAGTTCCCCGCAAATCTTTATGGCGATTCTAAGATCCCTTAATATATTTGCTCTTTAAAACACTTTTCAAGAATATTTTACGTGGCCAACATCCGATAAGTATCACTGGAAACTTTTAAATTCAAACATTAATAATTAGGATCGTTCCAAAAAATATCATTAAATTAAATAGCTCATTTCTATACGTGTTTTAATAAGACCTTTTTAATTAACTGATGCATTGCCTAAAAAATTAAATACACAGGCCCTGTTTTATCTAAAATCCGTTAAGACAGCAAACAAAATTTTTCGGTGTTTTAATTTTGTATTAATAACATTCACAAATTCTCACATAAACAGGGTGGCCCACTCTCAACGCAGATATCAAAACATGTCCCTATCTTACTTTTCTATTATATTTCCAAAAATGTCAACTTCCGGTTAAACCGGAAGTACTATATTTCCGGATTTTGAGCTACATCCGGTTTAACCGGAAGTTTAGAAAGATAGTAGAAAAGTAAGACAGGCACATGCAAGCCGTTTTGCTCTAAGACGTACCGTTAGAAAGCTAGAAGCTGTCAAAGTTCAAAATGTCATTTTTCAAAACTCGATATCTCAGAAACTAATAAGTTTAGACTTATAATGCACTTACTAAAAAATAATTGTTATTTTATGTAGTATCCAAAAATATTGTAAGATATTTAATTTATTTTTTTTTACTTTAATTTATTTTATTACATTTAAAAAAATATAACTTGCTATGAATCTTTTTTTTATGACATCCGGTATATTTTAAAATAATTTTAAACTGTAGGCCTAATGTCTCCCTATTACCCTGTTTTTGAAAAATATTAAAAAGTTGAGTAGTCTCAATGCTATGAAATCCTGCGCTGAGAGTGGGTCACCCAGTATACATATGTATATGTCATATTTTTTTTTTATTGTTGGGCTTATTGAACAAAATTATAGCATATACAAGGTGTCCGTTCCAGTGGCGTATTTAGGATTGTGACACGGGGGGGTCCACTCATTTTCTATAAAAAAATGCGCCGCAGGCAAAATTTTTTTAGGCGCCACGCCCTTTTTTGGACTGTCTAAACTTACAAATTTTACGTTTTGATAGCCCGGCTCAAAAAAAACGTACAAATAAATCAATTTTTAAATATAAACGCCAATATTTGCATTTGAAATATTAGTTTTTTGAAGGTATGTATAACGGTATACTATTTTACTCACCTGAATTAGAAAACACGGAACAAAAAATAAAATTCAACAATTATTAAACTAAAAGACTGTGGAAATCCCCAAACATCTGGAAAATTTGCAATAATGTTTCATGTTATTTATTGCAAATAAATGAATGTGAATTTCAGTTATCTTTACTACTGAGTCTACGGGGGGGGGGGTCCAGACCCCCCGGACCCCCCCCTAAATACGACACTGGTCCGTTCCATATCTACACTTTAGTGACCATTAAGAGATGTAGGAGCTAATCATTTCCCCCATGTTTTCATGTGGATATGTGAAATTTAATGTTTTTTTTCAGTAACATGTAACTTACCAAAGTCTTTCACATTGAAAAATCCACCGGAAAACTGGATACCCAATCAAATATGGCCGGAGTGCAAGGAGAGATAAGGGTGGGTCCTGGAAACCAGGTAAAAGACATTTATGTACGTTGGCCCAAAACGAACACACGGTAACAAAGGAAATTTTATATTGGGAATTCTTTTTTTTTTTAGTCAGTTGGACCTTTGATGTGTATTTAAAGTCATTGGACGCTGCTTACGGAAAATGTCGACTTTTTTGTTAGATTATAATATTGCTCCACCCCCCCCCCCTTTTTTTTTTGAGTGATTAGTGCACTTTTGTTTATCCCAGAACCTTTATATTTAATAATTATTTCTAACAACAATGAAGACATTGGTCTTCCGGGACTAATGATCCATCCTGTATATTAAGCTTATCAAATGAAACACTTTTTTATTATTAATTATAATTTCGTTTGTTGTTTGGAATAATAATCGGAGTCGGTTAGTATCGAAGAAAAACAGGCTTCTTTTGCCAATGTTTCGGATTTTTATTAGGCCATCATGAGGGCTCCAGGAGTTAGTTGTTCCTTGTCAATCGTGTTTAACTGACATTGGCTGGTATCAAGTACAAATTCTCGCGTTAATTTTTATTTTACACTTTACCTAACCAAAATTTCCCCAATACACTGCGCGGCTTATTTAACGCTTAACGAAAAATTTGCCTCCATTTTGATGTTATGTATTTTCCAAATTTGTTTTTCGTTTTTAAAGATTTCTTTTTCTAATTGTAGGTTTTTTTCTTAAGCATCACTGCCTTCATTGTTTTGCTTAAAAAAGGAACTTTGGTATTATACCTGGTGTTATAAAAATGTTGTGTTTTTTTTTTATGGAAATTTAAAACACCCTGTGGGATTTACTAGCCATTGTAAGCTTGCGCAATTATAGTAAATGAAGGTCTCATGTTTCCTTTAAGTTTTTTTTTTTTATTCATTTGTTTATCTCTGTTTTTTCATGAAATACTTAATTTTTAGTTCAACTTGTTTTTCATAAAAAAATTTTTAGTTAAAAAATACAAAATGAACGAAATGCTTAAACTAATGCAACAGCAATAAAAAAACAAAATTTAAAGTAAATAAAGAATCAGTATTTGGTATTAATTAATTTTTATGAATCCACAAAGCATCGCAATAAAAGTATTGGGAAAAAAATTGTAATTTCTAAAGTTGTTCAAAAAAATTAAATACCTAAAAACATTTAGTAGCGGGTATTGCCTCCCCTTGCTCTAATTACTGCTTCGCATCTTCTTGGCATACTTAAAATCAGATTTTTGATTTCGTCTTGATTAATCTGATTCCATATTGCCGTAAAATGACAGATCATTTAAGTTTCTAGGAGGAGGAAGCAAGGCTCTAACATGTCGACCCATGTTATCCCATAAATGCTCAATAGGATTAATGTCGGGGCTTCTTGCCGGCCAAGGCAAAGTTAAAATTTCTGTTTCTTGGAGATAATTTTGTACCACTCTTGCCACGTGTGGGCGTGCATTATCGTGCATGAATAAAAAATTATCCCCAATAAATGGGGCATATGGTACCACATGGAATTCTAAAATGTCTGATATATATAGGTCACCTGTCAAAGGACCTCCCTGAATCACAACTAACTCTGTGCGAGCATCCAAACTAATGCCACCCCAGACCATAACAGATCCTCCTCCATAGCTTACTGTTCCGACAATGTTGCATTGAGCATATCTCTCGCCAGGACGTCGATACACTCTTCGACGGCGGTCATCATTAAAAAGACAAAACCTTGACTCATCGCTAAACAATACATTGCCCCATTCACGAGCTCCTGGGCAAATTGAAGACGCTGCCTTCTATGGTTTACGGTTAGGAGGGGACCAGTTGCGACTCGATAGGGAGTAATACTGCTTCCTGCCAGCCTTCCACGCACTGTATCTTGACTAATACGGTAATTATACCGAGGGGAAAAAATTCCTGCTGCAGTGCAGTGCTTGTAACAAACCGACTTCGTAATGCCTGTATTCGCAAAAAGCGATCTTGGTCATTCGTTGTCACCCTTGCTCGTCCTTGTCCAGGTCTTCTTTGATTAGCACCAGTCTCCCGAAATCGTGCCAATGCTCTGGAGATGGCAGATTGTGTCACTCTATATCGTTGGGCCACTTGAAATTGTGGCAAGCCCTCTTCCACAAGTGCTATGGCGCCAGCACATTCCTCAGGCGAAAGATTTCTTCTTACACGTGCATTTTGGGCCATTTTGTTTTTAAGTACACTTAATAAAATTAGAAATTGCCAATACAAGTATGCAAAGCAAACTAAAAAGTCATAAAGTGAAGAATCAAACCTGATAACGCTTTTGTTACATTTCACTTTATGACGTTTCTGTGTAATCTTTCATTTTCATAGCCTGCTACTTTTTCGATAAATGCTTTCATGAAAAAACAGAGATAAACAAATGAATCAAAAAAGAAAATGTAAAGAAAACATGAGACCTTCATTTGGCTATAATTGCAATAACTTGCAATGGCTAGTAAATCCCACAAGGTGTTTTGAATTTCCATAAAAAAACACAACTTTTTTATAACACCCGGAATAATACCAAAGTCCCTTTTTTAAGCAAAACGATAAAGGCAGTGATATGCTTAAGAAAAAATCCTACAATTAGAAAAAGAAATCATTAAAAACGAACCACAAATTTGGAAAATACATAACATTAAAATTGAGGGAAAATTTTCGTTATGCGTTAAATAAGCCGCGCAGTGTATATATTATCTACCGGGTTAGGCAACAAAATCATTGTGTATTGTGCAGTGCACATCAGATGTTACATTTGGGTTACGCCAAGTTTTTGTTTTTAACCTGTATTTTTTATCACACAATCAAATTCTTCTCAAAATTACCTTTTCAATGCCATACGACAAGTTGACATTCACTGTCAAAATGGCGGGGTAAGAGTCATCTTACAAAACAAAATGGCGTCTTTAAAACAACGTATTAAATTGGTCGTTTTTGTAATTATTTGATCACTGACAATTAAATTATTTTCTTCAGTTTTTGAAGGAATCGATTTTTTTTTGTTTTTAAAAACAAGCCTAACCCTGGTTAAAACCCTATCAATTTTTAAAAAATTAACAATAAAGAAAAATGTTGTCCATGTCAGTGCTTAAAGGATTATGAGAGGCCAATTTTACCAGATTTTATTACCACTTTTCTCTTGTCACTTGCGTACGTTGTTTTATAGACGCCATTTTGTCTTTTAAAAACTGGCTCTTACTCCGCCATTCTGAAAGTAAATGTCAACTTGTTGTATGTCATTGAAAAGGTAATTTTGAGAAGAATTTGATTGCGCAATAAAAAAACAGGTTGCCATCACGTTTTATCAAATATTTATTTAATTATAGGATTGAGCATTCTTTTCTTCTCAATTATGTGTATCTGAGTTTTTTGGCACTGGTTTAAACCAACTGGCCAGTTTCTTCTCAATTAAAGCCTGACATATTCGCGTATACGACATTGCTGTAAGCAGCGTTTTGTTTTTTGTAAATAACTTCTGTCCACCAATATTGGCATGACAACTCTTTGGCAGATTGCACGAGTATTTCGGGAACTACATGTTTAGCTTAACAAAAAAGCATGGTAGGTCGCGGTGAAGACCAATAGCTGGTTTTGAAAAAACATACTAGTGACGTATTATTCAACCAGCACGTATGTATATATCGATGGTAGTAATGGTGGAAAAATCATTGTAACTGTGTGTTTTGTTCAGGGTGTTCAAATAATTCGGAAAATATTTTTATATTTTATAAGGAGCCTGTTGTTTGGGTGGGGAATACACATTTTCCGTCTTATATTGATAGCTCTGCTTCCTTTACTCTGTGGCCGCTTCTAAAGATAATGTCAGAGCTTTATTCTATCATTGTTTATTTACAACAATAATTGGCACAGAATAAGTTGAAATCATAGCGTAAAGAAAGGACCAGCAAGCCCTCTCAACGTAAAAATATAAGGGTGCCGACAGCATCCTGCCATTTTCTCTGTATGCAGAGCAGCAGTCTCGTTGAACGGATTGTTGCGCGCTTAGAGATACAGGTAAAGTCTGTTCAGAGATATAAGAAAGTGATTACCTGATCCTTATTAGGAAAGACCCGGACCAGCTGCTGCTGTAAAATTGTGTAATAAAAATAAGTAAGACATTAAATAATATTTTATTTATGTTTAAATGTGAAATTACAAGTTATCTTATTATTAAAAAGTATATTTATGATAACAAAAATATACAAATTATTCTGTACTTATAATAATTATTCACTTAATATATCAATATCACTATCGCTATCATCATCTGTTCTAATAATTATTTGTGCTATATTGTTTATATGGATATAGGATTTTTCCACTTTTTCAACATGTGTAACAGAATTTGCCCAACTTTGTGAAGGGATGTTAAAAACTTCAGTTTCTATAAGCTCAAGTACACTGGAGTTAATAGTAGGGCAAATATTGTTACAACGAATGGCAGATTTCAGTTGGTGCCAAACATGTTCGATGGGATTAAATATACAATGGTAGGGTGGAAGCCTTAAAACTGTATGTCCTAGATTTTTTGCATAATTATTACAGAAGTATTCCTTTTGTAGTTTTAAACTTTATAAAACCTCAATTAATTGCCTTTTGGTGTGATCTTCCTAAAAATAAATGTCATTATCATACATGTAGTTTTGGATTGTTGCTTTTGTGTCATTTGAGGAGGGAGTCTTGGTCAACTGCCTACTATGGTAGTTTGCATTGTCCATTACAATTACGCTATTCGGAGGTATATTTGGAATTAGCTTGTTTTTAAACCAATCTTCAAATAAATCAGCAGTGGTGTCCTCATGGTAATCCAGAGAAGAATCTTTAATGTTTTTTGCAGACAGAGAAAGTCCATTTGGAATCCATCCGTCTTTAGATCCAGCATGCAAAATCGTAATTCGTTTACCTCTTTTTGATGGCGCGCTTGTTTTACACTTGCCGCTTGAGTCAACCCAACCCCTTATCCGGGGCTACTATACTATACTATACTGGCTACTAGCCCTATTCAATAACTGCACAAAAGATTACAAGATCCCAAAATCATGGAGGAAGTCGAAAGTGATAGCCCTACTCAAACCAGGCAATGACCCAGAAACGGCCAGCAGCTACAGACCCATCTCACTGCTGTGCCATTTTTTTAAATTATACGAACGGTTGACGTTACAGCGCATGGAACAAGTAGTTGAAAAGAACCTCATACAACAACAAGCAGGTTTCAGACCCGGAAAGTCCTGCACCGGCCAGGTCCTCGCCCTCACTGAACACATAGAGAGGGGCTACGAAAATAAAGCAATCACTGGAGTCGCTCTGGTTGATCTGTCGGCTGCATACGACACTGTTAACCACAGATCCCTCATTGCAAAAATATATGCGATGACAAAAGACTACAACCTAACTAGGGTTATTGGGTCCATCCTACAGAATAGACAGTTCTTCGTGACACTGAATGGGAAGAAGAGTAGGTGGAGAGACCAAAAGAACGGGCTACCCCAGGGTAGCGTACTGGCCCCAATGCTATTCAACATATATACCAACGACCAGCCTATCCTCTCCTATTCAAGACACTTCCTTTACGCCGATGACTTGGCCTTGGCTGTACAGGACGAGGACTTCCAAAGCGTTGAGCGCAAACTCGAGAGCGCTCTGGCAACTATGGCTGACTACTACGACCAAAACTCCCTACGACCAAACCCAACAAAGACTCAAGTAAGCGCCTTCCACCTGCGAAACAAAGACGCAAAACGCCAACTTACAGTCGCCTGGGGGGGAACCCTTCTGGAACATACAGAACAGCCGAAGTATCTTGGAGTCATACTCGATCGAACACTATCGTATAGACAACACTGTAATAAAACAAGACAAAAGGTCACTACTAGGAACAACCTCGTAAGAAAGCTAGCCGGAAGTAAATGGGGCGCAAAACCTACAACCCTGAAGACTACAGCTGAGGCACTATGTTTCTCAACGGGGGAATACGCATGCCCAGTATGGAACAGATCAAGCCATGCAAAACAGGTGGATGTTGCCCTCAATGAGACATGCCGATTAATAACAGGATGTATGAAAGCGACACCTCTCCCCGCACTATATAGAGCATCAGGTTTTGCCGCTCCCCACATACGACGGCGAACATCTGAGTATACAGAAAAGTTTAAGCAAACCTTCGACGAAAGGCATCCCCTCCATGGGGAAATCCAACATACAAACAGACTCCGATCCCGCAAAGGTTTTCTAAAAATGGTTGACGACGAACCGCCAGATGACTACCCCCTCCGCCAAAACAACCCAAGCGGCCACCATCTGGAGTGGAACACCTGGAAGACCCTCAACCGTATCAGAACCGGGGTCGCCCCTGTGAAAACCAACAAAGTTAAATGGGGACAAATAGACCCACGGGACACCTCTTGCGACTGCGGAGAGACCCAGAACATGGAACATCTAACTGCGTGCACACTTTGCCCAAGCACCTGCACCCTTGAAGATTTATGGACTGCCAACAACAATGCTACTGACGTGGCCCGATACTGGGCCAAAAAGCTTTAACCTACGGATCCGGACACGAAAAAGTAAAAGTAAAGTATCCGGGGTATCATATGTGTCGAACCAGGTTTCATCCAAGTAAATAATCGGCCTTTGCTGATCTCTGTAAATCCTAATTTTTTGTAGATATTCGGATCGCCATTCCCGAATTCTACTGGATTCCATTAAAACTTTTGTTTCGTTAATTTTTTTAAACCTAAAACCCATGTCTTGGATACACTTCCATAACGTTGTTCTGCCACATTTAACGCCGGTTTCATCTTTTTCAAGCCTCTTAATTAAATTATCTAATGTGATCTTGATCTTGATCACTTGAGAGTCGAATAAACATTGTTTATAACTTCCTCAGTTTCCACAGAAAAGTGTTTTCTGCTTTTCGACGGGGTTATCTCCTGAGATACATTGGGCTCGCACATATTTGCCATGACTCACACACGATTAAACAAACGCTGTATTACACACGAAGTAAGAATAATTACTAAGCTTAAAACTAACTAGAGTGGCTATATATACAGTCTTTAGAACCTAATTTGTTTTATGGGATTAACCCTCTCATTTTGAATCAGGTAAAAATCGGTTTAAAATCACCAAACTATTACTTTAATAATGAAATTACGTCTTCCGGATTTGCAGTTTACTTAAGACATTTTGAAGTACGGACCATAATTTACCTGGATTTATTCATTCATTCATTGTTTGTTTATGGCCTTTATTAACATCAAAGGATTTCTTATAGACAGCGCCTGTCCTGTTGGTCCTTGCGTTATGCTGTGGTTGAAATAGTTTCATCGCAATGGCAATGATGCTATATTCTTAATTTTAATAGTAGACGTTTGGCAACATCTTTAGGGGTTGCACAGAGGGATATGTAGGTAGATTTTGGGGTGTAGAACAGAAAGAAGTGGCTGTCAACTTCTAAAAACCGTTTTAAATCCGGTACATAGTTTCTGGTAAAATTTGGATTGTCCGGTTCTCGAAAGTTGACATCTAGTTCAGTTTTAAATAATGCAGAATATGTTACTTGTCTTCGGGCATACGCTGTATGTGTATAATTGGAAATATACAAACGTACTCTTTTCAAAATAATTATTCAATTTATTAGTTTTTTTTAGTTTTTCTTTGTGTCAGTTGCAGATTTTGTTTAGTTAGTTATTTAGAAATTTTACTTTTAGATTAAATTAAAATAGACAAATTAGCTACAGTTTTTTTCGAGTCAGTAAAGTTTTCTTTGCTCGTGCACAGGGTGTCCCGAATAAGAAAATACAGGGATGTCGTAAATCATAGGACCGCATAGTGCATAGGCCTTACATGCAGGGTGTCTGGTAATCTATGACAAAATATGTATGCCATACCTGACACACCCTGTATTAGACACCTTCGTTTTTTTTAATTGTCGTAAAATTTTATTGTATGCCTTTACATTCTGCTTTTTATTCTGAATCCAACGACATAATATCACGCTTATTGTTTTTTTATTAGGTACCATAATGTTAAGGATTTACGCGTTTGAAAATTAATGTAATAATTATTGTAAATATCGCCAACTAGAATTTAAATACAGCAATAAAACCAAAAACATTTGAAATCGGGTGCTTTTTTGCATTGATGATGAGATTTCTTAGTCCTAAACGTCCAGTAAATAATATAACAAGTGTAATATGATGTGTTGGATTCAGAATAAAAAGTATACTCTGTTGCTTAATGCCAGAGAGTAATAAAATGTAAATATGCAATGACGGGACTCATTAAGTAGGGTGGACAACTTAAAGGTTGCATTGTAGATTCAGGTAAATTGCAATGATAGTTTTTAAAAATTCCGTGTTTTAGACCTACACACCCCGAATCGGTCCTAAATTAGGGTTACCCTAATTTGCATACTATAAAAAGACGAGTGTTGTGAATGCAAGTAATGTAACAGCGGCGTTACTTCAGGTAGTTTAAATAGAAATATTTATAAAAAAAATCTACTATGCACAATACAACTTAATTTTTAAATTTTAGCCATCATGTTTCGTCGTTGGGGTCCAGAGAAATAATCAGGGGCTCTACAGTGTTTTCTAGCATGTTATCAGCTTCCTACATTCTTTCTTCTATTTCAATCACATGTTCGACGCACTTACTCCATTTTTCACGATCCACTGTCTTTATTCTTTCTTGCAAGAGGTTTCCAACGTCTCTCATTTTAAAAGTGGTGCTATGCCTTGCTACAAACCCTTTTACTAGCGCCCACACCAATTCTATGGAATTTAATTCACAGTGATATGGCCGAAGGCGAAGTACCGTTATATTTCGTTTTGAAGCGATTTCGTCGACAACAAATTTCGTACAAAGAGGTTTATTCAATTTAACAATCTCCAGTAGCTCCTTTTTAGCATATCTTTATGAAAGGGTTTCTTATTTACAGTAAGCCAATGAATGATATTGTGCGACTCACGCTTGTAACAATGAGCTACACAAAACTTTAACCTGTATCTCCACAAGTCGACTGGTTCAAACTTGTTAAAAAATTGGGAAATAAAATCCTTTTTGAATTTTACTGCATTATTTCTTTATTAAAAGACTAATAATATTCCTCCTCTCTTCACCCTAGCATGGGCTACAACATTACTAACAAGACAAGCTAGTTAAAACACTTAACAACTTTTTAACGTGATGGCTTTTTTCCTCACGGAGCGAGAACTTATCTCTTTAGATTTCTACCTGACACTCATTACTAACAAGACATGTTAGTTAAAACACTTTAGTAAACAATTAACAACTTTTTAACGTGATGGCTTTTTTCCCTCACGGAGCGACGACTTATCTCTTTAGATTTCCACCTGACACTGATTTGTTTACACTTCAGAGTATCATACTAACCCTATTCAAACACCTTGACCAATCAAATATTAACACGTCGAACCCAAGCGCAACTTCTCTACATCAGCCCACTATTGATCGGCCAATCAAATAGCTTATTCTTGTTGCTACGCACGTGAAAGCTAATATCACTTGATAGTTTTGGAGAAACTTATTCAGATTTAAAATAGCAGACAGTCTTTGTTTACATTATAGGATTTAATTTGAACGTATATTTTATATATTTGTACAACGATGCAACCACTTTGATATGCGGTGTTGCCATTTATATTGGCTTTGAAATTAATGTACTTTTCTATTTATTAGCATTTAGTTGTTGAAGAAAAACATACTACTTTAGAACGAATGCGACGTTACCGCTTGGCTTAGTATTACATTACATTACATTACATTTTATCCCATAAGATTGATGTCAACATTTTTACTTTATTTTCCTAATGGGTCACGACAGAAATACGAAGTGTTTCCCAAACAGATATCATTTTTTTCCAAGAAGACGTTGGTATTTTTTCGGATTTTCTTGACTGGTATGGCATTATCCATGAGTATAGCAGACTCAGGAGGAATAAGATCTAGCATTTGCTGGAAGTATTCTTCAAAGACATCAGCGTTCATGTCTTCATGATAGTCTCCAGTTTTGCGCAAATATCTTCGGAGTTTTTCAAATTTAAAAACGTGACGCTGCAGGATTCAATGGTTTACGAGATCATTAAAGAGTGCTGGGCACCTTGTATTCTTGTATGTACAAATTTACTGACTGGAAAAATTACTAATTTTTTTAAACAAAAAAATACTCTAGTAATAAAGAAATAACAGTTCCTATTTATGGTAAAGGGCAAAAGTATTTCTTGTGTACAAGGTATTTAGAATTAATATGATCACCCCCGTTTCCGAAAGATATTTCATTGTAATGGTGGTCTTTAGGCACGACTGCCTGATTACAGACCCGGAGTTCCTCCAGAACAGCTCTCTCCTGATCCAGAAGATACACACATAAGGGAGGAACTGAGGTAAGTAACCCAAAGGGCCGAAGCAAATTTTAAACTGTTTCCAAAACCCCAAGGTTTGGGGTTAAATAAAATTTTACTTGGCGATATCGGTCATTGCCATAAGAGCAATGTCAAGATTTGCAACAATTGTATTATTTTATCACATTTAATGGTACTATTAAGCTGTCATTAAATATTTAGGAAGGTAATAAAAATACAAATAGAAGCTGGCTGATAACTTTAAGTTTTTTTAAACATGTTTAATTGCTTATCAGTATTTAAACAAGTTCACCCAAAGTGCTTAAGTTAATTAATAAATAAACATTGCCAACAGAGACAAATTAGCTTTGGATTTGTGTTTAAATTTAGAGCAACTAAAATGTTTAAGTCATTTGGCTTACCTGAGATGTGGCTACGTTTCAAAATTTATAGTGAAGATTCATAATTTAAAAGAAAAATAACCAAGGTTTAGTTAGACCAGGCAACAATATGGGGCAAGCGCCAGACGCGAGGACCATAATGGGTGGTAAATATAATATTATGTCCACTATACTAACGTTTTAATATAATATTATTTGTAATTTTTTGTGCAATAATTACGTAAAATAAAATAAAACGTTTAACAAAACTCTACTTTAGGAAACTGGAAAATGATATTATTTATCAAATATTTTATTCTGTTGACGTATGTTATGACAAGTTGTGGCCATTAATAAAGTCATTTTTCAATCAAATTATTTTTTGCTGATAGGAGAAAACCGGCCATTTAAATAAAACCGAAACATTTTGAAAAAAAAAAGATTGAAATCGGACTATGGAAGAAGAAGTTATCATACATTAAATTTGATCTAAATTTTGGTTGTCCCGAATTTTATGTCGGTGAGTGTATAACCAACATAATATTTAGGCATAAAAATGTGTAAGCACTTTGCATGGAAATAAGAAATAAGCAGAATTCTTATCGACGGCTGGTTATAAAGAGAGTCGACGTGGCAAGTCAAGTCCGTCACGAAATTTGTGGGCGGGATTACAAGCCTAGCGTATTTGATTGGTCACTGTCGAAATTTAATGTGAAAAAAGGGTTGCATACCACCTAGTAGGTGATTTTTACGCTACTGACTGTGGTACCGCGTGATTTCTTTGAGCTCCCGAGAGCTTTGATTGTTGCAGGCCAATTTTGTCCATCCCTGCAGCTATCTTTTCTACTTCGGCAGTCTTTTCCGACGGTCTTTCAACCGCCGTACTAGCCACTGCCTCAGTTGTTCTAGTGGTGTTCTCTTCTGTCAAGAGTCCCACTGGAATGTTAATAGAGGAGTCGCTCATTTCTGAGTCCTCCTCTGGTTTAGAATTGTTTCTTTTATCATCAAAGTCCATATTTGATCCCACGAGTGTTGGGGAAAGGGTGGTCCACACCAGCAGCGCCCCAATTGCTGGTGCAAGACTGAAGGATTCTAGGAGGTCGACCAGTATTCTAGAAGCTCCGTTTGTGACGCCTCTTGGCACCGGTCGCATGACACCTTAGGATTAAGCCTGTGTTATTGTGTGAGTGTACTCCTCTTAGTCTGGTTTCTACACACAGAACATAACATAACTAACACGAAAAAGGCCAAGGATTTTGAAGTTACTCTTCTCTCATATTTTACACTCCCCGTAAAACCGTCTTTCTGATTTCATCTTCCTGGTTTTTGCTGACAGCTGCAATATCGGCAAACCTCACGTCATTCCTAATATTGCCTAGTCGTAGTCGCTAATGTGCCATGGTAAAAAGCAGAGCCGTAATCTGTAATGTTTTTATAAAAATTCCCTACAGACATAATCATTTGTTCAACTGTTTTGCTGTTTTCATTATGTCTCGGCGATTTTTAGATTAATCTACCAAAGAGAAATGGAGTAAATAATGGCAATTTCTCAAGTTCCTAGTAGAAAACCCAATTTTTCAATCTAATAAATGGCCAACAATGATTGTTTCTGGAGTTAGTGATGGAAAACTCATATTTATTGTAGATTTTCGCCTCTTATTTTAAGGTGGGTGCCTGCAATGACATTAGATTCAGATCTGTTGATGTATCTTCGAGCAGCAAGAAGTATGGCTGCCTTCGCGGGCATGTGCGACGGTGGTTGTCCAGAGGATGGTGCGAATGCTGCTTCCAGAGACGACACAACCATAAACGCCTTGGATGTGGTAAGAAAGCCGAAACACAACATTCTGTGTATTGTGATAATAATTGGGGTTTTTTTAAGTTGCATGATTCTGGTTATGACCCCGGAAAAGCATTGCAAGCATTAGTCAAATGCCCGGTGCCTAAGGGAATCGACAAAAAATGGAGCGAGGAGGAGACCAAGAGATTCGTTAAGGGTTTGAGACAGTTTGGCAAGAACTTCTTCAGGATCAGAAAAGATCTGTTGCCACACCGCGACACTGTAAGTTATTTAACAATTTTAATCGTCTGTTATGTTATCTGTTGTCTTTCAGCCTGAGTTAGTGGAATTTTATTACCTTTGGAAGAAGACGCCGGGGGCGAACAACAACAGGCCTCACAGGAGACGTAGACAGGGGTCCCTACGGAGGATACGAAACACCAGGAACAGTAGAGGAGGTAATGGTCCATCAACCGCAGGTAAGTTGTGGTTATCGATAGTGGTGGCCTAAAGAAATGCTCATATTTGGTGCTTGCGGCTTCGGGGAAATGATGGTCAATCGGCGATTGATTACTCTTTATATTGGCCAGATTTCTGTAAGCAAGTACCACCTTTTGGAGTAAACAGGTATTTGTTATAGTAAATTTGATGTCGGTAGTTTGTTATTATTTTTGAGTACTACAGTCTTCTCTTTTATAAGATTTTGTCCTTGATATGTGGAAACAAGTCTAACATAAATTATGTTGCATTTACTACTAATCGTTCTGCTTTATAGTACGTACAGACGTACATTTAACCCTGTGTATGCAACTACCATGTACTAACAAAACTGCTGTTTTAAAAAATATACAAAACGTTTGACATGTAACATTACGCTCTGTGTACAGGGTGTCAATTTGAAAACAAACAGCATGTTTAGACCGTCGACACTGAAAATTTGGTGAAACATGTTAATTTTCTTAACTTGGGGGTTTGGGGTTTCTTGTCAAGAGGTCAATAAAACATAAATAAAAGTAGTAGTAGTAATTGAATCATAGATATCTCCGGGGTGAAGATTATTCATATTGAAGAGGAAAGAAAAATCCAAAATTCTTCACAAATATTTATAATAATAATAATAATATCTTTTTATTGCCAACCAGATGATTTACACAATCACAAAGCAACGTCATAGAGAAGGCATGGAATACATAACCTAAGTGTTATACAGTATACATTTTTAGGATAGGACAAGAAACATACAATCATAATAAATAATATTAACAACAGGTACTTAACATTTATGCGTGGCTAAAATGTAAAAAACAATGAAATAAACAAGACAAATAAAATAAACAGAAAAAATAAAAGGTAATGAAATATGCCAGAAAAAAATAAAATGTAATGAAATATGACTGGTTTTGGAAAATAAAAGTCTAAAAATTAAACATTTTTCCATAATTAACTCTGTCACTCTGGATTTGAACCTTGTTAGATCGGTTATTTCTTTAATATGATTAGGTAGCCCGTTATATGCTTTAATTGCCCTATAGTAGGGTCCTTTTTCAAAAAAAGTCGAACTATGCAGTGGGATGCGAAGGTCACCTCTACCCCTGGTTGTCATTAACATTTCCAAGGTGTAATCATCTGCGTTGGATTGAAAAAATGCGGACATCTCCTTATGAAAACAACCAAAGATTTGAAGTAGAGGGATGGAACTGTATGTACTCCAAGCTGGGAAAATAATGGCTTACAGGATGTTCTTGGATGTATCTTGTAAATCGCTCTTATGATCTTTTTCTGTGCCCTAAAAGCATTAATGGCACATCCAGAAGCACCCCAGAACAGAATACCATAACTAATGATTGATTGGACGCAGGCAAAATAAAAAGTTTTACAGTATCTGTGGACAGTACCTCTCGGAGCCTGCGGAAAAGAAAACAGTATCGGCTCAACTTTAGAGTTAAATTCTCAATATGAGAATTCCAGCTCAATGTTGGATCAATATGGACTCCCAGGAATTTGATGTTATCGCTTGCTGATATTGATTTAATATTCAATCGTTTAAATTCTCAATATGAGAATTCCAGCTCAATGTTGGATCAATATGGACTCCCAGGAATTTGATGTTATCGCTTGCTGATATTGATTTAATATTCAATCGTACCAAAAGCGATTCATTTTGTTTTGTTTTATCAAATGATATTAGTCCAGTTTTCTCCACATTGAGCTTGAGATTATTGTTTAGGCACCAACCCTGTACTTGATCTGCTATCTGCGAACATCTCCCAGACAATCCCCCAACAGTGGGGTCAGCCAATATAACCGACGTATCGTCGGCGTATTGACACACCAACCCGGCAACGAAACCGTCACTGAGGCTGTTCGCATATAGCAGAAATAACAGTGGCCCCAATATTGAGCCCTGTGGAACGCCTTGCTGTATCTCCACAGGCGCCGAGAAGTTCTGCTTACCATTTGTAGTGACACAAACGACCTGCCGCCTCTTAGTCAAATATGAATGGATCAGCTTCGCACTCGCACCTCTTATTCCATAAGCTTCAAGTTTCTTTTCTTTAATAGAAGTGAGTGATCAATAGTGTCAAAGGCCTTTGACAAGTCAAAGTACAGTCCTGCTACCTCTTCATTATGATCAATCCTTTCCATTGTGTATTTAATTGTGTTAAATATTGCCAGTTTGGTTGATCTTTTAGGTCTAAATCCAAATTGGTTGGGCGAGAGTATATTTTGTTGTTCTATAAAAGTCATGAGTCTGTTGTAAATGGCCCTTTCAAAGACCTTAAAGATTTAATATCTTGCTCTACGCGTTTCGGTTTCTTAAACCATTTTCAAGAGCTGTCTAAAAAGTTCATTTATATAATAATCTCAATTCAAAATCAAAATTACTAGGTATTACTTACGTAATATAATCACAAACTTTACATTATTCACAATGGCGAACACAGGTTAACTAACTATATAAAATTGATCAACGGGATAAACCCAAAAAACATTTAAAAAAATAAAACAAAATATACCGAACCAGAGCGACATCTAGGTTGCACAAAAGGAGGTACGATTATTTAAACAAACATTCACTACTTAAACTCATTTACAAATCTCGCTGCTTCTCTGTAGTGGGCGTTGACAGGATCGTTCAAACACTCAATCTGATTATTAATCTATTTCTATATTTTCTAAAAAATTTAGCTTATGGCCTTTATTCGCATTATGTAGCATTTCAAAGTTTTCTTTAGTATTAAAATTATGTAAATTCTCTCTTAAATGTAGGCCCAAAGCTGATCTCTTGTCATTAGGCGATTTCTGAGCGTTTAAATGTTCTTTTATTCTAATATTAAAACTACGTCCTGTCTGACTAGCATATTTAGCTGTGCATGAGTTACAGGACAACAAATACACCCCACTTTTGTCAAGCACGTTAATTGAATCATTTACTCTCGCGAATAAGCTACATAAATTGTTTACTGATTTGTAAGCTATTTTAAAATTGTTGTTTAAGGACTTCAATACATTACACACCCTCAGAGAAACAGCACCTAAAAAAAGTTAGTCTTATATACCTAGGAGATTGAAAAGATGTTATGGTTTTTATCCAAGGGGCCAGTCAACACCCTCCTAAGCATGCCATTAAATTTTTTTCTTATTAAATTATTGATTAATGATATCTTGTATCCGTTGTTATAAGCAATTTGAAAGATGATGTTCTTTTCCCTCTCAAATTCCAAAGGTAAGAGTGGGATGGTGAAGAAACGATGGATCAAAGAGTTAAACTCTGCCATTTTATAAGCTAAACAATGAGTGGAGTCAGCTGGTATAACATTGTCTGTAAATTGCTAAGACACTTACAAACAAGCCATCGGTTAGTGGAAATGAATAAAAGTAAAAAGAACTTATCCTCTTTAGTGACGTTAATGATAAAGCATGTAAGGCCTCATTTCAAGTAAGTTACAAATTTTGAGTGTCATCGGCCGAAGAAATATTATATGCTGTTTGTCTTCAAATTAACATCCTGTACATGATACATAACTTTGTAAATAACACATCCGTTGATTTTTGATCTGCATGCAGTACTGTTTGGTAGAATAGGTTTTGTAGTAAGGTAAACACATTGTTAACTGGATCGATCATTTTTCGTGTGAACTCTAACGTTTTGTGATTTATTGTCCAGTTTACAGTGTAGAGAAAAATATGAGCATTCAAAATATTATTATGAATTCACACGCTCTCTGACGTTTCATTTGTATCGCTTCCTTTACTTGTAAAAGAGAATACACACTAATTTATGATTGATGATACTTTGTCAAAATTTAACAGTTTTTTAGGCCACCTCTACAAAATATACAGGGCCACAACTTCACACGAGAGTTTCACTTAACTTATCTTTGAGTCGTATTTGTATAGTGACCTGTATATTTTCGTAGTGCATCTTGTATTTCTTGTAGGATTTAGTTATTTCAATGTTTTTAACTTGTATTCAATACAGTGGGTTTGGAAGACTTAATTTGGCCTGTATCTTTGAAGCAGTTAATTTGACAGAAAAAGGCTCATGGCATTTTTTGTAGCAAATTCTAGGAGGTACAATTTTGATTATATTCTTTTAACATTGAAAATGTTTATATTATCGCACGGGCACGTTAGTATGGGTACGGAATTCTTGTGTTGCATTTGTCCCATACGTCACACAGTCTAACGACTCCGAATTAAAATTATCCACAAGCGGAACTACGCGAACCGCCGCCGCCGCCGAGTCGGTGGCCCGATGATGACGGAGAAGGGACAAAGGACGACGGGATCAGACCAAGTCGAGAGTTAGAGGCGCGTTAGAGTTTATAACCTTTATTTTACTATTTTTTATATTATGAATCAATAAAACTTATTTCAACTACCTAAATATTACATTCAAATCTATGAGTTTTCGCAGAATCTCACAATAATCACAAGCGTTGCACTCTGCTTCGGCATTTTCAACGTCCTCCCCGGTTTCATGTTTGTAAAGGACTGTAAATTTTTTGTTTTTTCGGCGAGAAACTGAGTTATAGCTCGGTTTGCCCTCCCCTTAAAGTTTTTACGGGGGGTGCTATCGATCGGGACTTCCGGGGCTTTGTATAAAACATAAAAGTACAGGTCCATGAATAAAGTAAGCTTCCAATCCAAATTTATAGCCGAACTGTAATTTTATTTGGAGTAGTACCCAGTACTTTGTTGTCCCCAAACACCCAACCATTCTTTGTCCACGTAAAACCAAACAAAACGAAATTACCCAGGTCGCACCAGCGGAACGGCCACGCCCGCTCCTGAAGCGGCCGATAACCGACCTTCGCCGCAACCAGGTGAGAAAAAGCCGGATGAAACCAGTTCGGTGACGGAAGACGATAACGACAACGAGAGCGAGGAGGATAGCGACAGTAGGGATGGACAGGGACAGTTTAGGTGTTCGCATTGTTTCACTACGAGTAAGTTCATGTTGTTGTTGTGAGCGGTATGGGATAAGCAACAAAATTGGGGTTTTAGGTTCAAAAGACTGGCAGCCTGGTGGAAAGGATAGACAAATATTGTGTTGGGACTGTAGGGCACATTACAGGAAAACAAACGAACTACCACCCCTTACAGCTCCTGCTGCCGTATCAAATACACCTCCTGCAGGTAAGTTTTGTCGTGTTTAAATTGTAAGAAATGGATTTTTAAAAAAAAGCGGGTTTTCAGAAGGGCCTGATGAGAGTCCTCAGCGCATGCGCACGAGGAACAAAGGTGCTAAGGATCAGCCTCCAAATAACAGAGCAAGGGGTAAAAGAGGTAAGAGAAACACTTGTATAATGTAGTTAAGCCCTTAACTCGAAAATCTTAGACCAAACGCAAGAATGTGTAGTTTTGCAGCCCTTAATGCAATATTTTAAGAATGTTAAATATCCCATGTTTTGAAGGTCGGCCAGGTTGTAATTTATCAAATAGGAATTCCGGGTTTGCAGATAATAGTGTCGAGGGCAAGACTATAGGTCTGTTCCAACCGTCAGTTCCTAACAGTTTCAAACTGTCCAATATAGTCAACCAGTTGTAGGACTTAACAAGGCATCCTGGGGTCTACATGCAATATTCATCTCATAGACTCTATTTCTGATTAAAAACTAGCTTCAGACTGCTGGTTGGAACAAGCCTTATAAGTAAAAAGGGACTTATAAGGCTTGTTCTCCTTAGACTCCTTAGGCTACTTTTCGAACAACATGTTATTACTATATCAAAGAGAATCACGTCTGCAATATTTGTCCTAAGAAACTTGACCTTGATATGGTTGTGTTTTATCTTTATTATATTATTTAATAACTTAACTGTAATCATAAGATGACGAGTGTCATGAAACTATGTTTTTTCATGAATAAGATTGAATTTGAAAAAGTGAACATGATGTAAGCATCTTTATCGGTATCTTTTTATTTCAGGTGGTGCAGAAACTCCGGAACCAAAAACCCCAGTCAAACAAAGCAATAATGCTGCCAATGATAAAGTAACCACGCCCAATCCTCCGGGAACCCCCGGAAAGAAGAAAGGAAAGACAGAAAAGTCAGACACACCAAATAAGAACAGAAAAAGGACACAGGTTAGTCCAGCTTCAACTATTCGTCTTGTAAATTATTATTTCGGCATTTTTCAACTTTCAGGACAAGATCGACGATACAGAAACGGACGAAAAAGACAGCAGCGCCTTCAAAAAGAAACGAGAACGCGCCGAGAGTCCTGCTAGCGTCACCTCGGACTCCGGCTCGGTGAACGACGAAATGGAATCCGCAGAACCTAGTCAAGAGAACCCGGATATCGCCGGCCTTCCCCATGTTAATCCTGCGAGCAGTCCCATAGTTACCGCCACAGAAAGTACTGTTATTAGTACAAACGCCAATAATAACGTTATTGTCCAGGAAGCGCCGATCGGCAAGCCGCCTCCTCTTAAGACGGATGACCCGGAACCTGTGATAAGTACATCGCCTCCAGCGATTATCACCCCTACAATACCTGTGATCACTGCTAGTAAGATTCAACCTTCCATTATTGAGCCAATGCCTTTGAATGTGTCAATAAGGTTGCCTGAAGACATTAACGAAAGAAAGAATTTGATTAAAAGGTGAGATTAGTGTTTTTATTCCCAGTTCCGTATTATTACCATTGTTTCGGTTCTTTCAGGAATTTAGAAGGAGTCCTGGACGTGAAAGACATCAAATTCAACCCTGCATCGATGAAATTCGGCCAGCCCGAAGAACTAAAGCTGGAGCCCACTGTCAAGCACGAAACAATCCAATCGAAGAAAGAGGAAATAAAGGACGAAGTCAAGGAACCAATCGTATGCCAAACTCCACCGCAGAACCTGCTTAACCTCGATCAAAAACCGGCGTTTAACAAAACCGAGCTGATCATTCCCAAAGTGACTCTGGAAAAATCTCTAATTAAAGACGAACTTGATTCCAGCAATGACGCTTCATTGTTAAGCATAAGCTCCAAGGAGGATTCTAGCAGTCAGCCTCCGACTCACAACCACAGCTACAAGGAGAATTTGCTCTACATGCCTCAGAATATGAATCTGAAGGATAGCATCAGCTTTGGGATGAAGGATCCACCCTTAATCAATCACCTGCAGCCGAAGCACGCGATGAATTTGAAGGAGAACAAGGAGCCCATTGTGAACATGAACCATTCCAGCTATTTGAAAGACGGGAGGCCTCAGGATCAGCCGCCGTTCGGGTACCAAAGTCGGGAACCCCCCAGGTAAGCATTTTTTCTTCTTACTACCTTTTAATTTCGTTTTTGTTACATGTGTTTTGTTTTCTTTCTTTCTTTACTTTGTTTCTTTAGTATTTTTTTCTGTCTTTTGTTTTCGTCGTTTTTTTGTTCCTTCGTTGCTTTGTGTATCATTTTAAATACGTTTATTTGCTTGCAGGGAACCTCCGAGTACTACCAGCACGGTAATAAAGATGGAACCCAGGGAAGAACCCATGGAGCTTACGAACCCGAATAGAAGCGAGCCGCAGCCTTATGGGAACATGCCGCCACTGAACATCCCGCAGGTTATACCGATGACGCAGCATTTGCCGCAGACGCAAACCTCGTTGAGGCCAAATGATGTAAGTCGGTTCTAAAATTTACAGACGTACGAGTACAAAATTAAAAAACGCTCGGGCTGAAGCTCTCGGTGTTTTTACACCCCATAAAACGGATTCTACAGAAAAGTGAGCATAAACGTTTATAAAAGTCCCCCGAGGTGGAGCCCTCGGTGCTTTTTTACTCCCCATAAAACTGATTTTACAGACGAATGAGTATAAACATTAATAAAAGTCCCTCTAGCTGAAGCTTTCATTGTTTTTAGACCCTAAAACTTTTAACTGTTAACCTCAAGGTGAAGCTTTCCGGTCGTGAGGCTCTCGTTGTTTTTACCCCCCATTAAACTGATTCTACAGAAGAATGAATATAAATCTTAAAAGTGAAGCTCTTGATGTTTTTTTTCAATTCTTAAAACTGGTTTTCCCGAAGAATGAATATAATTTGCGGAATCCCTTGAGCTTGCAGAAGAATGAGTATACAGGGTGGATCACGCGAAACTACTGCAAATATGTTTTTTGAGACTTTAAAATATATTAAAAGTATCTGTCACTTTCGGGTATACCACCAGTAGCTGTCAACTTAAATTTTTTTATATACAATATGGTATTTTTGGATATATGCTTTTTTGTCCCAGTCTACTTGTTTGCGATTTATCTGCACTTCTGTAAGTATTTAGCAAATGCTTGGTGATGAAATATTACTCTATATTTTTCCCCTTTTTTATTTATACGGGGTAAGTCGTTTGCCAGGAGTTGATACCAACTTTCGTATTTTGAATAAAACACCCTATATCTTACAATACTTTTGGATTGTACATAAAATAACAATTATTTTTTAATAAACTTAATAGTTTCCGAAAAATTACATTTTTGAACTTTGACGGCTTCTAGCTTTCTAACAGCAAAACGGCTTACATGTTTCTATCTTACTTTTCTATTATCTTCCCAAAAGTGTAAACTTCCGAATGTTACTAAAAATCCGGACATACAGGGTGGCTCACTCTCAACGCAGGATTTCATAGCACCTAAACTACTCAACTTTTTAATACATATTTTTCAAAAACAGGGTCATAGTAAGACATTAGGCCTACAGTTTAAAATTATTTTGAAATATACCGGATGTCCCAAAAAAAAAGATCCATAGCAAAGTTATATTTTTTTAAATGGAACACCCTATATCATACAATATTTTTGGATTCTACATAAAATAACAATTATTTTTTAGTAAGTGCATTATAAGTCTAAACTTAATAGTTTCCGAAAAATGACATTCTTAAACTTTGACAGCTTATCTAGCTTTCTAACGGTACGTCTTAGGGCAAAGCGGCTTGCATGTCCCTATCTTCCATTTTTATTATCTCCCCAGAAATATAAATTTCCGGTTAAACCGGAAGTACCATATTTCCGACTTTCGAGTCATATCCGGTTTAACAAATTTACATTTTTGGGGAGATGATAAAAAAGTAAGATAGGGACATGCAAGCCGTTTTGCCCTAAGACGTACTCCTACATTATTGTTTTTTTTTGTTTTTACATAATCAAGAAATGAACAGTATTACTTATAAGTTTTTTAGTGTGTTGTTAATTTTTGCAATAAATCTGAAAACACTTAATATTTCCGAAACAGTTCAAGATAGGTATAGGATATTGTACATGAAATATGTCTAAAATTTTCTGAAGAATCCGAAAATTGAATAGTATACAGGGTGTTGCATTTAAAATAAGAAAGTTAGTATTGGCCACTGTTACATGACACACCCTGTATAAATAGTTTTTATTGAAGAAGATGCGCAACTAGAAATACCAATCGACGTGTCCGAGCGTTTTTTCGGACACGCCCCATGTATTTATTATCGAATTTATTCCATTTGGCTGATACACACTGTATAAAAATATAATAAAATAAGAATTTCTTTAAAGTTAATTAATTTTTCTCTTGAACTTTTTTTTACAACTCTTATAGTTTCCGAGAAAAGGTACTGGGTCATCTTACATTGACCACCCTGTACAGGTTTGTTACAATTAAGGGGTCATTGCGAAAAAATTTCATATTCTAAATGAAGCACCCTGTATATTTTTATTTAATTTGATGGCGAATAGACTTATGCTTTGTTCTATAGAATTCGCTTAAAATTTAATAGAGAGTTCTAAAAACCAAAACGATAAATGCCATTTTCTAATTAGAAAATTAAAGTTGACAGCTAGTTCCAGTACAACCGGAAGTGACAGCAATAGGTCGACGTTTTAGTCGAAACAGGCTCATCGTGAATCACCCTATATACGAAAAACCCCCGATCTGAAACTCTGCGGTTTTCCTTATCCATAAAAACCTGACTTATTTGCTCTTCAGGACGAAAAATGTCGACAGGAGAAGCTCGAGCGACCAGAGCGAATCGATAGACCCGAACTTCCGGTCATGCAAAGCTCGACGCCCATTGGCCAGCCGCCCTTGCCGATGCAGTCGAGCAATCTAGTCACCATAGGCGGCTCGCAACCCCCTCCGCCGATGGGCCATTACGGGTTCATGCCGTCCTACGGGCATCCGCACTCCCCCAGGAATTTGGAGAAGGCTCCGCCGCCGCCACCGCAGCAGCAGCAGCAGCAGCATTTACAACAGCAGCAGGTCAGATGAGTTTTTTTACAGCCGTTCCAGGGGTTCATTGACCGGGTTTTTCTTCTTTTAGAACGAGCCTCAGAACCTGAAAATAAAGCAAGAGGTCCCGGATAATCCCCCGGTGAGTCAGCCAGCGGGTGGTTTTACCGGTGGTTACGGTTCCAGCAACAGTCTTCCCCCCAGTTCGCAAGGATTGCCTCCTTCTAGTGCCGGCTTTGCCCCGCCTCCTCCTACTCATTTGACAGATCCCCTGCAGAGTTTGAAAGATGTCAAGGTAGGGGTTAGTTGGCATTTTATATTTTTATTAAGTAACATTTGCCTTAATCTATAGTCATTTCAGGGTAACTTTGAGCTTTGACATGTGATAGTTCGTATGTCAACTAGCATGAATCGCAGATCGATGTCTAATATAAATACTAAATACACAAAATAAACTTTAAGAATAATTCGTGAACGACAATCGTCGGGACAGTTAACGGGAAGAAAAGAGAACGTAATACATCAGTTATAAGTTAAATAAAGATAGTGGAAATGCCTCGTCGCACATTCTAAAGTTCTTATCACGAAAAATGAATCTGATTTAATGACTGCAATAAAATGGTTGCCAATTGCGGTCGTAAATGCCCGTAAATTCCCAGTATTCATTTTCGGGGCCGGATTATGATGATTTCTAGGTAAGCGACATTAGAAACTCTGAAGCAACGGCTCACTGATGACGAAACCCAAATAAGCTGTAGCATCACTAGTCTTTGGAGAGTTTTGTTTAAAATGGGCTTCAGATATCGCACAATTGACAAAAGGCAAGTACTTATGGAATCCCAGTGATTACAAAAATGGCGTCGATAGTATATAACATCGACAAGAAAATATCGTTCTGAGAATCGTTCAATAATACTAGGCAACAAATTTAAACTTTTTTTAAAGGTCTTTGGCAAAAATAGGATTTAAAGAAATAGTCCATTCTCGAAGTGGAGTTGAAATATAGGGGAAAGGGGAAAGAAAGTCAAAAAGTCTTTCTCCACTGATTTAATAGTGAGCTATCAAAGGCTCAATTTTAAAAATAAAACGTAAAATGAGATTTTAACTGGGTACGTCTCCCTGTTTAGTCTTTGAGAGTATATAAAATATAAGATCTGTGTGTTTTTTATTAATTTTAAATCTAATTCCATTATTTTCCCTACATAATGGGACGAACTTAACGCAAGTTGACGGGACCTTAGGTCTCCAGTAAATAAATTTTACAAATGAAATTTCAACATTATAATTTCTTATAGACGCTAACAAAATTTCTCTTCCACAAAATAAAAATTTTTATAACATGACCTAGAATGTCCAAAAGATTCTTTTTATATATCCTAACTTATGACTTTCAAATGACGAACATCTTCCCTTTTAAATCCGACCACAAATTGACAAAGTCTTCACATAAATTTCGAATTAAATTTAACATTTCATTTACAATTTCAGTATGCTGATTGCATTTACATTCAATTTTTAATATCTTGTCAAAAAAATTTTTAAAAAACCTCCATCAGCGTCACTTTCCACCAACAGTTTTCTCTCTACTGCTAATACTAACTGCAGCACTGTTTTTGTCTCCTGAAGATGAAGGTTACTACCTTCGAAACATCTAGAGACGTTTTATTTTTTAAATTGAGCCTTTGATAGCTCACTATTAAATCAGTGGAGAAAGACTTTTTGACTTTCTTTCCCCTTTCCCCTAAAAATAGGTTTTTTGGATTGTATATGACTGAAATAGACCCAAAATGTAAAAAAAAATTCCAAGGTAAAAACAAAAATAGGAGCTTAATTTTCTATTATCATTTATTTTTTATTAACAATTATTCCAATTAATCAACTAATCACTTTTCTTCCGTTTTTTAATCTGTCTTTTATACACAGCCTCTTGGTTGCTCTCGAAGAAGTGTCCAACAGTAATCTGCTAACATTGAAACATTCCCCTTTCCCTGGTATCTTTTTCCATTTTTGCGATTTCTTGATAGAATCGTTTTCCATGTTCGGCACTAACGTCTCCACAGTTTTCGGGGAAGTAATCTAAGTGTGAGTGTAGAAAATGTATTTTTAGGGACATATTACATCCCATATTTTCGTAAGCTTTGAGGAGCTTGTTTACAATTTCTGTATAATTGTCTGCTCTTTTATTTCCTAAGAAATCGGTTACAACCATTCTAAATGCCATTCAAAGTCTAAGTCAAAATATGCTTTATTATCTGAAGAACATTACATTCTTATTGACAAAGCAAGGGGAAAAAAAACTTAGTATATAAAAATTTAGCATTAAAATCATAGAAACACAGTCGAATTATCAAAACTAACAAAAGTTCTAAAAAATCATGAAAGATCCAAAACAAAGAGACAAGAAAAGTACAAATACATATCTACATGCTCGCAAACTTAGTTACTAAGATCTGAGAAATACTCCTCGATACTATAATACGACCATTCATGACTAATCCCTAAGAAGTTGTCTTATCTGGGGTCCCACAAAAATTCCCTCCTTAATTTTTTCTTCACCTAATCTGGGAAATTTTTGTTTTAGGTAACTGAATGCAGGACCATCTCTATCCATAGCTTTAACAAAGTTTTCAATTAAGCCAAGTTTAATATGTAATGGCTGAAGTAAAATTTTATTTGCAGGAATTAAGGGTATGTTTGTAACGTTTTTCAATCCCGGTTCAAAAAATTGTCTTTGTGGCCACACTTTTCTTTTATAGTGATCCATTTTAGCTCGGCTATCCCATTCGCAGAGAAAACAACAATATTTTGTATACCCCAACTGCATAGCAAGTAAAATAGCTACTACCTTCAAATCTGCACAAATTTGCCAATCATATTTCTTATATTGCAATGTTTCCAGCAATATCTTTATATTGGTGTATGTTTCTTTCATATGAGCGTATATTAGTTATGTAATAATACCGCTTTGAGACTTAGTTTTGATGAGTCTATAAAAAGTCGCAATTTATGAGGGATGTGTTCTATGTCTAAAGCTTTCATTAGACCATCAATATCATGGCAAGCTACTAAATCATTTTCCATTTTAAAAAATGACATAAGGATTTATGACAACTTCTATAAACAGAAACCGTTACATTAATCTTCAAGCAAGTTCCACTGTTGTAGCCTAGATCCTAACAATTCTGTCTTTTGTTTTGGCAAATCCAAGTGTCTTATGAGGTTACTTAACTCAGTTTGTGATATTCTGTGTGATTCCTTGCTGCCACAAGGTTCAGGAAGGAAATTTGGATCCTTAGTGGTTGAGGGCTCTTCGTCTGTGACTTTTAATTCTTCTTCCGAATCAAGACTATAGTTCTTAGAGGGAACCGGAACAGGCAACACATCACTATGAGACACAGGGCGAATATCAGAAGGTATATTAGGGTACCTTAAATAATTATCCTTATTCTTCATCGTAATAACATTACTAATTGGAGGTGTGAGACAAAAATAGCAATCAGATGTATGGTCTTTTGGTTCTCTCCAAACCATAGGTACAGCAAATGGCATTGATCGACCTCTTCCATTAAGCTAATCTCGGAGACAGTCGACACAAGTATTGCAGCAAGTATGGGGAGTCAATTTTTTATCTTGGTCACCAACTTTACATCCAAAATACAACTGATAGGTTTTCTTAATTAAAGAAGTTATATTTACTTTTTGGCCTTGAAAAGTAACATCTCCACAAATTCGCGCGGTATATTGATATAGTTTACTAATAAGACTAAACGATACGACAGTTTAAATAAGACTAAACTAGGGAAGTAACTTATGCATTTTTAAACATTTTACTACCGTAGAAGGGGAAAAAACTAATTGCAGTTTGTCTAGACAGGTAAATACATGATAATTGTTTATTACCTTTATAAAAACAAGGTATCATGAAAACCAGACATCGGAAAATATTTTGGCAATCGGATATGTGATGAGCAGGTCAAAATCTGTAAGACTGATGAGCTATTTTTATTACTGACCTTGTTTCGTTGTTGCCTAGTGTAATTTATCTCGATGAGACATGGTTTGACACGCATGACACGCTATCGAAAGGATAGTCCGATTCTTCCGGCAGGTGTAAAACAAGAGCTCCGTCAAATAAAGTAAAAATAATTACCATTTTACATGCCGGGTCAGAAAACTGTTGGGTCTTAAATGCCTTGTGGCTTATTCAAGGAATGTTAAAGACTCATGCGTGGACTACCATGAAGATACAATGGCAGAACTTTTTAAGGAATGGTTCAAAAATTGTCTTTTACCAAACCTTCCTCGCCTTTATACTTTAAATATTTATTGTTCACACAGTGGGATCGACCCTTTAGATTGCAGTTAAAAGGTCAAAACCATTTATTGCGATAAGAACTATACCAGCAATCTCTTCCCGTTTGCTTCTCCAATTTTGCCTTGCTTCTTGCGGATATTTGTAACGTTCAAGGTGTCGGTGAATTGTCTATACCAAATTTTCTGATGTAACTTTTCACTTTGGAAAGCGATATTGTTCCGTTCCACATTTTGTAACGCGCTGTGTAATCTTCGCTGTTATCTCAAGAACTATTAAACCTTATTTATAACAAACTAGGTTATAACTTAAAATGTTTATTAAATTAATTGGATTTATTGCCAATAAAAGTGATGATACGGGCTTGTTTGTCAAATATCGTAATAATTACCTATTTTTATTAAAATTTATGCAGTGCTGCCTCAAAAATTCGAGGATTCTCGTTAACAAGTAAAATAACCTTCCACAATATGAGTTTCAAAGATAATTTGGTAAGTTTTGATATAATTTAATTTTGAACGGTGCTTACAAATATCATCACATCATGATAAAAAAATAATGTCATTACTTCTCGCCTCATTACTTTTCAATTTAAGATGATCGTTTTAAAGGACATGCATCATTGTTCCATAGCCAATTCCATGGACAATGCAAAATACGGCAAACACAATGTGTTAGACGCCTATTCTTAAAGAACAGTTAAATTCAGAACACATCACTTTGTTTAACGGTTGTGGATTAATTCATTTTTCCTCATTTAAAGAACAATATTTTTAAAACACTAGTTGAAAATTTGGAACAGTTACAAGAAAGGTTTATCCAAGAATGTGGTAACACCTGGAGACCAGCGCTTTCGAAAATATGAAGAGACGTGTGAATTTATCCTTGGAGCCAATTTTAGCATTTTCTCTAATTTTTATTTTCCTTCATTTAAATTCTTACTTTGTTAATTTTATAAACAACAAAAATAAATTTGTATTTGTTTACTTATTTTAATATTCCTGCAGTCATAATATGAATTTGTCACAATTTTAACCTAGATTTGGTTAGATATATCGTCCCCTTATAATTATTGTGATCTAAACCACGGTATGTAATTAGTGGATAAAAAAAGCCTGTCCAGAGATATAAGGAAGTTACACTTTGCCTTTGAATGGGATTATCCAAGGGTGGCCATAAACAAACAATGAATGAATGAATAAATGCAGGTAAATTATGGTCCGTACTTAAAAATGTCTTAAAGTAAACTGCAAATCCGGAAGACGTAATTTCATTATTAAAGTAATGTAATAGTTTGGTGATTTTAAACCGATTTTTACCTGATTCAAAATGAGAGGGTTAATCCCATAAAACAAATTATGTTCTAACGACTGTATATATAGCCACTCTAGTTAGTTTTAAGCTTAATAATTATTCTTACTTTGTGTGTAATACAGCGTTTGTTTAATCGTGTGGGAGTCATGGAAAATATGTGCGAGCCCAAAGCATCTCAGGAGATAACCCCGTCGAAAAGCAGAAAACACTTTTCTGTGGAAACTAAGGAAGTTATAAACAATGTTTATTCAACTCTCATTGAATGTGCGGTCAGCAAGCAAGCAGCGTTAGAAGAAACGGCCTCATTACCAAAAATTTTTGTCTTCTTTATTGGGTTTTTAGGTCATTTATAAATAAATAAAGGTTTGGTTTAAGTTGACGTTTCGGTTTATATTACATTAAACCATCTTCAGAACTACAATTACAGGAAAATGTGATTATTAACTAATTTTTAGGATTAAAAAGTAGACATACCTCTATATAAATCTTAGCACTATCACTTCTATTTTTACATGTTTAACTATGTGGTAACTATGCAAGACTGATTTTATGAAGGGATTCTTTATGAGGGAGGGTAGGTACATTTATTAAAAATGGGAAAAACCATTTGATTACGGTTTATTGTTTCTTTTGTTAACGGTAGTAACCTGAACTAACCTAAAAATCGAATAAACAAGACAAAAATTTAAATCATAAGGTCAAGAAGAAAACTTTACTATTAACAAAAATTCCAACATCAACTGTGTGGAAAATTGTGAATAATCCCATTTTAGTGAGGAAAAAAAGAACCGATACTGGCATTTTCTCGAAGATAGATGCGTGCCTACATTAGATAATTTAATTAAGAGGCTTGGAAAAAATGAAACCGGCGTTAAATGTGGCAGAACAACGTTATGGAAGTGTATCCAACACATGGGTTTTAGATTTAAAAAAATTAACGAAAGACAAGTTTTAATGGAATCCAGTAGAATTCGGCAATGGCGATCCGAATATCTACAAAAAATTAGGATTTACAGAGATCATCAAAGGCCGATTATTTACTTGGATGAAATCTGGTTCGACACATATGACCGGAAAGGGTTGGGTTGACTCCAGCATTTATTTGAAAATTGGTCTAAAAACAAGCTAATTCCAAATATACGTTCAAATAGCGTAATTGTAATGGACAATGCAAGCTACCATAGTAGGCAGTTGACCAAGACTCCCTCCTCAAATGACACAAAAGCAACAATCCAAAACTATATGTATGATAATGACATTTATTGTCAGGAAGAGTACACCAAAAGGCAATTAATTGAGGTTTTACAAAGTTTAAAACTACAAAAGGAATACTTCTGTGATAATTATGCAAAAAGTCTAGGGCATACAGTTTTAAGGCTTCCACCATACCATTGTATTTGTATACTTAATCCCATCGAACATGTTTGGCACCAACTGAAATCTGCCATTCGTCTTAACAATATTTGCCCTACTATTAACTCCAGTGCACTTGAGCTTATAGAAACTGAACTTTTTAACATCCCTTCACAAAGTTGGGCAAATTCTGTTACACATGTTGAAAAAGTGGAAAAATCCTATATACATATAAACAATATAGCACAAATAATAACTAGAACAGATGATGATAGCGATAGTGATATTGATATATTAAGTGAATAATTATTATAAGTACCGAATAATTTGTACATTTTTGTAATCATAAATATAATTTTTAATAATAAAATAACTTGTAATTTCACATTTAAACATAAATAAAATATTATTTAATGTCTTACTTATTTTTATTACAAACCATGATTACATTCTAAGGAAAATACGGACCTGTTCGGCCACATTTCAATTTTACAGCTGGCCCGGGTTTTTCCTAATAGGGATCAGTTAGTCACTTTCCTATATCTCTGAACATACTTTAGCCTATGTAGTTCTATGTATTTAATTACTGGTCAAGAGCTCTATGTCACTAAAATTGGATTATTTTTGTTTCTAATAATAATAAATTTATTGTCATAGTTTTTATAGTTTTGAGGCATTTATTAACTAGATAGAAGATTTTTTGGTATGCAAATTCACAACATTTTAATTAATTACTCAAACCTAGGAACACCAAATTTATTTAAAAATAAAATAAATCAAATTTAGAAATAACTTTTTGTATCCTGGAAAATATAAATTTGGGGCATTTTATGGCCAGGGGGATAATCAGGGTTTTATGTTAATCAGAAGAACAACGGTATAATGTAAACTTTACTATACCAGAACTACAAGAACATCTTTATATTGCAGGTTCCGGGGTACTTACCTCCGCCGCAACCTTCGTCCTCTCAATCGTCGGGCCCGGGCAGTACCGAACGGCCGCCCTCTGGACCTGCTATCGAAATCAAGAAGGAACAGCCCGATTTTGGGATTCCGCCCACGAGTAGAGCTAGCGCCAGTCCCGCCCACTCTGGCAGCGAAAAGTGCCTCACGCCGAAGACCAGCAGCACTCCGACGCCACAGGTAGTGCTTTGTATTCGATTTTTTCTACTGGGAAATTCATTTTTTCATTCGCTCTTCAGGTTATTTCACAAACACCACCGCTGCGACAGCCCCCTTCGTCGCCTCACTCTGCGATTAATCTGATTAGTCCGAGCAGCAGCACGGGCAGCATAGGGGGGAGCATCACCCCCTCTTCGCATCCCCCTTCGTTACCTTTGGCGCACCCAAGCCAGCCGCATCCGTCTTACCCCGGGTCGATGCCGCCTCCTCATCTGATGCATCCGTCGTTTTTACATGTAAGTATTTTTATTGAATTTTGATTGTTTTGTCGCTCTTTCAATTTTGAAAATATGTCTGTTGTAACGAACAGAAATAATATTGAATAAAGAGTCGGTCCATAGTTCCCAAAGAGACCTGATATAAATATTAGGAGTTAAAAACCCAAAGTCTTGGTCTCAAATTTTTATAAAAGTTTTTTAATATACTGTCAATAAGTTACATGTTTCGCCTTCTCGGGCATCATCAGACCTAAAATAATTGAAAACCTAATATACAAGAGGATCTCTAGGCTCTACGAGTAAGAAAAGTGGGGTTAAAAATATATAAAAATACAAAAAATGTATAAAAAATTAAACAAAATAAAAACGAAAAACACAGAAAACACAAAAACAATCAGTTTACCTCCTAGGTTAGTTCAGGTCCTAGGTAAACTGATTGTTTTTGTTTTCTGTGTTTTTCGTTTTTATTTTGTTTAATTTTTTATACATTTTTTGTATTTTTATATATTTTTAACCTCACTTTTCTTACTCGTAGAGCCTAGAGATCCTCTTGTATATTAGGTTTTCAATTATTTTAGGTCTGATGATGCCCGAGAAGGCGAAACATGTAACTTGTTGACAGTATATTAAAAAACTTTTATAAAAATTTGAGACCAAGACTTTGGGTTTTTAACTCCTAATAGAAATAATATTAATCTACCTACTTATAATACTAGACGAGACCTTTTTCCATAATATATTTATTTCAGACCATAAAGCATAGTTTGACTCTGACTTTGACAAACGCATCACCTTGCTCAGTCTAACAAAAATCGGTCAGAACGGTATAGTTTGTAGAAAATTGTACCATTGCCTTTTATTATTGCGTGGTCATAATGGTCAGTAAAATACAAAAGAGGGCTGCACGGTCGGACTCTTCTCAAATGTAAAGTAACTATGTATTTCATATACAGTTTGGTCATTTAAGTGTGCAACATATGGGAATTTTTTTTATTACCGATTTTTCAGAAAATTTTATTCTTGATAAAAGTTTGTGCATGTTCGATAATATAAAACTTGTACAAGAATAAAGTATGCCTATTTTAGAAAATTCAGCAAAATGTTATTAAGAAAAGTTGTTTAGAATTAAAAGTTATGCATAGATTCGAAAACGTGACCTAAAATAAAAAAATATTTTTTTTTTAAACATTTAATAACTTCCCAAAAATTTTTTTTTTTTATATTCGCCCTAAAGACCTTCATAAATTAATCAAAATTAAATCAATTTCACATATCTTTGTTCAAATTCAAGCATATTTGTAAAATTAACTTTAATTTATTAAGGAATCGCAAACTTCATGGTTGTTGCAACGACATTAAACACAACTTTAAAATATCCTAAAAATTCTTTTTAACAAGATAAAACATTAGTAATGATAATATGCAAATTAAAAAACTGTTATTTTATTATAAAATTGACAAAATATGCAAAAAATGCATGTATTCCGCCCTTTACTCATAACTATTAAAATCGTCCACAACCACGCTTAAAGCCAAACATACAAAATTCCACCACTTACATAGACATTGTACCAATTACTGACTGGCGAAACTGAATACTAGATTCGCCTAGTTGTTAATTTATCACTACAGCATAATAATAAATGGAAGGGGTTGCGTTTAGCCCTTTAAGCAGTTAGGTAAACACACGTAGCTGCAGTGTGTATATTTTATTTTTTCTACATGTCGCTCAGTTCCATGGTCATCCGGGCTACCCAGCCTACCCGTTCGGAGCGTATCCGTATCCTTACCCTGTGCCTCAGCCTCATGCAATACCTCCGCCTACGTCGCGGGTGGAAATGAGCATACCACCGAAGAGTATAGATACGGTAAGACAATATGTTATGTATAACTAAGACAATAAAAAATAAATCCCATTATGGGGTTCTGAATAAAATTGTCTCACTAATACAAGAAAATACTGTTATTGTCCATTTAGCTAAGTGCCACGGTCATGTCGTCACAGCACAGCACTAGCAGCACGCTGACTTCGAAGAGAGAAGTTAGAGAGCCGGACGAACACGGACTTGAAAGGCATCAGAGTCACGAGATGACTCTGACTCATAATCAAAGTATATCACACAACAGGTAATTAAAGAAATAATATACAGGGTGTGAATCTACATAATAGATTGAAATAGGCGTGTCGGCAGGGTTTTCGCACTGTTTGTTTAAAAGAACGAATAATAGTTAAAAACGTATACCATGGAATACCGGAACGACATCCTGAACTAACCACATTGGATGCTGCAGAAATATGTGGCACTTTGACGAAATTTTCCTTGCGCACTGTGTTCAGGGTTTTGAAAGGTTTTTATTAACTGTTGCTACGTATACAGGGCTGCCCAGCCCTGTATATATCACTGAAATATCTGAAGTAGTTTCGAAAATATTAATTAATTTCAATTTTTTTTTTCTAAAACTTTAACACCCCGTATTTTTGAAACGGAACATTATTGAACCATAGTTTATACAGCAAACTATCATTAATTTTTCATGTAGAATCACACCCTTAAATGTTCGCAGATCATTAAGCAACACCCGGTATATTACAATATTTTTTTGCGCGCACTGTATATCATTGGGTACCAATCATTTCCAGTTCGATCCACGCAAGCGTGGAAAAACAAAACTACGGCGGCGGCAGTCACAGCAGTATAACCATATCGCACAGTACGAGTACGAGCTCCAGTCAATCAGTACAGCACAAGGTCAACCAGAAGACCGTCCGGTCGAGTTCACCGCACGTTCCTGTAGCCCAAACAACCATACAGACAAACAGCAGGTAATGAAATGGTAAAAATGGCAACTGTTGCCATGATAAACATCCATCATCCTAGCTTACTTAGCAACTTACTTAGTTCTAGCTCGTCTAACCTGAATCAACACACGCATCACCACACGCATACGCATCACGACAGAATGTCACCGAGCAGTGCTCAACTGCTGCGACATGGTATCCACGGTAAGTCACCTTTGCAGGTGGCGCCGCAGGCCAATCCGCATCATTTGATGATACAGCCGCCGAATATGGGGCATCATCCCGCAGCTTTAGGTAAATAATTAAAATTCTAGGTTTTCTACTCGGTTTATCATTGTGCCTTTTTTTGCAGGGCCTCCGCCTATGACGGGTAGTTCTCTGGATGCCCTTCGTGCTCATGCTGCCCAGGCGGCTGCCAACATGCAACAGCAACAGCAGCAGGTAGGTCTATCTACCAAAAGAGTCAAAATATCTTTGCAATTTAGGTATGCCAGCAAATTATTTTTATTGTTGTTTATCTATAGCAACAACAACAGCAGCAACAACAACAAAGTTCCATGCACCCTCCGAGTACGTCACCTATGAATCCACCTCCAAAGAGTATCGCAGATGACGTGGTTAAGATTGAGCCCGACCATGAGGGATCTCCAGATGACGACAGTCAAAATAGTCCTGTTGGACCACCAAGGTAAGACTAATTTTATCTTATATCGCGGCTGAAGGTTTGAATTGGTTTACTGTATTTTTTTAACTGTTGCTAATTAGTTTATTTGACTATTAGGTTGGTTTACTCATTCGATTATTGATGTTGTAACTGTTGCTATCAATAATTAACTGATTTGGTTCTTTTAAAATGCTAGGTTTGTTTACTGTAACTGTTGCTTTAATTAAATTATGTGATTTGATTAAGTTAAATGCTTGATCGGTTAACTGTAATTGTTGCTATAACTAAATTCAAGGATTTGATAAGGTTAAAATGATTGATTTACTGTACTTTCTTAACTGTTGCGTTTCAAAAAGGACTATAATATGTGTAATGTTTTTATTTTAGCCAAGCTGGAATCTCAGAAAGCAGAGAACCATCAAGGTGTGTTAAGTTGTAAAGAGAGGGTATTCTGAAGCTTTTTGAGGTGCCAGTTACATTGCTTTATTACTCAGAACGTATTTTGAGATATTAAAGGGTTCACATTAATGTATAACTAAAGATTTTAGTCACTCTCGACGTTTGGGACATATACTTCTGCTTGGGTTACTCAGTCTGCTGGCCCCAAAAGCAGCCCCACTATCCTTTTTACTCGCTGTTGCGTCTGTTTCGCTCATATCATCTCAAAACTTTTCATTATTCCCCAGTTAGATGAGTCGTGAATTCGAAACGATAAACGCGTGTGTTCGTTTTAGGGGTCCGTCTCCCGAACCACGAATAGAAGACACCGAGTGTCACAGGAGCCAATCGGCGATATTCTTGAGGCACTGGAACAGGGGCGACAGCAATTCGTGCACGAGGACCGATCTGACTTTTAAGCCCGTCCCTGACTCCAAACTGGCCAGGAAAAGGGAAGAAAGGCAAGTGGAATTGTGGAGTCTTGTTTTGTTGCGTTGTATTTATGGTGGTTGTCTGTTGTGTTTTTAGATTGAGGAAGCAGGCGGAGAGAGAACGGGAAGAACGTGAGAGGGCGCAGCAAGCTCAAGCCAGGAAAATCCAGACTCCGGATAAGCCAGATGTTAAACCCCCCTCTAGGTGAGTAATAGTATGACCCTTATAAGACGCTTATAATCCTATGATAATGTTTGCGTAAGCGAGGGAACATGTTTTTAACATGAATTATAGTGACAAACAAAGTACAAAAGTACAACATTAAAACACTTAAATAAATATTAAATGAGATATAGTTCAACACATGGTTAGGAGTCACAATTAATAAGTAAGGCATAATAGTTAAGTTGTATAATTTCCGGGATTAATTGAACGCATGATCATGATACCTTTTCTAATAATAATTTTTTGGTTAATCTCCTCAACTTCCACCCCACACACAATACACGTCTCAAATAAATTGGTAGATGGTTAAAGATTTTACTGCCATAAATTAAAGATTTTTTAATTTGGTTACGCCGAGGAATGGGTAAGTTAAGGAGAAATGATTGTCCTGTGTTATAAGGAGAGAAGGTAGACAATCCATTTTTATATTTTTTAAACATTAAACAAGCAGTTGCTAGGATAAAGATACAACATAGGGTCAAAATGGAGTTTTTAGGAAACAACGGACGACAGGAATCACGAGCTCTAGCACCACACACGTGTCTGACTGCTCTCTTCTGCAACGCAAGTACCGATTGGAATAAGTACTGTGAATAAGAATGAATAGTCCCAAAAATTTACTTACATTGGGCATAGAAACCACCCTATCCTCCAAATAAATATCATCTACATTACATCTAGAATTCAAAATGTTAGTCTTTGTTATATTAAATGACAAAGAATTTACATCACACCATTCCTTTACTTTACACAAATCAATTTTTATGTTTGAAGAGAGCCTATTAGAATCTGTATCATGCCAAAGAATGGACATATCATCGGCCAAAACGGTAAAGTTTCGCGCTATATCAAGATGTCGAAGGCTTTTTTCGATAAGCCCGAAGATGGCATCGCTCGTACTCTTCGCGGCCTGAAATCCAAAGTGTTGTGTGCTCATAAGGTCGTGTTTGTTTAGAAGTAGGCTCGAAAAGAAATGATTTCATACATTCGCATTAAGAGAACTGGTAATAGAAGCGATGTTCTTTTTTCCCCTCAACTTATTGACAATTTTCCATGATTCTTTGGCTTTATTAGTCGAATGTGCTATAGTTTTCGTAAAGTACATTTTTTTAGAAATATTACGGCATTTATTGAAATAGTTCATAAAACCAACAAAACTTGCGGATGTTATGCACAAAACGAAGATTTTTCCTAAAAACCCTCAAAGCCCTTATGTACCACGGCTTCCTCTTTCTATATTCTATTCTTACGAGTGGAAGAGCAATAATAAATGAATTATTCAGAATACTATGAAACTGCTGTAGATACTATTCCAACTCGTTTGGTTACATTAACAACTTGCTAAAAATTTTCTTCCTAGTCTACCCATCCTAGAACTACATTTTTATTTATTATCTATCGAAACAAGAACCGACAACAGCTTCGTGATCAGACAATCCGGCATTCTAAGTAGAACAAGTTCCATGGTGTTCAATGAGATCTGAACATATACAGGGTCGTTGGTATGTATGGAAACGGTCTATTATTTCTTAAAGCACAACAGCTAGCCAAAAATATTTCAGATAAAAGTTTTAGGGTTTTTTATAGTCTATTATAATTTTTATCGTATCATTGAAGATTAAGTCATTTTTATATACATATCTTTATTAATAATTGTTAACATCATAAACGTACTAAAACCTACATAAAACCTTAGTTACTCATAATACATTAGTTACCATAATTTAATACGTTAGTTACGAAAGCATAATACGTTAGATACCAAATAATATTAGAACTATTTTTCATGAACATGTAAAACAATATTTTGACAGTTTTTAAATTTGATGGATACACCTTTGTCTTTAACGTCCACGATCTTAGGTATGCCCTCTGAAGACTGATTAATGACCGAGAAAGCACTCCTTTCGATTTCGTGCGGTTCCCCAGTGCCTAATCCACTGCCGGAAACATCGCCGATTTGAATTTTGCGAGCAATGGAAACTTTCTTGGTCACACTTTCTTCTAAATACCCTCTAGCAACCTTCGCCGATTCCCATCCACCAAGTTCTTGTAGGTCTAATATATCTCCTCCAGCATTAACAAGAAAATTTGCCGAAGATCTTCTAACGCAGTGACCAGTATGCAAAGTAGGATTTTCAAGTGAGAGATACTCAGCTATTTTTTGAGGTATTTTAGAGAAGAAATGAATGCCGCAGGGCTGTACCGTACATTTCCCTCTTCTATATGATACAAACAATCTTTGGTGAGTGACATGGTCTGGCCTTAACATTGCGTACTTTTTAAATAAAAGCACAGGATTGACTTCGCCGTCAAATATCACAGCGAAAATACGTTTCTTGTGGGTTTTTGAGTCGGGAATAGTAACAATCAGCTTGTCCTCTAAAACGTCAACATCTTCCGTGGTCATCTTCGCTAATTCATTAGTTCGACAGGCTCCTCCAATTCCAATTAAAAAAGCCACTTTCATCATTAAAAACTTCTCGTCTGAGGCAGAACACACAAATTCGTTGACTTGTTCTCTTGTAAATACTTTTGATTTTTTTGCTCTATATCCAACATTTTTCTTCTTGATGAAACGTATTAAGGCGCCGTATTTGTCGATTTCCACTCTTTCCTTCAGTTCTAAAGTCGCTCGTAACATGGAATATTTCGGCCATAAGGATGAAGCAGAGTATTCCTCAGAGAGTTTTGCGAAATACGCCAGCAATACCGTTTCTTCTGCACCTTGAACATGTACTTTGTTTCGCCACTCACAAAACTGCCGATATTCTTTTTCATAATGGATTTTAGATTTGTCCGGAAGCAAGTTCAACCTTATAATGTTGGCTGCAGCTAATATATCGTCAGGAATATCAAAATCTTGCATGATTTTAATGATGACTTTTTGAAATGCCAAAATGAAATGACAAAACACCTTGTTTTTATTTTCGAATCGCCGTTGTCAATGATACGATAAAGCTTTGAATATAACTCGATTATTAGCGATTTAACACCGTCTCGGACATTGCGGGTGACTCGGCTGTCGCCTCGTCACCTAGCAATGTCCTCGACTATTATAAATCGCATAATAATCTCGTTATATTAATAGCTATAAAAAATTAAGTATACAGGATGAGTCAGAAAGCCGTAGAGAAATAAAGTTACTTTTTTTTTTAATGGAACACCCTCTATCTTAGAATATTTTTGGATTTTACGTAAAATTACAATTTATAAGTCTAAACCAAATAATTTCCAAGATATCGACTTTTGAAAAATGACACTTTTGAATTTTGACAGCTTCTAGCTTTCTAACGGTACGTCTTAGAGTAAAACGCCGTACATGTCCCTATCTTAGTTTTTAACTATCTTTCTAAAAGTGTCAACTTCCGGTTTAACCGGATGTAGATCAACCCGGAAATATAGTACTTCCGGTTTAACAGAAGTTGGTATTTTTGAGAAGATAATAAAAAAGTAAGATAGGGATATGTAAGTCGTTTTGCTCTATGGCGTACCGTTAGAAAGCTAGAAGCTGTCAAAATGTCATTTTTCAAAAGTCGATATATCGGAAACTATTAGGTTTAGACTGATAATGCACTTATTAAAAAATAGTTGTAATTTTATGTAAAATCCAAAAATATTGTAAGATATGTGGTGTTCCATTAAAGAAAAGCAACTTTTTTTCTCTACGGCTTTCTGACTCATCCTGTATACCTATTTTTTTTTTATTCTAATAGGCTTTAGAAAACCATAAAACTTTTGTCTTGAATATTTTTTGTTAGCTGTTTTACTTTAAGAAATTGACCGTTTCCATACATACCAACGACCCTGTATAATAATCTAAAGTGGAAGATGAGGATGCTGAAAACCGGGTTGGCTGATCCGCGTGCATTAAAAGATTAAAACGATCTCGGAAGATTATCCAGCAGTTGAGTATTGTAACATGACTTATCTAAGAGGTTCAATCGCCTGTATTGCATTTAAAGATATTTGAGATAATAACATTTCCAATATTTCAAAAAATATTCACAACACAACATACCTCTACCAATTCCTCGCCTGAGCCTCATTAAGGACTCTTTCATTTATAATGGTATGAAGATGAATATACTATTGGACAAAAGTAGAGCAACAAAGTGCTTTTATTTCTTTGAGTTTAAAAAATTATTTATATGATTGTGATCCCCAGCTAATTTTAATAAAATATTATCCCCTCAATATTAGTAATATTTCACAATATTTTGGTACACTTTAAACAAAATGAAGGTAGAGAAATATTTATAATTATAAAAATCGACAAAATGAAGTGCGACAAAAGTAAAGCAACAAATTGGGTCAACAGTATTTTATTTTACATATTACGATAAAAAAAACCATTGAGCGCATTTAATAATTACAATAGCGAGAAGTATTATGTTAATAGTTAATAGAATACAATTTTTTTTTTTATTACTTGCCGACAACGTCGCGGCATTGAGGCAATCAATTTTTAAACAGTATTTTCGGGAAGGTTTGTCCAAACTTCATTGATTTTATTTACCAATGATTGTTTATTTGGAAATAATTGTGTACGAATTCCACGTTCAACTTCTTCCCATCGATTTTCAATGGGGTTAAGGTCTGGGGATTGTGCCGGCCACTGCAAAACCCGAACGTTATTTTCTTGAAACCACTCTTAAACAATTCGTGAAGAGTGCTTTGGATCATTATCCTGTTGGAAAATAAAATGCAACGGCATTTCCCACTGTGCATACGGCAACATTACATTTTGCATTATATCTCTATAGACAAATCGATCCATGGTGTCATTAATGAAGTTTAAAGGACCCACCCCATTCCATGAGAAACCACCCCATAGAAAAACACTACCTTTGCCATGTTTAACTGTGGGTGTAACGTATTTGGGACTTAACCTTGTGTTGATTGGCCGTCTTACACGCTTCATTCCATCAGAATTGAAATTTTTATAACGCGTTTCATCGCTAAACAAAACTTTTTTCCACACGTCTACTGTCCAATTTAAATGTCGACGTGCAAATTCAAGCCTAGCTACTCTATTTCTTGCCGAAATAAGGGGCTTTTTAGCCGGGCGTCTACTAAATAACTTTGCGTCTATCAACCTTCTTTGAACTGTCCGTGGACTAACCATAATTTCGGGAATTTCAGCAAAAATCTAGGTGCAGACATCCAAGGATCGTTTTGAGAAATCCTTTTAATGCTTCTGTCTGTCCAAATTGTTGTTTTTTCTGCCTTCCCGATTTCGGTAGATTCTCTAAATGTCCCCTTTGAATATAACTCGAAAATATTTTGGATACGCTGTATCTTGGTAAAACAAGCCGTCTTGAAATTGTGGCTTGTATTGTACCTTCCAAGTGTGCATTCACTACTCTCTGCTTTAATTCTTTCGAAATTGAAATACCTCTTGGCATGATTAATACAGTACAGAAATATTAATTAAACATAAAATAAACTCTGCAAAAATACTTTAACCTTTACTTTTACTAAAACCTTTCTTTTTTAGGAAAATATTAAAATGTTGCTTTACTTTTGACGCATTACAATACTGTATTTGAAAGTTTATGTCAATATCAGTTCATTTGTTTTGATTGTTGAGCTGTTGTCGCCGATAACAGAAGCCTACTTTGATATTTAAGACACGATGTATTTAAATACGATATCATGCATTTAATATTATAAAATCGAGATTTCTTTCATTTTTGGAAAGTGTTGCTCTACTTTTGTCCGATAGTGTATATATCCACCTTGGAGACAAGAAATAGCCAAAACCTTAAACCGTTTCGCATTTTATAATATACACAGTATAGGATATCGTACATGAAGTATGTCTAAAATTTTCTGAATAATCGAAAAATTGAATAATATACAGGGTGTTGCATTTAAAATAAGAAAATTAGTATTGGCCACTGTTACATGACACACCCTGTATAAAAGGTTTTTGTTGAAAAAAGTGCGCAACTGGAAATACCAATCGACGTGTCCGAGCGTTTTCTCGAACACGCCCCTATGTATTTATTATCGAATTTATTCCATTTGGCTGATACACACCGTATATATTTTTAGGGGCCCTATGGAAAGTATTTCAGCACCTTATGAGCGTTTTCCAAGACCCGGCTTTACAGACACACCTGCCCTTAGACAATTAAGCGAATATGCCCGTCCGCACGCTGGCTTCAGCCCAGGGCATATGCCAAGGTACATATAAAGAAGCCCGAGAGCTAAAGCTCGGGGCTTTAATGGAAATATACAATTATACAACATTATTTGTCCTTTGCGCAGGTCGTTGCTTCCTCCCACCGTAATGGATCCAATGTTGCAATATCAATTGAACAGCATGTACGGACCAGGGGCGAGAGAGAGGTTAGAGCTGGAGCATTTGGAGAGGGAGAAGCGTGAGAGGGAGATCAGAGAGCTGAGAGAGAGGGAACTGAATGACAGGTAACAGTTGTATGTACTATGCGAATTAATCTCCTCACTTTGTTTTTCCTTTTTTGACAGATTGAAAGAAGAGATCATGAAGTCGGGGATGCGAGCCCCGCCCAACGCGGTCGATCCCCATTGGCTGGAAATCCAGCGGAGATACGCGGCGGCCGGGTTGGCGGGGCCCCCGGGCGGGCCCCCCGGATTGTTGCCTCACCATTTCGCTTTGTATCCAGGAGGCGGCAGCGCGGCGCAGTTGTCGCAGATGGAGCGCGAGAGGTGAGTGGAAATGAGATTATTTTATGTAGAAACTAACCTGAACTGAACAATTCCGATATTTTTGATCGAGTCTGTATAAAAAATAGCAATGAAATCGTACAAGAACAACTTACTAATCAATTCCGATATTTTTGGCCTACTCTGTATAAAAACGTGCAAAAACGACTAAAAAATTCTGTTATTTTTGATCTATTCTGTATAAAAACGTACAAAAGCAACTAAACAATTCCGTTATTTTTGGTCCTTCTTGTAGAAAGAAATAGAAATAGAAACATACAAGAATAACTAAACAATTCCGGTATTTTCGGTCTACTCTGTATACGAACTAGAATTAAAGACTGACAGGTCGAGCATATACAAGTGCGTAATCTTTAGTCTACCCTGTATATTCTTATTGTATTTCCAAAAATTATTAAAATCGGATAAAAAATAAATTTCTCAAAATTAACTCCAATTTGCCTGGTCTATTATTATGTATTCCTCCTTTAAAAAAAAATAGTACTACGCATTCCACCCAAGGCCGCGTAGTAAAAAAATTCCATTGATTGACACCCTTCAATGACCGATATCTTTGTCTTTACAAATATGCGAAAGCAAGACAGAATATTTAGGGACCGCCCTCGACTATTCTTTTATTTCATGTTGTCTCTCTTTACCGTTCACAATGAAATTAGGAACAAAAGTTCTTCTTTTCAATGGCTTTCATCAAGGAGACTGATATGCCAGCTCGAGAAGGAACAAATGTTATTTGATTGGTTGTCCGTATCCTAAGGCTGAAATCTGGCAACGTCGCCAACGAACGTCAAAGTTTTAAATCATGGCTACTTGTGTAAGTTTTGTACTATTTTCAAGAGTTTCTTAGTGTTTTTGGTGAATTATTGGACGTATCTTGGCAGAAACAGTTAGAATTAGATTTAAACAAGTGTTTTTGGGCGATTTTTGAAAGCAAGTACAGTTATATTTGCATAAAAATGAATTTTTCTGTGATGCGCCAGAGCTGATTTTTAATACTTTTTTTCGTGTATTAAAAACTTGTAATTTATATCAATTTGCTACTTATGGCGGCTTTATGAATGTCTATGAGATTATTTTGCAATTGAAACCTAAGTTTACGTTGGTAAGTTTTTAAAATTATCAGCCATTAAATAATTGTTACCCATTGCTTCTTAAAAGTAGCAAGACTAAACTGTGGATTATAGTAACTAGTACTATATCCTCAGGTTAGGAGTATGCCTAAGCTTACCCAGCTGGCAATGAATATTATGTTTAGGATTATCAGTGGGGTTTATGTGTCAACTAGCTCTGAGTTATCGCTAGCTCTAGGTCAAAGTTAGAGTTATCCGAGAAGCGTTTATCCAAGCAGTTGACGTTAATTGTCAGTTTAACCGGTGGAATGGGCATTAGTTATTGGGTTAAACTGTAACCTTGAAAGTAATCCGAACCTATAATGTCCAATATTAGTGCTACAGTTGGATATTCTGTATAGAGGTGACAGGACTTTGGGTTTTACTAACCTAAACTAGTCTAAACCCTGGTTTATAATTAACTTCACACTGTAAAAGTGGAAATTCAAAAATCTCTCTTCAGCTGTTATGCTGTTAAGTGCAAAAAGTTTGTGTGAAAGTGTGCTAGAGGCCCAAGCATCCATTGATAGAATGATCTTGTGGTGCCAATCCAATGGACTTGCAGTCAATAATAAAAAATCAAATTTTATCCAGTTCTGTACCAAGAATGTATCTGTAGGTCTTAGAATGAACAAGTGCATCACACAAAATTATTGGGTGTCTACACTGTCTACCAACAATATTTATGCAGCCAATTGAGTTCTTTGCAGTTTATGGAGAGTATTTCTGGTATCTTCTTTTCTTTTTTCTGAATACTTAGTTAGGATATCTCAGGGTCATTTTAATATGTAATGAAACTGACCGACCCCCAGGTATGTTCGTCACCTGTTGATTTCAGCCACTCTGACTGTGATTGTTAGACAATGTCATATAACCCTGTACATTACGTTGTGTATGTTTGGCAGTTCTTTTTTTTAAAGTTTGGTACAAGGGTAAAGTTGTATGTCCCTCCGTTAAACTCTTTAGAATTATATTATGTTTCCATAACAAATCATATTTTTTTTTATGCCAATATAGTGAAATAAAACAAAGAGCTCTTGTAAACTTATTAATTAATAATAAGAATAATAAGTTTATTTTAAATAGTTACAATATAATAAACATGTTAATATGATATTCTTGAATAAACTTATTCATAAAGTCCCCAGAAGACGTGCTTGTTAGGGGCAAATCTTATTTATTTAAAAGTATTTAAAATTATAAATATTTAAGAATATTTCTATAAAAAGATGCAAATATTCAATAAACGCTACTTTCTTAATTATTAAATTTCTGAAAAGGATTAATTATATAATTGATTTACAATAATATTAAATAGCATTAGTCAGTTATGGCATTTCTAAAAAGATTTTTAAAGCGTTTGTTTCCAATATCAATGTTTTTATTTCAATTTTATATTTTTTTAATGAAATAATTTTTCTAATACTTGTTGGTAAATAATCGTTTAAATAAAAGCATAGATATTTAAAAAATTTTTGTCCTACGGACTTTTTTATTTTAGGTTTTATGGATATTTCATTTTTATAACGTGTATTTTTTGTTTCTGAATATAATTCTTTTGAAGGATAAAGATAGTCCTTATTAAATATAATTTTCAAAAATCTTTTTTGTAATACTTCTAATTTTTTAACCAAAGTTCCGTTTATTCCTCCCCAACCTAAGATTCCGTAATTTAAATGAGTTTTGACTAATGCATAGTATAATATTTCTAGATGTTTTATATCCAGAAGTTTCTTAATGCTTTTAAAAATTAGAATAAACTTCGTAATTTTTGAATCAAATATTCTACTTGAAAATTCCAATTTAATTTACTGTCAAAAATTATTCCTAAATATTTTACATGATTAACTTTTAAAATTTGAATGTCATCGCTTATATTGATGCTATTTATATTTTGTGGTTTGTGGTACATTATTTAGGTTTAAAGTAAATGGAAGATAATTTGTTTTATTAAAATTAATTGTTAATAAATTAGTATCAAACCAATTTTTTATAATTTTAAAATCTTTTTTAATTTTCTTATTTAAATTGTCCCAATTTATATCGCTATAAAAAATAGCAGTATCATCTGCAAAACTATGAATTTTCCCATCGCAATTTATACTAAATAAATAATTAATATAAATATTAAAAAATAATGGTCCTAAAATTGTCCCTTGAGGAACACCATATTTAAATACTTTTGAATATCTTTCTTCCTTATCTATTTTAACATAAGTTGGTCTATCTTTAAGATAGTTTTTAATTAATTCTAATTGCTTTCCTTTAAATTCAATATTTTAAATTTTTTTTAATAGTAAATTATTTTTAATTTTAAAATATCAATAATATTTTCCACTTTCTGATGATTAGTTTCTTCTAAATAAAATGAGTCAATATTGTTTATTTTCGTATTTAAAAATATGTTATTACATTTATTGATTTTATTTGCTAGATCTTTACCAACTGTAGTAAAATAGTCAATAAAGTTATTAGCTATAGGTTTCTTGTCCGTAATTGACTCGTTCTCAATTTTAATTTCGATTCTCAATTTTAATTTCGCTTATACTTTTATGTTTTTGATTTTTATTAAATACTCTTTTAATGGTTTTCCACATATCTTGATTAGAATTTTGGCATTTATCAATTTCATGTTTATAAAAATTAGTTTTTGTCCCGTTAATTAGTTTAGTTAATTTGTTTTTATAAATTTTATATTTATATAATAAAAATCGATTATTTTTATTTTTCTGTAATTTTTTATAGAGCTCGTTTTTTGTTTTAATAGAACTTAGTAAGCCATTAGTAATCCATTCTTTTTTCTTTTTATTTTTTATTTTAATTTAAAATAATTTTTTATCCAACACTTTCATATAAAGTGAACATTATCAGTTCGATTTTAGGCTAATAAAGTAGCTTATAACTCACACGTGGATTATAACCATAACTCACTAGTGGGTTATGATTATAACCCACTGGTGAGTTGTGGTAAAATATGCATTCATATAAGGCTTTGTCATAACTGTCTCTTGACTTGTGGGGAATAATAAATGAACACACAAGGTTCGCTTCTTTTTGAATTTCGGCTGAAGTTTCTTCCATATTTTGAAAAACTACCCTCGAGAATCGCAAAAATAATAATTTTATTTACTGCTTTCAAATTTTTATAATTAATCAATTCCATAGCAACAAAAATTACCTTAGCCTACTTTGACGTGTCAAATCTGTCATTCAAAAATATGTCAATTACAATGTAATACAGGGTTTTCCAGTTTACATTGAAACAATATAATTTTCTATTTTTTAATAATATCTATCAAGTGTTGGATAAAATTTTGTATGGCACTCGTGTGTTAAGTCATATAAGTCACTTGGGAATTAGCCCTCTCGGCCTACGGCCTCAAGGGCTAACCATTTCCCAGCGTGACATATATAACATAACACACTTATACCATAAATAACTATTTTTCAATTAAAAATACTTTACGTTTTTGATGTAATTTTATTATTATTTGTAATTTTACTGGGAATAAATTATTTGATTTACCAACAGAATGTTTTTTAAACCAAGAGCCAAAACATTTTTTCTCAAACTTTTTTTTTTCAATTTTAGGTTAGAAAGGCTTGGTATACCTCCCCCAGGGGGACCTGGGCAGGCAGGTCCCCCGGGGCATCCCCACCATCCGGCGCACGCAGCGCAACTGGAAGCAGCGGAGCGCTTAGCCTTAGCTACAGACCCCATGGTAAGTTTTTTGAAATGATACAAGAATTATTGTTAGTGTTAAATAGTTTAACTTGAGGATTACCCTGCAGTAGCCAGTGCTCTATTCCATAAGTTAGACTGAAAGTTAAAATTAACCGTAAGCAATAATATCAGGCTTTAAAGTCTTAACCAAACTATACCTTACCTAACTTCATATTTGTACAAACCAATATTATCAAGTGGTCTCCTTTATGTTGATGAAGGTACGTTTGCAAATGGCCGGCATTTCACCGGAGTACCACGCGCATACTCACGCGCATACCCATGCCCATACACACCTACACCTCCATCCTCAACAGCAGCAGGCGCAGCAAGAAGCGGCAGCGGCTGCAGCGGGTTTCCCTTTACCAGGTGAGTGCTGTCAGAACATTCTTTGATACTAATTTTTTTTTTTCACCATAGGCGCATATAGACAGGCAGCCAGTCCATCAAAATACGCCGTTGTAAAGGGAACCCCAATATTTCGGTATAACTTTATGATACTATCTTATTAAGCATATGTTTTTACATAAAAAATCATAGTTTCCGACTTTTACTATTGGTCAAGACGGACAATGTAGTCAAAAATCATGAAAAAATGATAATTATTAATTTTTTGATTTATACTCTATTTCAGAAAGGTGTAGAGTAATAAAAGCTCATTAGGTATGCAAAGGGACTACAGAGTGACCCAACGAATATTTAAGCCATTTTCATAATTTGGCATTGGTTTCATTGCAAAATTCTTTCTTTTCATCAAGTGTAGGTAGTACCACCCGGGTTTGGGTCAATTTATGGGTTTTGCCTATTGTTATCCATTCACAAACACTGAAAATGGTGTGACAAAGGCGGGCCGGTAGGATATTCGTAAAAAGAAAAGAATTGTATTTTAACATAATAAAAATTAGGCATTAGGTACATAGTATTAGCTACACTTATTTTTTATTAAACATTATAAAAAAAATACATTATAAGTACAGAAATTAAATTATAAAAAATCATAATATTCTTCGTCATCTGAGGAACTGTCATCTCCTCTTCACGTTTTAATTAACGGGTCGACGGTCCGATCGATCAGGTGGTCAAGATCCTACATTTTCTCCTCTTCTTTAATGACATGATGGACTGCTTTTCGCCAGTTCTCTGGTGTCACTTCCTTAATGGCTTGATCAAACAGTAGCTTAACGTCTTTCATTTCGAATGTCGTGTTGTGTCTTGCTACAAATCCTTTCACTTGCGCCCATATAAGTTCTATAGGATTTAGTTCGCAATGATATGGTGGTGTGCGCAGCACAGTTACACTATATTTTTCTGCTACTTCTACGGCATATTTCATAAAACGATCTGTGTGTAAATTTGCTATAGCTAATAGTTCCTTCTTTATCAAGTTATCTTCAAATTCAATACTTTTGGTGGTTAACCAGTCGATAATTTCTTGTTTTCTCCAAGATTAAGTTGGAGTCTTCTCTGTGCGTCGTCAATGATAGCTTGCGTTATCCATAATCACTCCTAAATCAGCTGGAAGATATTTTATCATTTCACCAAAATAGTCCTTAAAAACATTTGAATTCATGTCCTCGTGGTAATCTCCCGTATTGAACGACTGAAAGGTTAACAAACCTTCTTTTAAAAATCCCTCTTCGCTTCCAATATGGACGATTATTAGTCTCTTCCCTTTACCTGAAGGCACCTTAATACCCTTTGACAGAATCTTATCTAGGGTGGGTATTTCTTTTTTAAAATAAAAAGAGTGAAGTTTTCTTTGAACTACTTTTGGTGTCTTCGTCAAGGACTTTTGCTGGTCTGCCTGGACTTCTCTTGGGAGGTTCCACTTGACCTACTGTCTTTCTCTCCCACAATAATTTAAAAACGGTGGACTTTCCAACTCCAGTCATTCGGGAACATCGGTCGACAGTTTTTTGTACAGTAAAATTCGGATAATCGTATTTTATGCAATCATGTACATTTAAAATAATAACTTTTTCACTCACTGATAGTAAAGAATGATTGGAACATCTTTTTGTTGGAATGACAACCAGACCAGCAATGACAGAAAAAATTAATGCAAGTAGGAATAGTTTACTGAACAACTTTCATAAAGGTCACTTTTTCGTATATGAGGTAATTCAAAAGTTACAGGCATTATGCGCGACTTTTTTGCCACTTTGTATAAGCGAGTGGGAATAAGTTAAAGATAAAAGAAAAGTATTAATGCTGTGTCCTTTTTTAATAAGTTGACAAATTTTTTATGTTAATATTTATATTTATGCAAAAAGTGATACCCCCTTATTAAAGAGAAATGTTTAGACTTTAAAGCTGGATTTATAAACTCGAAAAGTTGACGAGGTTGACGTTATGTTCAAGTTGGTGAGGTTCGATATTCGACAGTCCAGAATATGGCATTTATAGAGTCAGTAGCGAAGTTGGAAAAGTTGTTGTTTGATTGGTTGAAATTTTTGTCCAATAGAGTGATAGTGTTGTAGATAAATTCATAATTTTGAATTAACTTGAGTAACAATAAATTAGTGGCATCATTCTCTATACTACCTATTTCTGGTTTTCCAATTTCTGGCGCAAAACACAATACTAAGTTTACAACAAACAGAAAATCCAAATACAAATGACGGAAGGGCGACGTAAACAACGAAAAGACATTTGACATTTCGCTGTAACCACCTGACTTTGAATAGAAACAAACCTCTCGAACTCCGAACATAAAAATTGGTTACCTCGAACTACACGGGAACTTTTCGAAACTTACGAACTTTGCACGAACTGAATTTATAAATGGAACTGAGTGTTCCCTTTAGTTTAAATTGAACTCCTATTTCCAACACCAACTGAACCTCAACCTCGCCAACTTTTCGAGTTTATAAATCAAGCGTAAATCTGTCACAATTGTAAACTTTTGTTTTAATGACTTTGAAGATATTGGAACTTAAATATTGAAATTAATATTTCCAATTTTTTCACGTTTTAGCTTTTATGTAAAAAGGCATGCTTAATTCGATGGTTTGGGTTCCATACAGTTATACCGAAATATTGGGTTGGTGAACGTAAATGGCACCTCGCCGCCCATCTAATTAAATGTTTATTTTAATAAATAATAATGACATAACATTTATTTTCTTTATTATAGCTTCTGGTACCCCAGGTTACCCTAGGCCAGGTATGATACCTGGCCGTGATGGGCCCCTGGGTCTGCACCACCCAGACCTCTTGGGGCGACCGTACGCTGATCAGCTGGCGCACCAGGTAACTATCTAACCCCAGCCAAAGTGATTTGAATTTAATTAATATTCAGTGTGAGATTGGGTTTATGTGTTTCCAATAAGTAGTATTTTTATGGGAAGGCTCATAATATTCGTACGAGGCTCCTCATAAGATTCCTATTAATGATAATGATAATAATTAATATTATGAATGGATGTTACCAATAAGAATAATTTGTTGTTCAGGCGGCTGCCCATGAACAACTGCAAAGGCAGATGCTGCTAGAAAGAGACAGGTTTCCCCCTCACCCCTCGATTGTTGCTCAACACGAGGAATACTTAAGGTCCGTTCAATTTTTGTTTTATTTTGTTCTTGTCTCTGGTTTATGTTTCGCTGATTTTTATCCTGCTAGGCTGGCTTGTGGGGTTTACAAAAGATGATTTGACGGCTATATAAGAACGTTTGATGATCATCTTTTGTACTTAGTGGCGCCGCTAAACAATAACAGCTTTTAATTTTGGGTAAATGCGTAAGCGTCCACAAACGCAGTTGGGATTGAAATACTCGCATTTCTTTGTGTTTGTATCCACGTCAATTTAAACAAATATTATTTTAAAATTATGTTCTCGGATTTAATCAATTAAAAAATGCAGTTTCTTGCGACATTGGAATTATGTTCGAATTAACCCATAAGTGTTAGTGGACGTAATACATCTTGCTTTTTATTTTTAAGGTAGAATACTGTTCTATACGTAGCACGGTCCAAAAGTTTCCTGCCTAAAAATGGTAGAGACTCGAGTAATAAAATAAAACCACCAACTGTATTTCTCGATATAATCGCCGCTTTACTTCAACAAATTTTGTTGATACTGCTAACTAATCTCTCCAAGTGACTGATCCTCTTCTTTCCTTAAAAATTTGCTGTCTTGCACATATGTTTCAAATTTAAGAATAATCAACCGGGGCCAAATCGGTCCTGTAAGGTGTATGACTTAATTCGGTAAAGCCACATTGCTTTACAATAGCTGGGGTGTGTACTGAATTGTCACGCTTTACACTTCATGGCTTTTTTCCCCGACGTTTTCCCTTGGTGATACATAAGTGAGGCGTAATAATTATTGCCAGTAATCGTAGAATTTCGATTAATAAAATCCTTTGAGTATCCAAGGTAATAATGAATCCCAAGATGTTTTTTGGGGATTGTGTCCAGCTAGTAGAAAAAAGAGAATCTAGTTTTGATTGGCTGAGTTTCACGCCAAATTTAATATTTATCCAACCAAAATTGGTTTACCATTGATCTTTCTGGAAGGTAGGGCACCTGAGTTCACTAAAACACTCGCTAAACCAGCCTGACCTCCATCCAGGCGAGGCTCCCGACTTCCTTCTGTCGAAGCACCACTGTCCCAAGGATTTTACGCACAAGCGCATCGGTGTCTCCTTATCGGGTCCTTCTTCACATCCATCAAAGCCAGATGTTTCCTCAATTTGCAGTGTCCCGTCCTACAGGACAGAATCCACTTCAAGTTAGCCCTGCCTGGCCAAGGTATGAAGTCCTTGAGTTGCCTGCAACTTTACTCCATGGAGAGGTAGGCACTAGTAGACAGTCCATTCCTTAAGAGCTGTTCTTTAGGTTAGTTCGGTGACAACCTGGTCACCTTGCTGCTCATGCGGTTCAAGTCAATTTATGCTATGCAGGACCTACGAGACAATTGGTTGGTGGCTGATTTATATTAGTCACAAGACAGCGATGACCGTCCGATATTATAGTTTAAACATTGTACACAGAAGTCACCAAACTTTAACTGCGGTACACGCGGATATGGATTGAGAGGCTGCGACAGTTCGTTGTTTTAGGAAAGGCCGGAAACATTTGGACCATATATATTTATATACGATACTTGTACCTGTATATACAGGGCGATTCATCAGTCAACGGGACGATTCAAAAAAATTGTGTTTTAGGCATAAAATGGCATGCGCTACCCAGGTAAAATATGTCGGACAATGCGGTATTGCCGCTTCTACTAAAACATAGAAGAAACTTTGACATTTTAAATGGAACATCCTGTATGTAAACTTGCTTTTACAATCTCTGGTAGTTTCTTAACAATTTCTGATTATTTCTCTATTTTTATCTATTGCCAATTTCGAGATATTAATTAATGCCCATTCTTTTTTCGAAATTCATGACCTGCAATAAATGCTGATATTTTTTAACCCTGATATAATAAGGCGCTGAAATTTGGTTGGGATTTAGGCTTTTTACGCTATGGCCAAAGTTTAGTTGCAATATACAGTTGATTTTTTACTTTACTTACGTGAACTCCCAGACTGGCCGAATTTTGGATGTTAAGAAGTTAGGGAAATCCCACACTAACGATTTCACTGTCCCTTTATTAATTTGTATGAAGTAGGTGTCTAGAAAACGCAGGTCTGGATTAGCGAGTACTATGAAATCCTGATAATAAAGTGCACAATGCAATTGAAATGCTTGGCCGGATTTTCGAGGTCGGACTGTATTATAAATTACATGTAACATAGATATCAGTCCTCTTGAACGAAAGACGGTACACACACAGAATTTAATATACCGGTAATCCGTTGTCGCCCATATCCTAGTAATAAGTTATAAGAGTAAAAATATGAAGTATTGCAATGTGAACAGAAATGGGTAGATTAAGTTTCCCCCACTCCATCGTATCGCATCTCGCTCATTGTTCTGTTGGTGTCACGCCCCCCCGCTTCGATTCAATTATTATAAAAAATGAAGTTGTACGTAATTTCACCTGTGTCCAACACAGTACGTCTCCCTCCGACAGCGTAAATAGCACTAAAATTTAAAATTCAGTCCAAGCGGAAAGTGTCACACTAGCAGAACAATGAGCGACATACAATACGATGGACTGGGGGAAATTTAATCTACCCATTTCTGTTCACTTTGCAATACTTCATATTTTTACTCTTCTGACTTATTACTAGGATATGGGCCAACGGATTACCATGCTGGTTTCTCCTTCTTGTCCGCATGACCTGCAGCTTAGGTCTCCATTGTACAGTTGCAGCTTATATGTCTTGTTAAAACTCCTGTGGCAATTCTAAGCTGATTTCTGCTCATCAGAAGTAGCTGTTTCGGGTCTGGGTCCCCAGTGAAAGATTTGCTATGCTGTCCGTTGTTCCAGTAGATTATGTGTTGATTTCTTGTCCATCGTTTTATGGCATCTCGTACTGTGCACCTTGGGACTCCCGAGTGCCGGTTCTGGACCTATGAATGTTTTTTCCGACCCTTTCTTGCAAGTTCATCAGCCTTTTCGTTTCCTGTAGTACCGTCATGTCCTGGCACCCATTGTAGTATTAATTTGTTAGCTTTGGCTAGTTCCCCTTGGCATTCCCATACCACTCTTGATGTCACCTTGTTGAATGTTAACGCCGCTTGGCTGTCGGAGTATTTGTGGATAAGTCCTATTGTTTTCATACGCGCACTGTAGGATGGCGTGGATTTCCGCTTGGGACCCGTGGAGAGAGAAATAGGCATCTTTCTCCGGTCTTACTCCGTGTATCCCTTCTCCGGTACTCTTTTTGGTTTTTGAATCTCTGTAACAGATTATTGCTCCAGGAGTATCTGGTGTTTTTTTGTTCCACACATCGACTATGGTATGTCATAGCGAAACCTAGGATTTGAGGAGTGTATGTCCAGTTCCTGTATAGGCTCATTTTTGCCTCTTTTTTAATCACCAAATGAAGTGGAGGAAGATCTAAGAGTTTGTAGGCCATGTTTTTCGGAAAAATATGGAAATTAATTTATATCTCGAAAACAGTGACAGACGGGTGTATAGGGAAATAATAAGGAAAGTTGTTAAGAAACTACTAGATATTGTCAATAACGCTAATATACAGGTTGTTCCGTTTAGAGTATCAAAGTTACCACTACTGTCTGGTAGAAGCAGCCACGTCACAACGTCTTAGCCGGGTGTAGTTAGAATACACTAAGAGGCCACGGCGTCATTAGCGTGGAAACGTAAACGTGTTCGATCTCACTGTGACTTTAAAATGTTTCTGTATCGCTCGAGGCGTAAGCAGATGATGAGGTGGCTTCTTCTTACCTGACGCGTATTCTAGAACATGCCCTTTTATGCTTGATCGGATCGTCATAAACGTCTGCGTGAATCACCCTGTATATATTTTTAGTTCAGGTTAGAAACATTAGCTGCTTTTCTAATACAGTGTGTCCAAAAATCTCTGCCACATCTTGATTCTATGCTTTTTCAAAAATGATAAAGAATGACAAGTTTAATTAGGTCTAACCTAGGGGGACACACTGTATGCTAATAGGTAGCTGTCGCCAAAGAAACTGATAGCTACGCGTCTAGTAAGAAATTTAAAGGCTCTCGATTGATGCCAACTTCCTCAGTTGACATCCATTGATGACTCGAACACCATCTCTGCTTTATATAAATTTCTCATTTGAAATGTTCATCACATCCTGTTGTCATCATTTGTGATATAAAGAAGAAACAGTTCTTAAACAAGCTTAATTTTATTTTGAATAGATTCATGTCATCGCCATTTGCGGGTGATTGGATGACATTGATGACATATGCAACGTGAGTTATCAAATACATATTGACAGGAAGTTACAAAATGTATGTCGTTAATGTCATACAGTCGCTGGGTACGACTTGTTGTAGTAAAATGATAAACGAACAAAAAAAAAATGCCCTACTTTTTGTATCTTGGTGTCGAAGGACGACAAATCTTTATAATAGTAGTTTTCACATTTTAGGCAGCAACGAGAACGCGAACTTAAAGTGCGGGCACTGGAAGAGGCAGCCAGAGGGTCTAGACAGTAAGAAAAATGGTAAGTTAAAAAGCATAATAAGCATTCAACTAGAGAAATAAGGGATAATAATAATTAATATGGAAAAATAGACCATTTTTTAACACATTAATTAATCAATTAAACAAAAGATATCAGGTTGCGGTTTTCAGTTCCTTATAGTAACTTTTCCTCCTCTACAAGCTGATGGGGTTAGTTTTTTAATCCGATGTTTCGGATTCGAGCGATCATCATCAACTTTTTTTATTTTAAATACGGACCTGGATTTTTTATTCCACTATTTAATAGCCTTTATAAGCCTAAAATGAAATATGATGAAAAAGTCATATCATAACATTGATTTTTTTGAGAAAATCCTTATTCATTGAGGAATTACGGAAAAACGTCATCTAGTGGCCACCATCAGAATCAATATGGTATAGTTAATAGATCTACGTGTAGAGGAAAAGAAGGGCTTTTTTTCAAGACTAAGTTGAATAAAATCGGTTTATCCAAAGCAGAGATATCAGCGTTTGAAAGAAAAAAAGTTTGACCCTCTCCCACCACTTATTATTGAAAATAGAAATAAACGATTCCTAACATCAAGAGAAAATCGGCATTTCTATTTTGAAATTTCTCTTATGCCCCCTAGCGGTCATTTTTCGAACTTGAAAATAATTTCCAGCAATTTCTCTTGGCCGCTTTTATCGATAAATATTTTTTCCCAAAGTCCTAGTGTTACCTATTACTTTCTGAGATATAGCCGATTACCTCCTTAGGTGGAACACCCGGTACTATACAGGGTGTTATTGAATGTGTGTGTGATAGTGCTCGTCAAAATAGGAAAAAAATCAAAAAATGTGAAAGTTTTAATTTTTTTTCCGTTTTTCTCCCTTATTTTCCGAGATAATTATTTTAAATTTGATGCACTTATTAGTTTTCGGAATCTCTACAATAGAATGTCTAAATTGTCAGAGGCAGTATACAGAGTGTTACATTTTTTTTACGGTACCTACACTAAACTTTCACTCTCGTGAATTTTTTTTTGGGGATACCCGTTCTTTTTTCATTCTTTTTGATCCCCTGCATTTTTATCGTATCTGTCATCGTTTTCTGGTTATTGGCGGAAATAGCCGTCGATGCAAACCAAGTATAATCCAAGTAGCAAAATTTAAAAAAAAAAGTTGTATCTTGGTCAAGCCCTCACTAAAATCTCCGGCCAGGACAACACTCCGCCCAATGCCCACCCACTGGAGTGTTGTTTCCATTGCCTTAAGAAAGGTGCCAAAGCATTCACCCGGACACCTATAAACAGTTATTACGTACAAATTATAAGGCTTCACTACCAGACATAAGAGTTCGACAGATTTCAAATTAAAGCTTTTACTTAAGAGTATCAGAGTACCACCACCTCTGCATTTCCTTCTAGCACATATCCACTTATTGTGTATCCATTGATACTGAAAGTCTAAGTTCCTTCGCAGACAGCCATAGCTGTCAGAGCCACTTCTGCTTGTTGCATTGGTGGTGTACCATACCAGGTACAGTCCTTCTTACTCTGAAGAACCCCCCCCCCCCGCCTTTGCGTGTTGCTAAAGTTGATTTTCTTGCATTTTAGATATTAACATTTGGGTCAACGTTGTAAGGTATTAAAAACGCCATCTCCAGGGATTGGATGACGCAAGACGATATATCAACACTTACCTACCTAACTAGTAGAGCAATCGTAAAGATAAATTATTTAAGATATATTCCAGAATAATATAGAACTTTAATTTTTTAAAATATATTTTGCAATCGATATAGAGTAAAGAGAGAGTTTTGTATGCCGCTGTGGTTGTTTAGTCTTAAAACATAATTTATTATAATGCATAGTATTTATTGAAATGCAGGGAAAATGAAGTGTTTTTTTTTTTAACAAAAGCTTTAACGTTTCTTGGAAGGGCAAGATAGAAGGGATAGCTAGATAAATGACGTCGAAATATTGGCTTGGTAAAACGACAATATAAATTTAATATTTGATGGGTTTAAGGGCTGATGATTTGAGAAAGTTGATTTATTAGAGCAAATACAGTCAATTATAATGGCATTAGAAAATGATAACGACCGGGTAAGGACTGTAGTAATTAACCTACATTAACGACGGTACTCCCAGAGGATTTCCCCCTAAATTACTTCATAGAGTAAAGTAGTAGAAGTAGCCGAGGGAAGGCAAGTGGACCCCTGAGTCTTTCTCCATTTACTCGCACCACTAAGACCCTCGCCCAACTTACCTGATCTCATGATTTTCTCTAGTTGAAGCACCACTGTCTTAAAACAAAGACGACGCCTGAGGCTTTCCAGAGCCTCACAGGACACATCCCGGTGCTTCCTCAATTTGCTGTATCCTGTAAGAAGTTGTACCAGGATGACACCACTTCAACTTGGGTTCATCAGGTCAAGTTATGAAATCCTTCGCTTGCCTGCAACCTGGATCCTGATGCCATGCCTCCTTGGAGGGGTTGGTTGTGTTTGTGCGAGAGTCGAACTATTCCTTGGTTGGCTAGTAGGGCTATCAGAGCAGTAGTAGAACTTTGAGGGAGGGGGCAGAAGCCTCTGAGAGGATGTTGGAGGAACATGTTCTGGTGTGCTACACTAACATACCCACTAGGAAGCAAAGGTGTATGCCATCGTCTTGGTGACAAGCAGGAGGAAGATCATAGATAGAACCTCAGTCCTCCTTCGACTGGTTGCTCTGGAGGACAGCATCGGGATCTTTCTTTCCATCCTGGTGTGTCCTAAATCCTACACTCCTTTTCAGCATCCGGTGTCCGGCGTCCTCAGATAATCAGCCAGAGCCTCCCTTTTAGGGGTCACAATGCAGCCCTAGGGGCGGTCCTCATGGCTCTAGTTATATCTGAGCCAGCAAGTCCATAAGCGACTCTCGGTTCGATGATCGCCGTGTAGAGGCAACGCAAAATGTGGGGGTTTACAGCGTCGAGCCTGCCAGAAGGTACAATATGCGCTCTCCATGTCAGCTTCTGGTCAGTTTTGTCAGTATAAGGGATTGTGGGGTACTGAACTCAACTATTTTCTCCTGTTTGTGAAGAGACTCATCTCCGTTTTGTTGGGTTAAATTGTCAGTCCCGTCTTTTTAAATCCATTCCTTCAAAGTGTTTATTTTTTCTCTTTGACGCAGTGTGAACGGGGGAGTGTTGTGCTGACGCAAATTGTGATTTTTTGATTTGTAATTGTGACGACAGGATAATGGAAGTATAGAGTTATAAAATATACGGTATAGCAGGAATACATTGAGCCAATATTTTGACTTTCAGGAACTATATTTTTAAATTATCTAGAAATATAGTCTAAGTCTTTAAAATGCAGAGAAATCTGTTGTTAATAATAAAATATATCCGGACTTTTAGAAAGTATTACATCACAATTGTAGTGAAAATTAAACGCCATGCTAAATGTTTGGGTTTTAGGTTATGTTATCTTTTATGCAGAGTTGTTTCTATCTGTATCAGTTTATTCAACTTTATATAGCCACTAGAGGTCTCAAAATTCCGACACGCTGTATAGTAACTATAACCTAACTTCCTATGTTTAGCTATGTGTGTACGAGGTAATTTTATTTTTCTGCATCAATCGTGTAAATATAATGGTCTATTTATTGATAGAAAAATTAAGAAGTACGGGGGGAAACAAACGGTGCAGTGTTGCCGAATCAAAAAACTTATTGTTTCCAGGTTTTTTCACAATAACAACTGTTTTATTTAATTTGCAAATGGGGGCACACCAAATAAGATTGTCCGATGCCACTAAATGCTAGCACATGAATTGTCTATATTAGACCCCCTAGGGCTTGAAGTGTCCCTTTTTCATTCTTCGTTTTGCAAATTAAATAAATGGTTTTATTGGGGTGACCAAAAAAAAACTTACGTTTTGAAAATACTGCAAGAGATTAAGATTCGGTGTGGAGCAGGTGCAATTGAGGAATATCCAGTGTACATTTTTTTTTTGGGCACCCTGTAGATTAAATGTTTATTCCTTTAGACAAGAAAGATTTTAACCCGTTGTACAGTCTTCCTATTATAAATTGGGTGTTTAGGCAATTACAGATTATCTTCATAGAAGGAAAAATTGTGAATGTATTTTTTCTAGCTCTAATATCTTTGAAACTGCAAGAGTCTTATGGAGCAATAATGTTTCTTTACTGAATCTAAAAATCCTAATAATTTGTCTTAGAATTTAATATTGTTTGGTTTGCCTAAACATTCCAAATGTAAAAAATGTGCTGCTTGTACAGATCTGTATAGTTCAGAGGATTTAAACTTTAGCGAGAAATTGCGAACTATGTGGAATTATATAAAAAGGCTTTGAAAATTTCACAAAAAGTGTTTTACGCACTTATTTAGTAAAAAGATGGGTATAGATCAGTATGGTTCGTAATTAATCGCTAAAAACTATTTTGTAGTCAAATATTTAAGAATTTTAATTTTTAGCGCGTGATTTTTGTTTGTTTTCTTTTGGTACTAGTACTTATTGTGTATTTTTGTGTATATTTTTGTTTATATTTTTTATTCTTCAAAGCTAATATGTCAATATAATGTTTTTACCAAAGATATTTGGCAAATTAATTTTTCGCTAATGCGATCAAAGTGAAGTCACTTTGAGAGAGACTGGAAGCAGTTAATCTTGTGTCAGTTAAACGCGTTAGACAGAGATCTACAATCATAAATCTAGGAAAATCAGTAGCTTCTGGGAAATTTTGTCGCACTGGCAACATCGCAATCCTACGTGCTACACATTTTCATCTCGATTAACTTTTAAAATGTTTCCAATTTTTCTCAAAGCCGTCACAGTCTTAGCCTCTGGCTAGTATTCTTACTTCTTCCCATCGTTTCCCCTTTTTAGTATTTCTTCATTTATCTTGTTGGTCTGTAGTGTTGCCTATCCTGATTATATGTCCTGCCTATTCATTTTAGCTTCTTTTCGTCTACTTCCTGTTTAAAAGGCTTTACTTTAAGTTTTTCTCTACTAATCACTTCATTCCTGACTCTTATGTTCACTTTATCCCAGCCACTTCTCTTCACATGTAAATTAAGTATAATTTGCATTTGAAATTGTACTTTTAAGGACCTTCTTAGTCTCATTAAACATTATAATGATAATGTCAGATACTCTGCCAGATATGATTAAAATCCATACTGAGGAAATAATTCAACAGCATTTAGCCCAAATTTGCTTGGCAATCAGTAGTTTAATGCAAGACAAGGACAATAATGCTTGTAAAAGAGCAGTTAAGTGTATTGACACCATATTACAACATGTAAGTGTAGGTCCAATATGTTTTGATTTTCTTATTAAACCCCACCATTTGTATTTTAGATTCCCAGTGATAAACTGGCACCATTTTTCGATTTTTTTCTCCACAAATTCACGGTGTGCAATGACAAACAGTGACAAGAACATCCAAGAAGACTCCTTAAATTGAAATTGAAATATAATTTTATTGAAATAAGTAAATACACTTCACAAAAATAATACCAATACATGACATTGTTTGATGTTCTTACATTATGTATTATGCACCTACATACGATTATTTTCTCAAAACCAGTTGTGGACTAGTCAGTCTGACTTCTAAGAATGATTGACAGAAAGCAGATGAGAGAACTCCATTTTTATACTTAAATGATGTAAGTATATTTTTCTACTACTGTATAAATAAATTAACCTTAATTAATTTAGCAACACGAAAGATCACGAAAGTAAATATTAGAGTTACCTGAATATTATACGTTGCTAGCTACGAAAGTAGTATGTTTCTAGCTACCAAAGTACTACTTTCGGTGCCAGGACAAAAAAACACGAATACTCATAGGAAATTTTTATTGTATTTAATCAAGCGAATTTTGGAAAAAGACTTAATAACAAAATGCTTATATTTATTGAAAACGCAAGTGGTATAATAACAATATTATAAAACTTAAATAATAATTATTGCCATTAAGGTTAATAGTGAAATTTGAACAGTTGGAAAAATAAATTGATGGAATATTATTCAATTCAATAGCTTCGCCGCTTCGTATTAGAGTCTCGTTATTATCCTGGACTTGGACCATATTACAACTCGTTCTATTTGTCACTCTCACGTAGTTAGATGGAATAAAAGTAGGAGTTCCATTTAAGATCGTTTTGGAAGTTTCGATTTTATTAGTATACGAATCACCAATATATCCCTCCGCAACGGACGAAGACCTCCAACCGCCATGTCTTTTCAAATCCAAAATGTCGACACCTGGAGCATTTGCGAGAAACGTAGCTGATGTTCTTCTAAACGAGTGACCAGTGTATTTATTTATGTCTTGAAGTTTCAAAAATTTGGCAATTTCTTTGGGAACATTCGAAATAGTGTTTTTCAATCACCTGATTCACACACCTACCTCGTTCATAGCGATAGAACAAGTCAAATTCAAATTCAAAATATGCTTTATTGTCTAAATACCGCGTATTTGTTGACAAAGCCAGTATTAGTCTAAGTTCTTACAACTATAAAAATAAAATAATAGTAATAAGTAATAACACAATCTTAAATTATCGTCAGATACAGTACATGCAAAAAGGATACAAACAAAACAATTAAAAACTATCATAGTAAAATTCGTTTAAGTCATAATACGCCTTAGTCACTAAAAGTTTCTTAACTTTCCTTTTAAATAGTCTCAGAGAAGGAATGTTTGATAGGTTATCAGGTAAGTGATTATAGATCTTAATGCTTTCATAAATAATAGATCGTTTAACTAAAGTAGAATGGGGTATGGGCAATTTTAAGCTAGAAGCATTTCGCGTGATATAATGAGCTTCGTGGGAGGCGAATCTATGCCGGTATTTGTGAATCAGTGATACAGTCTCCAGGATAAAAAGACTGAACAAGGTCAAAATTTTTTCCCTTCTTCCAAGCGTTCGTCTTGTGCATTATTTGGCCGAAGTTTAATGTAATCTTGTAGTAACCTCACAAAAAAAACTGGACCTCCATCATCGGTTATCACAAAACTTCTTTGAACCTTGTTTTTGCTCTGGAGGATTTTAACTATAGCTACATCATCCTTGATTTCGACGTCTTTCAACATCATTTTATGGATCTCATCGGTGCGGCATGGTCCAGCTATTCCCATTACTGCTATCACTTTGATATTGTATGTAGAATCCAAAAGTATTATAAGATATAGGGCATTCCATTTTAAAAAATGAAAATTTTGTTTACCATGACTGTTTGAGGCACCTTGTATAATTACAGGTATCCTAGTTTTATAGATTTTTTTAAGGCCTGTGTCTACAACTTTTATACCGAAAGTTTTTTATATTGTGCGCCATTTTCCCAATAATTGACCGGTCCGGTGTATAACACGATGGAAGTGTCATTATTTTTGCTCTCCTGAAAACATCTCGACATGAATCCCGCGTGTGCATTTTATTCATTATCCTTAGGCTTCTTTTCTGAGCTTTAAAGATTTTATTACTCAAACCTTCACTCCCCCAAAACTGAACTGCAAACACCATCGCACAATGAAGGTAACCATAATAGGCACATTTTAGGGCTATCTCGCACACTATCACGCAGAATTCTGAGAGAAAAACAGATGGAGTTTAATTTTAAATTAAGATGTGACAAATGTGTCTCAAACTTAAGACTAGTTTTAATTGTTAGTCCTAGGATTTTTGTTTCATTAATTCTATTGATAGTTTGACCATTTACATCTATACTTGTAAGAACTGTGTTTGCAAACAGTATATTTCTATTACCAAACAGTAATACATTTGTTTTTTCCATATTCAATTTTAATCCGTTTGCGTCAAACCAATCGACTAGGTTTCCAATAGTTAGTTAGTTTTGTTTTCCAAGTCACCCAGATTCATATTACTAACAATACATGTGGTGTCATCAGCGTACATCACAACCTTTGCAGATACATGATTTGGGAGGTCATTCACAAACAAATTAAATAACAGCGGACCCAAAACAGAGTCCTGTGGAACACCAGATCGCACTATTTGTTTTTTTAATTCGAATGTTGTTTCGTCCCTGCGCACACTCACAAGCATGGACCTATTATGCAAGTATGCTCCATCCATAGCAACATTTTTCCTCTCATACCATAATTTGACATTTTTTTCAATAAAGTCTTGTGGTCTATCATGTCGAACGCTTTTGTAAGGTCACACACTATCATGACACAATTGTTGCCTTTATTCCGTTGTTGATAAATCTCACCCATAATGTCAAATAATGCCTCTTCAATGGATAGTCCCTCCCTAAAACCGTACTGGCAAGGTGATAAAATATTATGTTTAATAAGAAATTTCATTATCCTAGAATGTACAGCCTTTTTTCAATGACCTTAGTAATTACGGATGCCAGCGCTATAGGACGATAATTGGAAATTACATCCTGAGGGCCTTTATTTTTATACACTGGAATTACCATTGACAGTTTTAATTGTGTCGGAAAATAGCCCGACTCAAAAGATTGGTTGATCAGGTCCACGATTATAGGTGCCAGAATATCAATGTGTGCCCTCAACAGAGATACGGGGATTTCATCTACTCCAGAATTGGTATTTTTCAGGTGATTCACAATTCTTGTTATCTCCTCAGCGTTGGTTGGAGTCAGAAATAAACTATTATTTATTAAAGGAACTTCGGGCACTATAGCCCATTATCAAAAACCATATCGCAACCAATGCCAGCAAAGTATGTCGCAAAAAGATCGGCTATACCCTGCCCATCAGTAATTGTGCCCTCATCAGACCTAATAAGCCAGTCATATGATGCCAATCTGTTCCTACCTGTCTCTCGTCTTACAATTTTCCATATTGTTTTCGGCAAGTTAGAAGATGTGAGAATATCTTCAGTAATAGTCATTTGCTTTGCCCTGTGAATCACTGATCGGTGAAGTTGACATCATCCAAATAGAGGCGCGTTAGCCGTTAATTAATTGAATTAACACAAACTTGAGAACTGTGTCAAACAATAATGATAGATAGTCGCATTTAACGTAAAATCGAATTTGTTGCATAAACTAAACTAACCACAAATGCCAAAAAGAAAGAAGTCCACTAAACAAATATTTCAAAATTGTAACAGACTTTTGATCTTTGACGAGCTCTCAGCTCCCTAAACAGATATTTGATTGCTTACTTATAATCACGTGGTAACAAGGGATCCGTGATCACAGATGCATGTAGATTCGGATTCCAAGGGCTCATTTTATCAAGGTCCTGTTAACAGCTACAACAATTTATTGTTCCAATACTGGTATCTTTGGAAATTATCTTGCTGTTGGTGTTAACAGGACATTGATAAAATGGACCAAAATCTATTTTTTAGGTAACGCCAACGTTGCTGGTAGCGTTACTGTAAAAGGTTGGTTTCTAATGATTTCTATTCGTTTTAAGGTTTTTTTGTGGAATTTATTTATCAGAGGGAAGAATAAAAGAAGAGGATAAGTGGCCATTGTGATTTGGAACAGCATCTGCTCTATAACCACGGGGCTGCTATGGGACGAGTGGCCATTGTGATTTGGAACAGCATCTGCTCTATAACTACGGGGCTGCTATGGGACAAGTGGCCATTGTGAGTTACGTTAGCATCTAATCTGTGACAATTGCGCTACCGTCGACAGGAGGCCATTGTAAGTTGAAACGACGCCATCAATACTATGTGGCGAAAAATTGAACTAATGCTTTTTCCTGACATAATGGCGGAGATTCTTTTTAATAAAAAGAAAATTAACATTGCTTTTTTTCATCTGGCTTTGGATATGGAAAGTATAAATACGAGCAACGCTCTATTAGAAAACGTTCGCCATTTTGTCAGGAAATAGAAATATGCACGAATAGAATATTAATAATTTTGTGGCTTTCAGGATCAAAATCACTACGAGGAATTGAAGCGGCAGTGCCGAAGCAAGCGCATATGGAAGAAATGGAATATTCTTAGGATAAGTTTACTGTAATTGTAACTTTATACCCTTGCCATAGGCTTACAAGTGGTGGTTATGTTTAGGTTATTCATATAGATTTACCTATGAGCAAGTTTCATTTGTTTTAGAAATTGAATAAAGATAATAATTCAGATTCGTTCGTCTTTTTGTTCCTTGAAACCCGCCAAAGCCTGGTTAATTCAGTTTCTGTAAGGACAGAAGCGCGAGAAGGTATTTTTTACTCCTGATACAAGTATCCTTAAAAATTGGGATATTTTGCACAATCTGACAACGTTTGTATCAGGCGTATAAAATACCTCCTCGCGTCTGTGATCCCGATACAAAATCGTAAAATGCAGAAAACGGCATTAAGGAAAAATATTAGGATAGCAGAAACACGAGGAGGTATTTTCTACTCCCGATACATTTGCCCTTGAAAATTGGGATATTTTACACAATCTGGCAACATCTTGTATCAGGCGCATAAAATAATAAAATACCTCCTCGCGTTTCTGTGCTCCTGATACAAAATCGTAATTTTGCAGAAATTTCGATTTTTAAGGAAAAATATTAGGATAGCAGAAACACGAGGAGGTATTTTCTACTCCTGATACATTTGCCCTTGAAAATTGGGATACTTTGCACAATCTGGCAACATCTTGTATCAGGCGCATAAAATAATAAAATACCTCCTCGCGTTTCTGTGCTCCTGATACAAAATCGTAATTTTGCAGAAATTTCGATTTTTAAGGAAAAATATTAGGATAGCAGAAACACGAGGAGGTATTTTCTACTCCTGATACATTTGCCCTTGAAAATTGGGATACTTTGCACAATCTGGCAACATCTTGTATCAGGCGCATAAAATAATAAAATACCTCCTCGCGTTTCTGTGCTCCTGATACAAAATCGTAATTTTGCAGAAATTTGATTTTTAAGGAAAAATATTAGGATAGCAGAAACACGAGGAGGTATTTTCTACTCCTGATACATTTGCCCTTGAAAATTGGGATACTTTGCACAATCTGGCAACATCTTGTATCAGGCGCATAAAATAATAAAATACCTCCTCGCGTTTCTGTGCTCCTGATACAAAATCGTAATTTTGCAGAAATTTCGATTTTTAAGGAAAAATATTAGGAGAGCAGAAGTGCGAAGAGGTATTTTTTAAAATTCTACTCCTGGTATGCAATGTTGCCAGATTGTGCAAAATATCCCAATTTTTAAGGACATTTGTATCAGGAGTAGAAAACACCTCCTCGCGTCTCTGTGCTCCTGATACAAAATCGAAAAATGCAAAATTGCGATTTTAAGGAAAAATATTAGGAATACGATTAGGTATTTTTTTGAATTATTCTCCTGGTATGCAATGTTGCCAGATTGTGCAAAATATCCCAATTTTTAAGGACATTTGTATCAGGAGTAGAAAATACCTCTTCGCGTTTCTGTGCTCCTGATACAAAATTCTTAAATGCAGAAAACGCGAATCAGGTTTTGTTAGCAATATTGTCAATAGATTCTTAAACATTAAGAAAATATGCGCAATCTATTAGCATTGCATGGAAGTAGCGCTTTTCTACATCTTAGGATAGAATAAAGGTATTTCCTCCTCCTGTTATGCAATAGGGAGCGCAAGAAATAAAACAATAAGCCAATCCTCATAAATAATAATTTTATTTGAAACCTTTCATAACAATGTAAAATTTAGTGATATTTTAAAATTATACAAATAATATTATATTGACCACAAACGGTCCAAGGACAAGGCATTAAAACAAAAGTCAGTCATGTACATGAAATCCTTGAACAAATTTTGATCCTGAGCCGTCTTGGCTCTTGGGGCAGGGTAAATTGCGCCTTCTACGAGTGAATTCCTTGTCGAAATTGCCCAAGTCCTGCATCGAATGCTGTGGAAGATAAAGTCGACAATGTAAAGGAATTCGTGCCAGTACCGAAGCTAAATACTCACCACTGTGGGCACAAACGAAGTTTCTCCAACTGGATGTGTCTGAAGAACGCATGTTTCTTCACGTTTTCCGTGTCCCGCTCGCTGGACCCCAGTCTTCGGTAGGGGGATTTTCACAATAGCTGAAAAAAAAAACAATTGTCATTACGTTCGTTCCAAAAATATACTCTAGGAACTATGAAGTTTCAGAAGTTAAGCTTACACCTTTATAAACTTAATTCAAAACTACTACTTTGGTCAAAAAACCTAATTTTAGATGATACCGAAGACCAAAAACTGTTTTGTAGCACCTAACACATAATATGTATAGACACCAACAGGAGGCCCATGATCAGTTCGCACTTTTTTACTTTTAAGGCATATTATTATAGAATATGGTACTGAAACAACACAAAAGGAAAAAATGAGCTTTTTTTTGTTTGCCAACAAAATGGTCGTTTATATTTGACAATTGACACATGTCGATGCTGAATGTTGTCTTTGCTACTTATCAAGCCATATTACACTAACCTCTGAGAACAAGGCAAAAAACGAGAAAAAGATATAAAGTCCTCGGCGGCAATTCAGAACTAATTAGTTGGGTCACTCTTTGTTGTTAATGTCTTTACCTCGTGACATTTGAAGTCGTTGGCGATGTAAGTGCGAGTTCAAAATCCGATTTTTAAGAAATACTAAATTTAATATTTTTACCCTCCGCCATTATGTCAAGAAAATTGTCCCCTAACTCTTCTTTTTTTTTTGTTAGGCGCTTGCTTGCTGGACGTTTCACCAGCTCTACATCAACGAATCTAATAACTTAATAAATTTAAAAACACAAACTTAAAATAAGTTCGTGTGTAAAGTTGTCCCTTATCCTTTCCGTCAGACCCAATCCTTGGACGCGTTTCGCCGTTTACGGCTCCTCAGCAAGGCTCCGGGTCTGACGGAAAGGTAAGGGAACAAACAAAGAACAGTAAATTTTATAAACCCATTAATGATAACGTTACCATAACGTAAAAAAATAGATTTTTAAAAACTCTTAATACATTTGAACAAATCCAGTTTTTATAGTCACGTTATTAGTAATAACGCTAGCCCAACCTGAAAAATGGATTTTCAGGAACTTACCGTTCTGTGACATGTAGATGAAATATGTTACTATACTAAAACCAAATAAGCTCGACGATTAGGGTAAAAAAAACACATGGGCGAGGACTGCACGTGAAGTAATGCATCAGATGACAGGGAAGCACTTGCCCTAGGTACATTTGGGCTTGCTTTGATGTGTTCAAAATTAAGTTGTATCGACTCTTGCGGTTTTTTTCAAGCAATTGTGCCTAAAGTGTGTTTGAATTTCTTGATAAAAAGTGACGACGCAAGATACGAAAAAATATCAAGAGACAAAAAAGTTGTATGTTTAGCTGCTTAACCCGAAAACAACATAACGTACATTTTTTGTCAATATTCGTGAGAAAAATTTTCCGCATGCATGGGTGGCTTTTATTTTTTTCTCGAGAACGAAGCAAGATACGAAAAAATACCAAGAGACAAAAAAGTTGTATTTTTAGCTGCTTAACCCGAAAACAACATAACGTGTACATATTTTGTCAATATTCGTGAGGAAAAATTTTTCGACATGCATGGATGGCTTTTATTTTTTTTTCTCGAGAACGAAGCAAGATACGAAAAAATATCAAGAGACAAAAAAGTTGTATTTTTAGCTGCTTAACCCGAAAACAGCATAACGTACATTTTTTTGTCAATATTCGTGAGAAAAATTTTTCCGCATGCATGGGTGGCTTTTATTTTTTTTCTCGAGAACGAAGCAAGATACGAAAAAATACCAAGTGACAAAAAAAATGTATTTTAGCTGCTTAACCCGAAAACAACATAACGTGTACATATTTTGTCAATATTCGTAAGGAAAAATTTTTCGACATGCATGGGTGGCTTTTATTTTTGTTTTCGAGAACGAAGCAAGATACGAAAAAATACCAAGTGACAAAAAAGTTGTATTTTTAGCTGCTTAACCCGAAAACAACATAACGTACATTTTTTGTCAATATTCGTGAGAAAAAATTTTTGGACATGCATGGGTGGCTTTTATTTTTTTTCTTGAGAACGAAGCAAGATACGAAAAAATATCAAGAGACAAAAAAGTTGTATTTTTAGCTGCTTAACCTGAAAACAACATAACGTACATTTTTTGTCAATATTCGTGAGAAAAATTTTTTCGACATGCATGGGTGGCTTTTATTTTTTTTCTTGAGAACGAAGCAAGATACGGAAAAATATCAAGAGACAAAAAAGTTGTATTTTTAGCTGCTTAACCCGAAAACAACATAACGTACATTTTTTGTCAATATTCGTGAGAAAAAATTTTTGGACATGCATGGGTGGCTTTTATTTTTTTTCTTGAGAACGAAGCAAGATACGAAAAAATATCAAGAGACAAAAAAGTTGTATTTTTAGCTGCTTAACCTGAAAACAACATAACGTACATTTTTTGTCAATATTCGTGAGAAAAATTTTTTCGACATGCATGGGTGGCTTTTATTTTTTTTCTTGAGAACGAAGCAAGATACGGAAAAATATCAAGAGACAAAAAAGTTGTATTTTTAGCTGCTTAACCCGAAAACAACATAACGTACATTTTTTGTCAATATTCGTGAGAAAAAATTTTTCGACATGCATGGGTGGCTTTTATTTTTTTTCTCGAGAACGAAGCAAGATACAAAAAAATATCAAGAGACAAAAAAGTTGTATTTTTAGCTGCTTAACCCGAAAACAACATAACGTACATCTTTTGTCAATATTCGTGAGAAAAAAATGTTCGACATGCATGGGTGGCTTTTATTTTTTTTCTCGAGAACGAAGCAAGATACGAAAAAATATCAAGAGACAAAAAAGTTGTATTTTTAGCTGCTTAACCCGAAAACAACATAACGTACATCTTTTGTCAATATTCGTGAGAAAAAAATTTTCGACATGCATGGGTGGCTTTTATTTTTTTTCTCGAGAACGAAGCAAGATACGAAAAAATATCAAGAGACAAAAAAGTTGTATTTTTAGCTGCTTAACCCGAAAACAACATAACGTACATCTTTTGTCAATATTCGTGAGAAAAAAATTTTCGACATGCATGGGTGGCTTTTATTTTTTTTCTCGAGAACGAAGCAAGATACGAAAAAATATCAAGAGACAAAAAAGTTGTATTTTTAGCTGCTTAACCCGAAAACAACATAACGTACATTTTTTTTCAATATTCGTGAGAAAAAATTTTTGGACATGCATGGGTGGCTTTTATTTTTTTTCTTGAGAACGAAGCAAGATACGGAAAAATATCAAGAGACAAAAAAGTTGTATTTTTAGCTGCTTAACCCGAAAACAACATAACGTACATCTTTTGTCAATATTCGTGAGAAAAAAATTTTCGACATGCATGGGTGGCTTTTATTTTTTTTCTCGAGAACGAAGCAAGATACGAAAAAATATCAAGAGACAAAAAAGTTGTATTTTTAGCTGCTTAACCCGAAAACAACATAACGTACATCTTTTGTCAATATTCGTGAGAAAAAAATTTTCGACATGCATGGGTGGCTTTTATTTTTTTTCTCGAGAACGAAGCAAGATACGAAAAAATATCAAGAGACAAAAAAGTTGTATTTTTAGCTGCTTAACCCGAAAACAACATAACGTACATTTTTTTTCAATATTCGTGAGAAAAAATTTTTGGACATGCATGGGTGGCTTTTATTTTTTTTCTTGAGAACGAAGCAAGATACGGAAAAATATCAAGAGACAAAAAAGTTGTATTTTTAGCTGCTTAACCCGAAAACAACATAACGTACATATTTTGTCAATATTCGTGAGGAAAAATTTTTCGACATGCATGGATGGCTTTTATTTTTTTTTCTCGAGAACGAAGCAAGATACGAAAAAATATCAAGAGACAAAAAAGTTGTATCTTTAGCTGCTTAACCCGAAAACAACATAACGTACATCTTCTGTCAATATTCGTGAGAAAAAAATTTTCGACATGCATGGGTGGCTTTTATTTTTTTTCTCGAGAACGAAGCAAGATACGAAAAAATATCAAGAGACAAAAAAGTTGTATTTTTAGCTGCTTAACCTGAAAACAACATAACGTACATTTTTTGTCAATATTCGTGAGAATTTTTTCGACATGCATGGGTGGCTTTTATTTTTTTTCTCGAGAACGAAGCAAGATACGAAAAAATATCAAGAGACAAAAAAGTTGTATTTTTAGCTGCTTAACCCGAAAACAACATAACGTACATTTTTTCTCAATATTCGTGAGAAAAAATTTTTGGACATGCATGGGTGGCTTTTATTTTTTTTCTTGAGAACGAAGCAAGATACGGAAAAATATCAAGAGACAAAAAAGTTGTATTTTTAGCTGCTTAACCCGAAAACAACATAACGTACATCTTTTGTCAATATTCGTGAGAAAAAAATTTTCGACATGCATGAGTGGCTTTTATTTTTTTTCTCGAGAACGAAGCAAGATACGAAAAAATATCAAGAGACAAAAAAGTTGTATTTTTAGCTGCTTAACCTGAAAACAACATAACGTACATTTTTTGTCAATATTCGTGAGAAAAATTTTTTCGACATGCATGGGTGGCTTTTATTTTTTTTTCTTGAGAACGAAGCAAGATACGGAAAAATATCAAGAGACAAAAAAGTTGTATTTTTAGCTGCTTAACCCGAAAACAACATAACGTACATCTTTTGTCAATATTCGTGAGAAAAAAATTTTCGACATGCATGGGTGGCTTTTATTTTTTTTCTCGAGAACGAAGCAAGATACGAAAAAATATCAAGAGACAAAAAAGTTGTATTTTTAGCTGCTTAACCCGAAAACAACATAACGTACATCTTTTGTCAATATTCGTGAGAAAAAAATTTTCGACATGCATGGGTGGCTTTTATTTTTTTTCTCGAGAACGAAGCAAGATACGAAAAAATATCAAGAGAAAAAAAAGTTGTATTTTTAGCTGCTTAACCCGAAAACAACATAACGTACATCTCTTGTCAATATTCGTGAGAAAAAAATTTTCGACATGCATGGGTGGCTTTTATTTTTTTCTTGAGAACGAAGCAAGATACGGAAAAATATCAAGAGACAAAAAAGTTGTATTTTAGCTGCTTAACCCGAAAACAACATAACGTGTACATATTTTGTCAATATTCGTGAGGAAAAATTTTTCGACATGCATGGATGGCTTTTATTTTTTTTTCTCGAGAACGAAGCAAGATACGAAAAAATATCAAGAGACAAAAAAGTTGTATTTTTAGCTGCTTAACACGAAAACAACATAACGTACATTTTTTGTCAATATTCGTGAGAAAAAATTTTTCGACATGCATGGGTGGCTTTTATTTTTTTTCTCGAGAACGAAGCAAGATACAAAAAAATATCAAGAGACAAAAAAGTTGTATTTTTAGCTGCTTAACCCGAAAACAACATAACGTACATCTTTTGTCAATATTCGTGAGAAAAAAATTTTCGACATGCATGGGTGGCTTTTGTTTTTTTTCTCGAGAACGAAGCAAGATACGAAAAAATATCAAGAGACAAAAAAGTTGTATCTTTAGCTGCTTAACCCAAAAACAACATAACGTACATTTTTTGTCAATATTCGTGAGAAAAAATTTTTGGACATGCATGGGTGGCTTTTATTTTTTTTCTTGAGAACGAAGCAAGATACGGAAAAATATCAAGAGACAAAAAAGTTGTATCTTTAGCTGCTTAACCCAAAAACAACATAACGTACATTTTTTGTCAATATTCGTGAGAAAAAATTTTTGGACATGCATGGGTGGCTTTTATTTTTTTTTCTCGAGAACGAAGCAAGATACGAAAAAATATCAAGAGACAAAAAAGTTGTATTTTTAGCTGCTTAACCCGAAAACAACATAATGTACATTTTTTGTCAATATTCGTGAGAAAAAATTTTTCGACATGCATGGGTGGCTTTTATTTTTTTTCTCGAGAACGAAGTAAGATACGAAAAAATCCCAAGAGACAAAAAAGTTGTATTTTTAGCTGCTTAACCCGAAAACAACATAACGTACAGTTTTTGTCAATATTCGTGACAAAAAATTTTTCGACATGCATGGGTGGATTTTATTTTTTTTTCTCGATAACGAAGTAAGATACGAAAAAATCCCAAGAGACAAAAAAGTTGTATTTTTAGCTGCTTAACCCGAAAACAACATAACGTACATTTTTTGTCAATATTCGTGAGAAAATTTTTTTCGACATGCATGGGTGGCTTTTATTTTTTTTCTCGAGAACGAAGCAAGATACGGAAAAATATCAAGAGACAAAAAAGTTGTATTTTTAGCTGCTTAACCCGAAAACAACATAACGTACATTTTTGTCAATATTCGTGAGAAAAAATTTTTCGACATGCATGGGAGTAGAGGAAAACGGACAGTTCTGGCTCAGGTGGTGCTGGTGGTGCTGGTGGTGCAACTAACCCGGGTGGTTCGGTGGTGCGTTTTATGATCTAACCCGGGTGGTTCGGTGGTGCGTTTTATGATCTAACCCGGGTGGTTCGGTGGTGCGTTTTATGACCTAACCCGGGTGGTTCGGTGGTGCGTTTTATGACCTAACCCGGGTGGTTCGGTGGTGCTGTTTTACGAGACCAGTGGTGCTGGTGGTGCTGTTTTACGAGACCAGTGGTGCTGGTGGATCAGGTGGTGCTGGTGGTGCAACTAACCCAGGTGGTGCAGGTGGTGCGTTTTACGATCTAACCCAAGTGGTTCGGTGGTGCGTTTTATGATCTAACCCGGGTGGTTCGGTGGTGCGTTTTATGATCTAACCCGGGCGGTTCGGTGGTGCGTTTTATGACCTAACCCGGGTGGTTCGGTGGTGCTGTTTTACGAGACCAGTGGTGCTGGTGGTGCTGTTTTACGAGACCAGTGGTGCTGGTGGTGCTGTTTTACGAGACCAGTGGTGCTGGTGGTGCGTTTTATGATCTAACCCGGGCGGTTCGGTGGTGCGTTTTATGACCTAACCCGGGTGGTTCGGTGGTGCTGTTTTACGAGACCAGTGGTGCTGGTGGTGCTGTTTTACGAGACCAGTGGTGCTGGTGGTGCTGTTTTACGAGACCAGTGGTGCTGGTGGTGCGTTTTATGATCTAACCCAAGTGGTTCGGTGGTGCGTTTTATGATCTAACCCGGGTGGTTCGGTGGTGCTGTTTATGAGCTAACCCGGGTGCTTTCGTGAGGCGGCTCTGTCAATATCTCTCTACTGTGTTAATTTATGCGGGTAATAAAACCGACAAGGGTCGGATCGGCCTGCATGCTTATAGAGGTAAAAAACCGCTTTAGAATGTTTTTGGTATATCTTTTTTAGATAATTTTGGGGGAAATAATTTGCCTGAGATGCCAATTAAAAAAAGCCTACATTTAATTGTATTTTAGATTCTTGAATTTTGTACATGGATTAAAAATCTACTATTTCTTGAAATTGTATACATTATGTTAGATAATTAAGGAATAAAAAAGATGAAAATAGCAATTATAATTAGAAAAAAAATATTTTAATGTTATTAAGACCTGTGAAAATTTGTAAAACTGTACAGAATTGTATTATTTTCTGAAAATGATATACTGAGTGTTTAGAATTTAGTAAAAAATTAAAAAAAATGTTTTAACGTTATTAAGCCCTGTGAAACTTTGTAAAAAATGACTAAAACAGTCGCAAATCGTCCTATTTTCTTAAAAGTGTATACTGAGTGTTTAGAATTTAGTAAAAATTAAAAAAAATGTTTTAAATTTGTTAAATCATGTGAAATCTTGTATAAAATGACTAGAACCGTTCTTAATCATGGCATTTCTGAAAATTGTATACTGAGTGTTTAGAATTTAGTAAAAAATTAAAAAAAATGTTTTAACGTTATTAAGCCCTGTGAAACTTTGTAAAAAATGACTAAAACAGTCGCAAATCGTCCTATTTTCTTAAAAGTGTATACTGAGTGTTTAGAATTTAGTAAAAATTAAAAAAAAATGTTTTAAATTTGTTAAATCATGTGAAATCTTGTATAAAATGACCAGAACCGTTCTTAATCATGGCATTTCTGAAAATTGTATACTGAGTGTTTAGAATTTAGTAAAAAATTAAAAAAAATGTTTTAACGTTATTAAGCCCTGTGAAACTTTGTAAAAAATGACTAAAACAGTCGCAAATCGTCCTATTTTCTTAAAAGTGTATACTGAGTGTTTAGAATTTAGTAAAAATTAAAAAAAATGTTTTAAATTTGTTAAATCATGTGAAATCTTGTATAAAATGACTAGAACCGTTCTTAATCATGACATTTCTGAAAATTGTATACTGAGTGTTAAGTATTTAGTGAAATGGTGGCTATTTAGTTAATTCGTGACTTGTTTTGTACAGATTCTTTAGCATTTCTTAAGAACCGAAAAAGAAAACAGAAAAGAAAAAATAAAAGAAAAAAACAACTCCAAGTGTCTTTGCGAACAATCGGCAATAAAATAGAGTATTTCAGTTTTTAATTTTTCGTAAATAAAAGTTGGTTAGATTAATAGTCTCTGTGAATATAATAACATAAACAAAGTGATATGCCGTAAATTTAGGAGTACAGTATAAATTATGCCTCTATTAAAATATACCGCAATAACTAACTACCAAAGGATTTTTGATATTTTGAATATATTTGATGCTCATAGCATTATCACATTTCCAAAGGCTCTAAATTTTAGAAAAATGTTCTAATAGAATATGTCTATCAATATAAAGTAAAGGTAATGTTAGGTTTTTTAAAAAATACGACCTACAACAGTCTCTGCTACAGCATGGCTGACTCTGTAGAAACTTCTGTGAAACCATAATAATTATATCAATAATCGAGTTGTCGTTATGATAATATTTTCTTCCAATATCCGACTCCACTATCCATAAAAGTTATGTTAGAAAATTCATAATTGAGCGCATTGTAATTTTTTAAAAAGAAATTCACTTCACACACAAAGATGTAGCCATTCAATCCATGAAAATAATGCAAGTCAGTATGCGTATGTTATGGCTAACTGTTTAAATGTCTATTCCTTCCACGTTTATCGGAAGAAATACTTTTTTATACTAGTATTTTAGTTGAAAATAAGATCATAAATCATCTATACAAAACAAGCGTCCCTTATGGATTTGAACGAAAATCATAGATTCGACTATTTTCATGAAAAATAAATCTAAGTACGGAATAATGCAGGAAGATTATCTATTTTCTTGGTTTAGAAAGTGATGTAGTTAAGATTTATAACTTAGGAATAAATAAATTATTATTAATCTTTTCGACCTATTTCTCTTGCATATTTAATTTCTTTGATAGTAAGAACTAATCTTTTTATTTTACAAAGTAAAAAAAAAGCTAAAGATCGGCGTTGTCAGTCAGGTATAAGAACTGATTTAACACGATGGTTTTTGTACAAACGTTCACATACAATTGTATGCTTTTTAACCGATTGTGTCGGAAAAAATGACGATTTATAGATTAGATATTTAGACGAAGAGCTAACCTTCTCAATAAACTATTGATTATTGCCCTGCTAGCTAGACAACACTTTTTATGTTAGTCAAAAAAAAAATTTTTTTTTCGGACGCTATTACAGATTTCATCGTTAACTAACAAACATTAAGACCAAAAAATTAGCGTGCAAGATGAAATGTATAGGTTCACTCCATTTCTACATTATTTTACAACTCTCAATCGCATTAAAAACAAGATCAAATAAAAAATAACTTATGACATATGGACGAAAAATGTTTTTCGGGCTATTTAGGTTAGCGACCGCATTACGTCTGAAATACTACATTTTTCGAGCTTATAACATAATTTACTATTTTAACGTTAAAATAGGGGAAATGATGTATCGAAATGGATTCTTTTTTTTTGTCGGTCACGAGATTATAGTTTCTTTTAAAATGAACTCTAATATTTACAACACAAATTATCCTTTAAGCCACTTTAGTTTAAAACTCGTCTGTCGCTTTCCCTCTATTGTGAGTTTGATTAAAGTATAGCGTAGTATATATTTAGATGAATTTCGCAAATGTTGAATACTTTCAAAACTGAAAAAGCCGCCCTTTGCAATAAATATCTCCGTAGAGTTAGGTACCCTGCAGATTAAGGGTATTTCAGCGGATAATCATATACAAATTCAAAGATTTTGTCTATTTTAATGGATTAACAAACAATATCTATAGGATGACTTTACTGATAAAAAAAAAATAACAAAAATCTATTAAGTCTAGGCTCACATGAAATTCCATAAAGAGCAGCTGCATAGCCTTATCACATCAAACTATATTTTTATTTCGTTCTATTGTCAAAAGTCTGTGTTTAGGAGATTATCGTTCATTTTAAAATGAACTCTAATATGTACATCACCATAAACTACCTCTTAAGCAGCCGTAAAAATACACTTTTCGATTTACCTCTATATTGATTTTCTAATATTAAATATCTACAATAGTCGAAATTCGCTCGCTAATACCTATGTATGCAAGGTTTCTTCAAAAAAATGACAATTTTGTTGTTTAATGGCTTGAAAAAATGGAAAAAGGAGGTTTTTGCATCCATTTATTTCCAGATGAGTGTTAAAAATACTTATAAAACTCGGTATACCGAAGATCAACCATTAATGAGAGGGTTGAGTCCTGTTTGCCAAATCCTGATTTATAATTTGACGTTGGCAACGGTACAATTTTTTAACATTTATCATAAGAGGCGTATATTTTTGGGGCTTAGATCTACTAGTTTATCCACGCCCCATTCATTGTTAGTGCTTTAGTAATTTTACTTTCCAATTATTTTTTACCAAAACGCGTAGTTGAAACAGTGTCTATATCAGACGATATAATAAATTTTAAGGATTAATTTGCTTACAAATACACTTCAATTTATTTAGGCTAAAGCAGCCAGACATATACTGGAACTATGAAAACCCTATTACAATTTGGTTGCCTAGAGAAAATTTTGTAAAAAACATAGCTTTCTACACAAATGCTTGCACATTATGTACCTATCATTTTAAGATACCTGGCGACATCAATGTAAGCATTGACATAATGACGCAAGATATAGGTAGGTACTAGAATATTCAAGATTTCTATTAACGATACACTTCAGCATACATGCGAGATGTCATTAATGTCTACGGAAGGCAACAGACATACCAGCTATTTTTACATGGGATTCCATAGACTTGAACGCTTCTTGTTTAGAAATATTTGATGTCATCTTGAGGAGTTCCGTATTGAAGCATCAAACCTACCTGCCAAATAATTGACGAAATATGGGATATCATAAAATATGCCCCCCATCGAACTAAATGATCCTATAAACCAGCTTCACAGACCGTAATTTGTGATGCTAACACGATTAATACGCAATAGAACAAGATTAAGAAACAAAATTTAAAGTAGCTCTTTATCACACGAAAATAATTAAATAATTTACGGTTACAGAACAATAATTATTTTAAAAAGCTGTATAACTAAATATATTATGTTATTAGGAATATTCTGTCTAAAGTAACAGCTGATCTTAGTCGAAAATGAGATCGTATTATTGATTGTTGAATTCGTTAGGTATGAAATAAAATTAGAGATTTCGTCTATTTTTTTCACGATTAAAAAAGAATACCTCTATTTAGCTAAAAATGAAACGATTACAGTGGTAGATTAATTCACTTTACCAAGCATGTAAACTACTAATTTTGCAATAAATATCTTCTATATTTCTAGGTAGGTTTACTCGAAAATGTTGGGCTATTTTCATCAAAAATCCCGATACGAAATTGAAAAATTTGCCTATTTTTGTCGGTTTACAAAGTGTTAGTGGAATATTGGTTTGATCAAAGAACAATAATTATTTTAAAAATGTTGTATAATTAACTAAATGTCGGTGTTATCAGGCAGGCAAGAAGTTATTTATCTGAATCTTATTTGTACCATTAGCGTTTATATACAAATGTTAGTGGTTTTCAAAAATTGATATCTCGGAAATTATTAGGTTTAGACTTATAATACGCTTATTAAAAAATAATGACTACTTTATGCAAAATTCAAAAATATTATAAGATGTAGGATATCCCAGTAACTTAACCAAAGATTTTCGGTCTTCGTAAAGCTTTATACGTTTCTTCAGCGTACCAAACATTCACTTTTTTTAAATATTGACATCGGGTTAGGATTCTGAACATAGGATTAACATCACTCCAATAGTGAACATGTTGCGTTGTCACAGTTCCATTCGTCGAAAAGTAAACAAAACCGTTTGAGCTACGTGGGGAATAAATAAAGTTGGCTTGTTGAAAAATTTTAATATTTATTAAGGTAAAAGCCTATAAATATATCGATACAACACTTTGGCATTTCTAATACTACAAACATGAATATCTAAAATGTGATATTTAAAACCATCAACTCTCTCTCCCTTCTATAATTTTGGTACACCATTGCTGTCTTCTAAGTTTATAATATATGGCGTCCTGCAGTTTAATTCCAAAAATGTTTTAACTAAAAATTCCTCTTTAACACGTCCTTTAACGTAAATAATGTCTGCGTCTATCAGATTGTTGGATATGATATTATGTAGTTCCTTGTAATCGGTATCACCATAATTATAAAGGATACCATGATGATTTCCAAATAGATATTTGACTTGTTTCTTGCAAGCCTTACTTAAGGTGTCGAATGCTTTAACTGGTTTAAAAAAGTAACTTTTCATACTATTTCCATCATAAATAGCCAATTCTTTCGCGTAAAATTCAGGTATGTTAAATCCTTGAATATCGACTACAACGAACTTCATTGTCTGAAGACTCAAATCAAGCAAGTATATTTTCATATTTTTATCGCTCTTAAGTTCGATTTCAAAAGCACACCCCCACTTTTCGATAATTTCACAGTCTTAGCACATAGATCTTATATTTTTATTTACGATCAATTCATCTTTATTCGCCAATCGTCTCAAACGAGTCTGCTTTCGAAAGTAATATAGCCTTAGTATTCAGAAAATATTAATAATATCGGAGCTTAAAACATCCTTGACACTAAAAAATCATTGTGTTTCCTAACAAAACCCATCATCTTGTCTATTTAGCTTGCTTTCCTATTGTTTAGCAGGTTAAATAAAATTATTATTTCGCTCTTTTTGTCGGTACTGAATCGTTAGGGGAATACGTTTCTAGTTCTATAAGAGAGACAGTTAAAATTTATGTAAGCAATCAAAAATCCTACACTATGAGCTACTTAGTTAAAATTTCATATTTCCTTCCTGGATCAGGCAAAATTTGTGATGTGTCGGACAAAATTTATAAAAATACGAAAAAAAAATGCTGGATGCATTTTTAGCGTGACTTTCTATTTAATACCATCTTATTTCAAGCTATAATTCGGTTGTCAAAATGAGAATAAAATAATTTTCCCATGGTTTATGTCATCTTAAAAAAGTCAAAAGGTTATATTCTGTAGAGGGTCAGATACATTCAAATTTAAATATTTTCTCCAAGAAGAATTTTAAGATAGTATTATAGTAAATAAAAATTCTATACCTCCAATATTTCATGGAAACATATCGTGTTCTAGCGACATAACCCAAAAGTACCTCTATTCAGAAACGCATCGTACTTTTCTTGTCAATAATTGTCTCATTGTCCCATCCATTACATTATTATAATCTTAAAGCACCTGTTACCAGCATTATCTGTTTTTATGGTTTTCATAAAACATAGCGATTACCGATGAAAATTAAACGAAAACTTAATAAATAACTTTTTTTTTCAACTGAAATAGACTGATTTTCGATGGAAAAATGTTACTTATAACTAAAAATGAATATAAGACATATACGCAATGATATTTAGAATAAATCAATCTTTTCTAAAATTACTATGAAATATTCACAAAATCGTTTCGTTATAACCAAAGTAGCAAGGCTTGCAGATTTCGTATAGAGTTCAAACGCGATACTGAGATGATCTTTTTTTTTTTATATTTTTGTAGGATAATGCACCACTACGCTGTAAGTACTTGAGAGAGGACTTTCTTGAAAAATCCTCAAATTTCTCTGCAATTTTGTTCCTTCTAGAGTTAAATTCACACAGAAAACCCCGTATTCTTATCTTTCAGGTTGGTATATTAAAAAGGGCTTATTAGTATGGTTTAGAAAACAAGCAATATTAATTAACGGATGTTTTTTCGTCGTATGAAGAGTTGAAAAATTTTTTTTTCCACTCCAATGGTTACGATGCAGAGAGTCGGGTTTCATCATAATCTTTCAGGGTAGCTCAGGTTTGATTGCATGTAGAGAGTCGGGTTTCATCATAATCTTTCAGGCTAGCTCAGGTTTGATTACATGTACTAAGGTTAGTGCTCCTTGCAATCGGTTTCAGGTTTGACGCGCCCCCCTCAGGTTTGTTCAGGTTTCTCAAACGTTTGAGAAACCTGAACAAACCTGAGGGGGGCGCGTCAAACCTGAAACCGATTGCAAGGAGCACTAACCTTAGTACATGTAATCAAACCTGAGCTAGCCTGAAAGATTATGATGAAACCCGACTCTCTACATGCAATCAAACCTGAGCTACCCTGAAAGATTATGATGAAACCCGACTCTCTGCATCGTAACCATTGGAGTGGAAAAAAAAATTTTTCAACTCTTCATACGACGAAAAAACATCCGTTAATTAATATTGCTTGTTTTCTAAACCATACTAATAAGCCCTTTTTAATATACCAACCTGAAAGATAAGAATACGGGGTTTTCTGTGTGAATTTAACTCTAGAAGGAACAAAATTGCAGAGAAATTTGAGGATTTTTCAAGAAAGTCCTCTCTCAAGTACTTACAGCGTAGTGGTGCATTATCCTACAAAAATATAAAAAAAAAAAGATCATCTCAGTATCGCGTTTGAACTCTATACGAAATCTGCAAGCCTTGCTACTTTGGTTATAACGAAACGATTTTGTGAATATTTCATAGTAATTTTAGAAAAGATTGATTTATTCTAAATATCATTGCGTATATGTCTTATATTCATTTTTAGTTATAAGTAACATTTTTCCATCGAAAATCAGTCTATTTCAGTTGAAAAAAAAAGTTATTTATTAAGTTTTCGTTTAATTTTCATCGGTAATCGCTATGTTTTATGAAAACCATAAAAACAGATAATGCTGGTAACAGGTGCTTTAAGATTATAATAATGTAATGGATGGGACAATGAGACAATTATTGACAAGAAAAGTACGATGCGTTTCTGAATAGAGGTACTTTTGGGTTATGTCGCTAGAACACGATATGTTTCCATGAAATATTGGAGGTATAGAATTTTTATTTACTATAATACTATCTTAAAATTCTTCTTGGAGAAAATATTTAAATTTGAATGTATCTGACCCTCTACAGAATATAACCTTTTGACTTTTTTAAGATGACATAAACCATGGGAAAATTATTTTATTCTCATTTTGACAACCGAATTATAGCTTGAAATAAGATGGTATTAAATAGAAAGTCACGCTAAAAATGCATCCAGCATTTTTTTTTCGTATTTTTATAAATTTTGTCCGACACATCACAAATTTTGCCTGATCCAGGAAGGAAATATGAAATTTTAACTAAGTAGCTCATAGTGTAGGATTTTTGATTGCTTACATAAATTTTAACTGTCTCTCTTATAGAACTAGAAACGTATTCCCCTAACGATTCAGTACCGACAAAAAGAGCGAAATAATAATTTTATTTAACCTGCTAAACAATAGGAAAGCAAGCTAAATAGACAAGATGATGGGTTTTGTTAGGAAACACAATGATTTTTTAGTGTCAAGGATGTTTTAAGCTCCGATATTATTAATATTTTCTGAATACTAAGGCTATATTACTTTCGAAAGCAGACTCGTTTGAGACGATTGGCGAATAAAGATGAATTGATCGTAAATAAAAATATAAGATCTATGTGCTAAGACTGTGAAATTATCGAAAAGTGGGGGTGTGCTTTTGAAATCGAACTTAAGAGCGATAAAAATATGAAAATATACTTGCTTGATTTGAGTCTTCAGACAATGAAGTTCGTTGTAGTCGATATTCAAGGATTTAACATACCTGAATTTTACGCGAAAGAATTGGCTATTTATGATGGAAATAGTATGAAAAGTTACTTTTTTAAACCAGTTAAAGCATTCGACACCTTAAGTAAGGCTTGCAAGAAACAAGTCAAATATCTATTTGGAAATCATCATGGTATCCTTTATAATTATGGTGATACCGATTACAAGGAACTACATAATATCATATCCAACAATCTGATAGACGCAGACATTATTTACGTTAAAGGACGTGTTAAAGAGGAATTTTTAGTTAAAACATTTTTGGAATTAAACTGCAGGACGCCATATATTATAAACTTAGAAGACAGCAATGGTGTACCAAAATTATAGAAGGGAGAGAGAGTTGATGGTTTTAAATATCACATTTTAGATATTCATGTTTGTAGTATTAGAAATGCCAAAGTGTTGTATCGATATATTTATAGGCTTTTACCTTAATAAATATTAAAATTTTTCAACAAGCCAACTTTATTTATTCCCCACGTAGCTCAAACGGTTTTGTTTACTTTTCGACGAATGGAACTGTGACAACGCAACATGTTCACTATTGGAGTGATGTTAATCCTATGTTCAGAATCCTAACCCGATGTCAATATTTAAAAAAAGTGAATGTTTGGTACGCTGAAGAAACGTATAAAGCTTTACGAAGACCGAAAATCTTTGGTTAAGTTACTGGGATATCCTACATCTTATAATATTTTTGAATTTTGCATAAAGTAGTCATTATTTTTTAATAAGCGTATTATAAGTCTAAACCTAATAATTTCCGAGATATCAATTTTTGAAAACCACTAACATTTGTATATAAACGCTAATGGTACAAATAAGATTCAGATAAATAACTTCTTGCCTGCCTGATAACACCGACATTTAGTTAATTATACAACATTTTTAAAATAATTATTGTTCTTTGATCAAACCAATATTCCACTAACACTTTGTAAACCGACAAAAATAGGCAAATTTTTCAATTTCGTATCGGGATTTTTGATGAAAATAGCCCAACATTTTCGAGTAAACCTACCTAGAAATATAGAAGATATTTATTGCAAAATTAGTAGTTTACATGCTTGGTAAAGTGAATTAATCTACCACTGTAATCGTTTCATTTTTAGCTAAATAGAGGTATTCTTTTTTAATCGTGAAAAAAATAGACGAAATCTCTAATTTTATTTCATACCTAACGAATTCAACAATCAATAATACGATCTCATTTTCGACTAAGATCAGCTGTTACTTTAGACAGAATATTCCTAATAACATAATATATTTAGTTATACAGCTTTTTAAAATAATTATTGTTCTGTAACCGTAAATTATTTAATTATTTTCGTGTGATAAAGAGCTACTTTAAATTTTGTTTCTTAATCTTGTTCTATTGCGTATTAATCGTGTTAGCATCACAAATTACGGTCTGTGAAGCTGGTTTATAGGATCATTTAGTTCGATGGGGGACATATTTTATGATATCCCATATTTCGTCAATTATTTGGCAGGTAGGTTTGATGCTTCAATACGGAACTCCTCAAGATGACATCAAATATTTCTAAACAAGAAGCGTTCAAGTCTATGGAATCCCATGTAAAAATAGCTGGTATGTCTGTTGCCTTCCGTAGACATTAATGACATCTCGCATGTATGCTGAAGTGTATCGTTAATAGAAATCTTGAATATTCTAGTACCTACCTATATCTTGCGTCATTATGTCAATGCTTACATTGATGTCGCCAGGTATCTTAAAATGATAGGTACATAATGTGCAAGCATTTGTGTAGAAAGCTATGTTTTTTACAAAATTTTCTCTAGGCAACCAAATTGTAATAGGGTTTTCATAGTTCCAGTATATGTCTGGCTGCTTTAGCCTAAATAAATTGAAGTGTATTTGTAAGCAAATTAATCCTTAAAATTTATTATATCGTCTGATATAGACACTGTTTCAACTACGCGTTTTGGTAAAAAATAATTGGAAAGTAAAATTACTAAAGCACTAACAATGAATGGGGCGTGGATAAACTAGTAGATCTAAGCCCCAAAAATATACGCCTCTTATGATAAATGTTAAAAAATTGTACCGTTGCCAACGTCAAATTATAAATCAGGATTTGGCAAACAGGACTCAACCCTCTCATTAATGGTTGATCTTCGGTATACCGAGTTTTATAAGTATTTTTAACACTCATCTGGAAATAAATGGATGCAAAAACCTCCTTTTTCCATTTTTTCAAGCCATTAAACAACAAAATTGTCATTTTTTTGAAGAAACCTTGCATACATAGGTATTAGCGAGCGAATTTCGACTATTGTAGATATTTAATATTAGAAAATCAATATAGAGGTAAATCGAAAAGTGTATTTTTACGGCTGCTTAAGAGGTAGTTTATGGTGATGTACATATTAGAGTTCATTTTAAAATGAACGATAATCTCCTAAACACAGACTTTTGACAATAGAACGAAATAAAAATATAGTTTGATGTGATAAGGCTATGCAGCTGCTCTTTATGGAATTTCATGTGAGCCTAGACTTAATAGATTTTTGTTATTTTTTTTTTATCAGTAAAGTCATCCTATAGATATTGTTTGTTAATCCATTAAAATAGACAAAATCTTTGAATTTGTATATGATTATCCGCTGAAATACCCTTAATCTGCAGGGTACCTAACTCTACGGAGATATTTATTGCAAAGGGCGGCTTTTTCAGTTTTGAAAGTATTCAACATTTGCGAAATTCATCTAAATATATACTACGCTATACTTTAATCAAACTCACAATAGAGGGAAAGCGACAGACGAGTTTTAAACTAAAGTGGCTTAAAGGATAATTTGTGTTGTAAATATTAGAGTTCATTTTAAAAGAAACTATAATCTCGTGACCGACAAAAAAAAAGAATCCATTTCGATACATCATTTCCCCTATTTTAACGTTAAAATAGTAAATTATGTTATAAGCTCGAAAAATGTAGTATTTCAGACGTAATGCGGTCGCTAACCTAAATAGCCCGAAAAACATTTTTCGTCCATATGTCATAAGTTATTTTTTATTTGATCTTGTTTTTAATGCGATTGAGAGTTGTAAAATAATGTAGAAATGGAGTGAACCTATACATTTCATCTTGCACGCTAATTTTTTGGTCTTAATGTTTGTTAGTTAACGATGAAATCTGTAATAGCGTCCGAAAAAAAAATTTTTTTTTTGACTAACATAAAAAGTGTTGTCTAGCTAGCAGGGCAATAATCAATAGTTTATTGAGAAGGTTAGCTCTTCGTCTAAATATCTAATCTATAAATCGTCATTTTTTCCGACACAATCGGTTAAAAAGCATACAATTGTATGTGAACGTTTGTACAAAAACCATCGTGTTAAATCAGTTCTTATACCTGACTGACAACGCCGATCTTTAGCTTTTTTTTTACTTTGTAAAATAAAAAGATTAGTTCTTACTATCAAAGAAATTAAATATGCAAGAGAAATAGGTCGAAAAGATTAATAATAATTTATTTATTCCTAAGTTATAAATCTTAACTACATCACTTTCTAAACCAAGAAAATAGATAATCTTCCTGCATTATTCCGTACTTAGATTTATTTTTCATGAAAATAGTCGAATCTATGATTTTCGTTCAAATCCATAAGGGACGCTTGTTTTGTATAGATGATTTATGATCTTATTTTCAACTAAAATACTAGTATAAAAAAGTATTTCTTCCGATAAACGTGGAAGGAATAGACATTTAAACAGTTAGCCATAACATACGCATACTGACTTGCATTATTTTCATGGATTGAATGGCTACATCTTTGTGTGTGAAGTGAATTTCTTTTTAAAAAATTACAATGCGCTCAATTATGAATTTTCTAACATAACTTTTATGGATAGTGGAGTCGGATATTGGAAGAAAATATTATCATAACGACAACTCGATTATTGATATAATTATTATGGTTTCACAGAAGTTTCTACAGAGTCAGCCATGCTGTAGCAGAGACTGTTGTAGGTCGTATTTTTTAAAAAACCTAACATTACCTTTACTTTATATTGATAGACATATTCTATTAGAACATTTTTCTAAAATTTAGAGCCTTTGGAAATGTGATAATGCTATGAGCATCAAATATATTCAAAATATCAAAAATCCTTTGGTAGTTAGTTATTGCGGTATATTTTAATAGAGGCATAATTTATACTGTACTCCTAAATTTACGGCATATCACTTTGTTTATGTTATTATATTCACAGAGACTATTAATCTAACCAACTTTTATTTACGAAAAATTAAAAACTGAAATACTCTATTTTATTGCCGATTGTTCGCAAAGACACTTGGAGTTGTTTTTTTCTTTTATTTTTTCTTTTCTGTTTTCTTTTTCGGTTCTTAAGAAATGCTAAAGAATCTGTACAAAACAAGTCACGAATTAACTAAATAGCCACCATTTCACTAAATACTTAACACTCAGTATACAATTTTCAGAAATGTCATGATTAAGAACGGTTCTAGTCATTTTATACAAGATTTCACATGATTTAACAAATTTAAAACATTTTTTTTAATTTTTACTAAATTCTAAACACTCAGTATACACTTTTAAGAAAATAGGACGATTTGCGACTGTTTTAGTCATTTTTTACAAAGTTTCACAGGGCTTAATAACGTTAAAACATTTTTTTTAATTTTTTACTAAATTCTAAACACTCAGTATACAATTTTCAGAAATGCCATGATTAAGAACGGTTCTGGTCATTTTATACAAGATTTCACATGATTTAACAAATTTAAAACATTTTTTTTTAATTTTTACTAAATTCTAAACACTCAGTATACACTTTTAAGAAAATAGGACGATTTGCGACTGTTTTAGTCATTTTTTACAAAGTTTCACAGGGCTTAATAACGTTAAAACATTTTTTTTAATTTTTTACTAAATTCTAAACACTCAGTATACAATTTTCAGAAATGCCATGATTAAGAACGGTTCTAGTCATTTTATACAAGATTTCACATGATTTAACAAATTTAAAACATTTTTTTTAATTTTTACTAAATTCTAAACACTCAGTATACACTTTTAAGAAAATAGGACGATTTGCGACTGTTTTAGTCATTTTTTACAAAGTTTCACAGGGCTTAATAACGTTAAAACATTTTTTTTAATTTTTTACTAAATTCTAAACACTCAGTATATCATTTTCAGAAAATAATACAATTCTGTACAGTTTTACAAATTTTCACAGGTCTTAATAACATTAAAATATTTTTTTTCTAATTATAATTGCTATTTTCATCTTTTTTATTCCTTAATTATCTAACATAATGTATACAATTTCAAGAAATAGTAGATTTTTAATCCATGTACAAAATTCAAGAATCTAAAATACAATTAAATGTAGGCTTTTTTTAATTGGCATCTCAGGCAAATTATTTCCCCCAAAATTATCTAAAAAAGATATACCAAAAACATTCTAAAGCGGTTTTTTACCTCTATAAGCATGCAGGCCGATCCGACCCTTGTCGGTTTTATTACCCGCATAAATTAACACAGTAGAGAGATATTGACAGAGCCGCCTCACGAAAGCACCCGGGTTAGCTCATAAACAGCACCACCGAACCACCCGGGTTAGATCATAAAACGCACCACCGAACCACTTGGGTTAGATCATAAAACGCACCACCAGCACCACTGGTCTCGTAAAACAGCACCACCAGCACCACTGGTCTCGTAAAACAGCACCACCAGCACCACTGGTCTCGTAAAACAGCACCACCGAACCACCCGGGTTAGGTCATAAAACGCACCACCGAACCGCCCGGGTTAGATCATAAAACGCACCACCAGCACCACTGGTCTCGTAAAACAGCACCACCAGCACCACTGGTCTCGTAAAACAGCACCACCAGCACCACTGGTCTCGTAAAACAGCACCACCGAACCACCCGGGTTAGGTCATAAAACGCACCACCGAACCGCCCGGGTTAGATCATAAAACGCACCACCGAACCACCCGGGTTAGATCATAAAACGCACCACCGAACCACTTGGGTTAGATCGTAAAACGCACCACCTGCACCACCTGGGTTAGTTGCACCACCAGCACCACCTGATCCACCAGCACCACTGGTCTCGTAAAACAGCACCACCAGCACCACTGGTCTCGTAAAACAGCACCACCGAACCACCCGGGTTAGGTCATAAAACGCACCACCGAACCACCCGGGTTAGGTCATAAAACGCACCACCGAACCACCCGGGTTAGATCATAAAACGCACCACCGAACCACCCGGGTTAGATCATAAAACGCACCACCGAACCACCCGGGTTAGTTGCACCACCAGCACCACCAGCACCACCTGAGCCAGAACTGTCCGTTTTCCTCTACTCGTCGCTACAGACTTTGAGGAGTTTCATGCTGAATAACTTTAATGGCTGTTTTAAAGGTGAAAGAGCCGGAGCTTTTTGCAGAAAAGCAGTAA